>CM053172.1:29355036-29379342 GCA_012977825.3 Pteromalus puparum
CGGTCCCGGCAGACTCGCACGTATGGCTTTGTGGTGCTGGACTTGACACCAGCCCCCTCCCAGAGTCCGCCAAAGTGTGGTGCTGAAGGAGGATGGCGGATAAAGCGCCAGGTGATGCCCTGTGGAGCCTGGCAGGCCTTCCTTCGACCTGGTCAGGTCCGATCTCTGTCCGGCCGGAGTTGGGCGTTGTACTTCAGCGTTCGCGCCCCGCGATTTCGTCCCGTTGTCGCTCCACATCTCTTGGCGGCGTCCGCGTCAGGCCACGTGAATCGGATCGACGGGCTCCAGAAAAGCTCAGATTGTGAGTCTCCCACTAGTTCCAACGTGGATGGCGCCCTGGTAGCCTAGGGCCAGACAAAGACGGGCGACGTACCCCTTGACGGACTTGGTCCGCCATCTGCCCTTTGACCTTTGAGGAGCCGGAATAGGCCCGTGCGTAGTCCACCGGTTGCGGAGGAAGGCGCGCGTGATGGTGTGACTCGGCGGCTGCTGCCCAGTCGGCCCATGGCTTGTGTCGATGGGCTTTTCCGCGTTGGACGAGCGCAGGACGCGCTGCTACCTCTGTATGTGTGATCGCCACTCGCGGCTCTGCCGCCGACGACCCACTGGCTCTTTGGACGGTGTAATACGTTGGTCTGCAAGCCGTAGTTGCAGGCCATCGCGCATGTGAGGCCCAATTGAATGAGGAGCTGAGCCAGGTGGCCTGCGACCGCACAGCTAATGGACACGGATGTTTCTCGTTGATTCGCGGTAAGTGGCAGTTGCCGCCTAGTCAGGCACGCCCAAGCACGCAGCAGGCCGGCTGTCTGTCAAGGAAAGGGCATTGAGCCGTCCGCTCAGGCGCGCTGTCTCGAGGGAAACCGGCCTGGGCCTTCGTCTGAGGCTTTCGATCTCGTTTTCTGAAGTCTGCCATCATGCGCTGCAGTCTGGCGCAGGCTAGGTACTCCAGGTGCAGCTCCTTGGCGCTCAGCGGCGCATCGTGCCCGTGATATCGTAGGCGCGTGCGGTGGTCAGGGTGCGGCCCCAGAAACTCACGTACGAGGAGTTCTCCACACTTCTCGTCAACATCGAGAGAGTGCTGAACTGCAGGCCCATGGCACCCTTCTCTGGCGACCCGGACGACATTGAGGTCCTGACGCCGGGCCACTTCCTCATCGGCAGGTCACTCGCATCCATGCCACAGCCCTCCGCAGCCAAAGCACCTCTGGACCACCAAACGCACTGGTCACTGGTGAAAGGACTTCGCGACCACTTCTGGTCACGCTGGAGCCGTGAGTACCTGAACACGCTCCAACAACCAGCCGACCAACAGGCACCAGACCAGGGCCCGTTGCCCCCTCAGTAGAGGGCCGCACAACCCTCCAGGGCGGGCGACCCATTCAGCTGCCCACTGGCGGGCGGCACACGAACCTCACCTCCCATTCAGCTGCCCACTGGCGGGCGGCACATGCAACTCACCTCCCAGCCAGCTGCCCACTGGCGGGCGGCACATGCGACCCTTCTTTTTTTCGTTTCAGTTTCGTTCAAGGAACGAGGCGGGCGGGATGTTGGAACCAACGCCACCTGCTGCCTTACCTACACCGCCAGGCTGCTTTACCCACACGGGGCCCGGATAGTTCCCCGCTCGGCTTCCAGACGTCGCCCCGCTAGGTGACGCGGTGCTCCATCACCACCCCCTGCGTCGGACCCTTTTCCCTTCAGTCAGTACAGCTCCAGCCCCCCACGAAGACGGACGCCTCTCAGACGACTCAAAATAAAATACACACTCTTTCCACCACGTGCCACCAGCGTTCGATTCATGTCCACACCCTCAACTCCAACAGACAGTCTTTTGACAAAATTTGACTTTTTAGAACTAGTTAGAAAATATCGTTTGATTTTCATCGAATTTATTAATATTATATCTATTTCAGAGTAACACTTAATGATATAGAAGTTGAAGATACAGAGACTGAAGATAGTAATGCCGAAGAAAGTAATGAAAATATATGGTCTCAATTAGTAAAGCCTTGTTTTGTAAAGATGTACTAATCGTACCACATGACTAACATGTGAGAAATGTTACATTTTAAATGATAATAAAAAAATTAAACTGCCATAGTCACCTGAAGATAATTAAACTCAGTAATTAATTTCAATCATTACATATACACACACACACACCCACACATACACACGCACGCACAAACACACACACACACACACACACACACACACACACACACACACACACACATATATATACTACGTATACAAGTGTTTTTCCGGCTGTTTAAGTATGAAATGTATGATTTTTTGAAAAATTGCTGATATTATCAATTTTCATGGGTTAGCAACGCTGGCTCATAAAAATTGTATATTTTTCCCTAAATCTGTATAGTATAAGCTACATGTTGTTCGCTCAGGGTTGGGGGCGTAAGTAAAAGCACAGTTTACGCTCGCAATCTCAGTGGATTTATTGAAGTGATGTAGTGGCTCGAGGAGCGTGTGCTGCGCAGGAGTGTCGATGGTGGACTGACTTGCGTGGGCCCGGGCCGGAGAGGACTCGGTCTCGGCGCGTGGTGAGAGTAGGGGAAGATGGCTGCGGGGCGACATCTGTAGGCGGCTGCAGGGATTGAGCAGGAGGCCGATGGCGCGGGAATTCAAACCCATCGAGAGCACAGAGGGGCTCGAGTCCAACATCCCGCCCGCCTCGTTCCGTGAACGAAACTGAAACAAAAAGAAGGAGGATGGCGCTGAGCCGCCCGCCCTGGGGGTGGGTGTTAAAGCCGCCCGCCGTGGGGTGGCTGTTTAAGCCGCCCGCCGTGGGGTGACCGTTTAAGCCGCCCGCCATGGGCAATGGGTTGCATCGCGGTTGAAGTCTCCTCAGGGTGTGGCTGGACTTCGATCCGGTGGTCGCTGTTTTCCGAGTCCAGGCGCCTGGGGTTCGGCGGGAAGCTGTACCAACTTGGCGATGGGTCGGGTGTAGGTGCTTTCCGCTGTCTTGATGGTGGCGACGCGGACGAGTCCATCCTGTCCGGGGTGAACTGCAGTCACTCGTCCGAGGGGCCACTGGCCGTTGGGCCTGAGGAGAGGCGGGTCTATAATGACCACCAGGTCTCCCACTGAGAGGTTCGGGCGGGGTCTGACCCACCTGGCCCGTTGCTGGAGTGTGTTTAGGTACTCCCGGCTCCAGCGTGACCAGAAGTGGTCCCGAAGGCCCTTGACCAGACTCCAGTGGGTCTCACGATCCAGCGGCGCATCGGCGACAGAAGGGTGCGGCATAGAGGCGAGCGATCTGCCTGTTAGGAAGTGCCCTGGTGTAAGGGCCTCAGTGTCGTCTGGATCGCCGGAGAGTGGAGCGAGGGGCCTGCAGTTTAGCACCCTCTCGATGTTGACCAGAAGGGTGGCGAACTCCTCGTAGGTGAGCTTCCGGGGCCCGGCGACTCGCTGCAGGTGAGTCTTGGTGGACTTGACGCCTGCTTCCCAGATCCCGCCGAAGTGGGGCGCCGAGGGGGGAATGAAGCGCCAGGTGATTCCCTGCTGAGCGAGGCTTCCTTCGACTTTGTTCCAGTCAAGCTCTGCAGCCCGCAGTTGACGATGTAACTCGGCGCTCGCTCCGCGGAAGTTGGTGCCATTGTCGCTCCATATCTCCTGGGGCAGTCCGCGTCGTCCGGTGAAGCGATCGAGGGCTCCAAGGAAGCTTTGTGTTGTGAGGTCTCCCACGAGTTCGAGGTGAATGGCCTTGGTGGCGAGGCAGACGAATAGGGCGACATAGCCTTTTGTGGACTTCGCGCCTCTGCCCTTTGACCTGAGGACCTGGAATGGGCCAGCGTAGTCGACTCCTGTCCGGAGGAAGGCAGCCGACGGAGTGACGCGGGCTGCCGGAAGGTGGGCCATGGCTTGCGTCATTGGTCTCGCGTTGGCGCGGGCGCAGATCGTGCAGTGTTGGATGTGGGACCTCACTCGCGCCCTTCCGCTGACAATCCAGGCTCTCTGAATTACGTGGGAGTAAGTCGTCCTGAACCCAGAGTGCAAACTGCGGAGGTGCGCCCACCTGATGAGGAGCTTGGCTAGGTGGCTGTGGCCGGACAGGATGACTGGGTGCTTTTCGTCGAGCGGGAGCAGTGAGTTGCGGAGCCTGCCGCCTACCCGTAAGGTGCCAGTGTCGTCGAGGAAGGGCGCTAGGGTCCTCAGCACGCTGCTTTGATGGACTGGTTGGCCCTGGCGGAGTCGCGTGATCTCTTGACTGAAGTCCGCCCTTTGACTGAGCCTGACGCAGCATAAGTACTCCCGGTGCATCTCGTTGGCGGTGACTGGGGCGAGAGCTTGGGGCGCTGTCGGGTCGGCGCGGAGGCGGTACATCCGGCGGCAGCGTGTCATGGCCCTGAGTAGCTGGTTTAGGCTGGAGAACTTATCGATGGGGTGGATATCGGCCTGTTCAATCTGTGCGGCAGCGCACCACAGACCGCTTGGCTCCCGGGTAGGAGTTGGGGGGCGATCGACGGGTGTCGGTTTGGGCCAGTTGCGTCCTTTCAGCCAGCTGGGCCCTTCCCACCACAAGGTGTGCTCCGCGAGTCCTTGAACATCGGTGCCTCGTGTAGCGATGTCTGCCGGGTTCTCGTCGGTCGGGACGTAGTGCCATGTCGCGCCAGAGGTAAGTTCGTGGATGTGTGCGACGTAGTCATCGACGAAGTTATTACCCGTGGCGTTTTCCGAGTGGAGCCAGTGCAGCACCACTTGGGAGTCACCCCAGAGGTGACAGTCAGCGAGGGGGATGCTCAGGCTCGTGGCCACGTATCGAAGTAGTCTGGCGGCCAGGAGTGCGGCTCGAAGTTCGAGCCTGGGGATCGTCATCCTCGTGGCGCCTCTCTGCGATGGTACCAGGCTCTTGATGGGCGACAGCTTGGTCTTCGCCCAAAGAAGACAGACTGCTGCATTCTCGTTGTCGTGGTCGCATGTCTTGGAGTAGAGTGCCGCCGCCGTCGCTCGGCGGCTGGCATCAGCGAAGGCGTGCAGCTCAATTTTCCGCGACTGGCTTGACTGGTTCCACCGCGGGATGACGATCTTGTGAGAGTCCTTCATCGCGTCCTGGAACGCGAGCCACTTGCGAGCCCACGGCGCGGATACGGTCGTGTCCCAGTCCAGCTTGTCTCGCCACAGATCCTGTATGAGCATCTTGGCGACGACCGTGACTGGCGCGAGCCATCCGGCTGGGTCGAATATTCGGGCCAATTCTGCCAAGATCGTTCTCTTTGTCGGTTGGCGATCGGTGGAAGAGTCTGGTGGCCGAAATCGGAAGGAGTCCTGGGTCGGGTCCCAGGCCACTCCTAACTCGTTGACTGGGCCGTCCGTTGAGAACTGCAGCCACGTGGGTCGGAGCCTGTCCTCCGGAGCGATGTCCTCCAGGAGTTCGGGGCAGTTTGACACCCACTTTTTGAGGGTAAAACCGCCGGCCTTGAGCAGTTTGATGAGCTGGTCTCGTCGGCGGCGTGCGGACTCGATGTCGTCAGCGCCGCTGAGGAAGTCGTCGACGTACAGCTCTCGGTTGATGGCGTCGACAGCCTCCGGTAGGTCCGTGCCCTCGTCGTGGCAAAGCTGCTTCAGCGTCCGCAGAGCCAGATATGGTGCGCTGGCCTCTCCGTAGGTGACTGTCAGGAGGGCGTAGTGGGTAGCTGGTGTACTGGAGTTCGGGCTCCATAGGATTCGCTGAAGGTGAGCATGCTGCGGCTGAATTCGAATCTGGCGGAACATCATTTTGATGTCGGCGCAGAAGGCGATGCGTCGTGTCCTCCAACGTGTGACCACGATGGCGAGGTCAGACTGCAGTTTGGGTCCGGCATGCATCACGTCGTTCAGACTGTAACCGCTGGACGTCAAGCGAGAGGCGTTGAAGACGACTCGAAGCTTGTCCCCCTCGTCGCATCGCTGCCAAATGCCGTGATGGCAGATGTAGCAGGCGGCGTTGGTGGAGCTGTGGAGCTCGTTGGCGTCGAGTGGACGCATGTGTCCGTTTCTCACGTACTCGTTCATGAACTTGATGTACGCGTCGGCCAGTCTCTGGTCGCTCTTCATTCGGCGATGCATCGCTGCCAGAGCGATTCGGGCCTGGGTGAGGCTTTCTCCCAGGCGCGCAGCTCCCCCGGCCTTGAGAGGGATTGGGACGATGTATCGTCCATCTGGGTCGCGGCTGTACCCTTCGATGAACGAGCGTTCGCACTCGGCGTCGGAGACTGAGATTTTGTTGGCTCGGGGCACGTCCTCTAGGGACCAGAACCGTCGCACGAGTTCGACAAGCATCTCGTGGCATGACGTCTGGGTGCATGCCGACGAGAGCGCCCGTGTCGGCTGGTCTGAGGTCACGGTGCCGGTAAGGATCCAACCGAACGCTGTGCGCTGGGCGATGAGCGATCCTCGGTGAAGTGATCCAGGGAGGAGGAGCTGCCCGTACAGGTTGGCTCCGAGGACGATATCCACTCCTGCCGGGATGTCAAAGCGAGGGTCTGCAAGCTGGAGTCCCTGCACGTGGCGCCTGGTCTTGGTAGGCAGCGGGTGAGAGGGTGTTGATAATCCGATGCGCTGGAGGCCGTAGGCATCGAAGCAGAGGCTGCGGTTTAGCCGCTCGTCGTGGAGGTAGAGTTGGGTGAGCAGGCGCGCTGAGTCGACGGGTGAACCAGATACTCCCGCGACGCCGATGTTGACGCGCTTGAACCGGCTGCCGAGTCGTTTCGCGATGCTCATGTTGACGAGGGTGGCCTCCGAGCAGGGGTCCAGCAGGGCCCGAACTCTCTCTCTGCGGCGTCGTCCGTCGCCGAGCGTGACGATTGCAGTGGGTAGTACGGCTAGTCACGCTTGAGGCTTTCTGTCTTCGGAGTCCTCGAGCCATCGTTGAGGTGTCTCGTCTTCAGTGGGACCGGTGGCGGTGGCCGCGGTCGAGAACTGCCGCCGAGGCTGCTTCGAGGGCGCTGGTGCAGGTCCGCTGGCCCCTGATCGCTTTCCCGTGTGAATCAGCGTGTGATGCTGTTCATTGCAGGTTCGGCACGACGTTCGGGATGGGCAGGTCCTCACCGAGTGTCCGTCCCGCAGGCAGTTGTAGCAGAGTTGGCTGCTGCTGACGATGCGTCTGCGGTCTGCAGGGGCCAAGGCTCTGAATGCCTCGCAGTAGCCGAGGTAGTGCGCGGCTGAGCAGGCAGGGCATGTGTTGCCGCCGGTCGCGCCGCTAGCGCGGGGAGTTGGGTCGCCGACGGTAGGGGCGCTGCTCGAGGCAGAGTCGGCGGCGGTCGTCGCACAGCTCTTGAGGGCTCTGGAGCCCGCCGGGGCTCGCGGGGCCTCTGCGGAGGTCGAGGCGCGGCCGGTGTCGGTGGAGCTCAGGATGATGCATCTCCGCTTTAAGAAGGCGATCAGTTGGCTGAAGGTGGGGAAATACTGCTTGGCAGGCTCGGCGGCCTGCTCGGCTCTCTCCCTCGCTTCCTGTTCGGCTCTGCCGACTTCCTCCTCCCAGCAGCGCCTTGTAGTGGGGTCCATGGAGAGGCTCGCGATTGTCACGAACCAGTCGTCCCATCCGGAGACATCGCGCCCAAGGGCGGCGAGCTGACTGCGGTGTCGCTCCATGTCATCCATGAGTCGTCGGAGGCCGGAGCCGGACTCTTCCTTGAGAGGTCTCGTGCGGATCAGGGTTGTCAGGTGCTCATGCATCAGTATGCGATGCTGGTCGTACCTCGACTCGAGCGTCGCCCAAGCCAAGGCGAAGTTGGCCTCGGTGATGGCGATGCTACTCAGCGCCAGTTGAGCCTCTCCCTGTACGCATGTCTTGAGGAAGAGCAGCCTGTCGACATCGCTGATTGTAGGCTCGTCGATGACGAGGGAGCGGAACAGGTCCCGGAATGACTCCCAGTCCTGGCGCCGACCGCTGAACTGCGGGAGGTCGATCTTCGGCAGTCTGCCCGGTCCTCGGACTCCGTAGGTCGACGGGGCGGCGCTGTCAGGACGAGTAAGATTCTCCTCTCGGACTCGTGCGTTGTTCAGTCGTCCCTTGGCCTCCATGTAGAGCTCTTCCGCGGTCTCGTAGTTGTTGAGGCGGAAGTACTCGTCGTCTTGGGCCTCTGGCGCCAGGACAAGGCTGACGTGATTCCGCAGGAAGTCTCTCCAGTAGTCCTCCAAGACTTCAGCAGTGCTGGCGATCACGCCAATTGACCAGTCCTCGGCCGGCCGGTCGGCGATGCGTCGAGCCAGTCGCTGCAGGACTGAGAGGAGAGCTTTCTGGGCGAGAAGAACGGTGTGACCTGTGAAGTAAAGGGGCGGGGGGGTTAGGTTTTACCGATGAACCGCGCACGCCACCGGCCCCGTGGCAGAGCGTGCAGCGTGGAGCGCGACGCTCTCCAGGTCGGCGCGCGTGGCGTGGGGTCTAGCAGTCAGTGGTGGCTGGTGCTTGCCGAAGGACCGCACACACTACCGGCCCCGTGGCAGGGCGTGAAGCGTGGGGTGCTGCGCCCTCCAGGTCGGCGCGCGTAGCATGGGGCCTGGCGGATGAAAGCTTCGAGGCGGCGCGCGCAGTTAGTGGTTGCTGCCGGCCCCTGGTCAGCGTGTCCGAGCTTGTTCGAGCAGCGAGGTGATGCTACTAGCTTCAATATGCTACTAGCTTCAATGGCGGCGCGCGTGGCGTGGGGACGCCACTGGCCTCAATGGCGGCGCGCGTGGCGTGGGGACGCCACTGGCCTCAATGGCGGTGCGCGTGGAAGCGCTCGCCTCATGGCAGCGCGTCGCGCCCTGGCTCGCGTTTGCTTTGCGGCGCGCGCAGCTTGACGAAGCTTATGCCGTTCGTGAGAACAGGGCGACGCTCGCCCCACGACG
This sequence comes from Pteromalus puparum, assembly GCA_012977825.3. Classification (NCBI taxonomy): domain Eukaryota; kingdom Metazoa; phylum Arthropoda; class Insecta; order Hymenoptera; family Pteromalidae; genus Pteromalus; species Pteromalus puparum. Next base: position 29,363,866 of record CM053172.1, read on the forward strand.
GCTAGCCCGAGTCACGCTGGGCGCCTCGTGGTCGGCTCACGCCGCGTCTCGTGACAAGGACGCTCTCGGCCTCACGGCGGCCTGGCGCACGCTCGGCTCGGTGCGCTTATGCCCCGTGATCGGCTCGAGGCGTATACGCACGCGGCGTCGGTTGCCGCGCGCGTGAAGGCTGGAGTTCTACTCACTCTGATGTTCCTCCATGTTGCTTGGTGTTCTAGTCGACCTGATGTTGGTGAGCGCGTCGATGCTTGGTGTGGGCGATCCCGTGGCTTGGTGTCCGGGGGTTCGGCTTCGCGTGTTTCTAGGTGAGAATCCGGCTCGAAGGAACAGTGTTCGCTCAGGGTTGGGGGCGTAAGTAAAAGCACAGTTTACGCTCGTAATCTCAGTGGATTTATTGAAGTGATGTAGTGGCTCGAGGAGCGTGTGCTGCGCAGGAGTGTCGATGGTGGACTGACTTGCGTGGGCCCGGGCCGGAGAGGACTCGGTCTCGGCGCGTGGTGAGAGTAGGGGAAGATGGCTGCGGGGCGACATCTGTAGGCGGCTGCAGGGATTGAGCAGGAGGCCGATGGCGCGGGAATTCAAACCCATCGAGAGCACAGAGGGGCTCGAGTCCAACACATGTAAAAAAAATCATCCCGATCGGTCGCACCTAGCAGGGGATATTTTATTTTGTCACCAATATTTGCATTCCGTCACACTGTGCGGCGCAAGCCTTGCACAGGATCATTAACTCGCTCGGGAAAGGAAATATGCAGGGACTACCACAGCTCCCAAAGGAATGAACGAAAAAGGGATTCTTCGGATGAACCCGGACACCATGAGCAAAACCTTCCTGTTTGACAAGAAATACAGAGTAAGCATCCCATCCCGAGTGGAATGGAATGACAAAAGAATAAACATCCCGAACAACGGAGACCTGTGGTACACAGACGGATCCAGGAGGAAGGATGCTGCAAGAGCGGGGGTGTACTGTCGTCAGAACGGCGTTAGAGCAATCCTGCCGTTGGGTCGATACACCACCGTACTACAAACGGAGCTGATAGCAATTATGTGAGCGGCGCAAGCGGCATTAGCAGAAAGCATGCGCCCGCGAATTTATATTTGCTCTGATAGCAAGAGTGCCCTCCAAGCACTTGACAGCTTCACCACTAAATCTAAGCTGTTATAGGACTGTGTGCAGACCCTAAACAGACTAGCTCTCAAGGCAAGTCTCACACTACTATGAGTCCCGGGGCACAGCGGTGTCAAGGGAAACATGATAGCAGACGACCTGGCCAAGTTAGGCGCAAAAAGCAATTTCATAGGACCAGAACCGGCTGTCCGACTCTGCCAGAGTCTGATCAAAGGGGAGATTAGACAATGGACAGTCAACGAGACCAACCGGATCTGTGAAGAAGCCGCTACGTGCGGCAAAACTAAAGCCTTCGTGACAGAAAATGCAAAAGACTGGTCCAGAGCAATTCTAGGACTCAAAATGGCAAAAACCAAGCTGCTCGTAGAGATCCTCACAGGTCACGGCAGCCTAAATGCCCACAGACATGCAATGGAACTAAACAAAGACCCATTCTGCAGATTTTGCTGAACAGAGGAGGAGACCCCTGAACGCCTCCTGTGCAACTGCCCCACTATAACAGTTATGTACCCCTCTCTTAGAAGCAGAAGATGTTCAGGTGAAGCACGACCCCGGAATTCTTTCATTTTGGGAGGCGATTGGCGCTTGATTAGCAACTGAACTAACCGGAGGGACGCCAAGGGATCACCCATGCGTCCAGTGATCTGTAGAAGCCCGACTCCCATAGTAAAAATACATAATTATCTGTACTTGATTGTTCACTGGGAATTTTCTTTACATCGGCTGTATTCTTCTGTAAGAAATGCCGTCTGCAGATGTTACTGTTACTGATTCGTTTTTTTATTTGTTAATCTATATTTTACTCCACTATAATCAGAAGTAAGTTTATTTTGTTTTATTTGCTTCATCGAAACTACGTCATGTGGCTCTATTTCCGATTTCTTTACATTCGATCTGTTATTTTGATAATCTTGACTTTTTAGTTTATTTTACGCATCTTTTTCTCTAGTTTCTTCATCGAGAAAAATTTCATCGGACAATTCGGGCATTTCGTTTCTTATTTTCCTATCAAATAACAATTTTGCAGATAGTTTGTCAGTGGTTGTGTATGGAGTTGATCGATACATATAAGTAGTTCTAAAGTTCGTTTTTTCAATTTCTTTCTTTTGCATACGCGATTTTAAATCTTTTCAACAGACTAAGATTTCTTCTTTTTACGTCTCTGATAGCTTTTGGCCACAATGGGGTAGAATACGCAATATCAAATCCATGTTTTTCTGCCGACCGAGCTAATTCTGCCGAAAGTGATTGAGATCCGTTATCACACACAACTACTTTGAGCAATCTATATCTGAAAAATATTTGTCTTGACCTATTTATTAACGCCTTAGCAATAATGCTGCGCATGATCTCTACTTCATAATATCTGCTATAGTAATCTACTACGACTAACAAATATTCACCTATAGGTAGTGAACCCAAGAAATTCACAGACAACACGATTCATGACCTTTCTGGCGATAAATTCCTACTCATAGGTGCGCTTCCTACAATTTTCTGAACGATTTAACAGCCTTTACAATTTTTCACAAAATTCTTTTGTTCGTCTGCTACCAGGATGATTAGATAATCTGCGAATGCCGTAGCATAGGCGTTGCCTGTTCAATTCAAGTTAAAGAGTGTGGGGACTTTGTGAGTATATATATTCAGAAAATCGAAAAGTTTATGGTCCCTTGTATGAGACCTTCAATGTTAAGGAGGTTGCTCGGGTACGTCGCTAGTCAAAATGAGGATAATTTTTTAAAATTATTATTTCGTTTTGATACAAGAGATATAAGTCATTTAGGACTTATAAAAAGCTAATTTATACCAAATAATGATTGAAGATAAAAAAATAGAACTATTTACAGAACAAAAAAATTTGATACAGACGACATTTGACTCTGTTTTTGAGGTTAAGTGCGCATATTTTTATTCAACTAAGTAATTATTATGCATAGAGGTACGCATTGATCTTTTTTAAAACCAATTTAAATTCGTTAAATATTAGTTTGTTTATACAAAAATTTGCAACAGAAACTGTTCGTTAATAAAATAAATATTTGCAAATTAAAACCAGGAAAATGTGATTCTCCATAAGACTCCATTAAAATTAGAAAAAATACTTTTATTAATATCTCGTCAATAAGGTATCGAAATGAATCAAAATTTTGATAAGCTTTTTATTTATACATATCTACGTGTGTGATTTTTTATTCTTGAATCTGTTTGTTAATTCTAAATCAGAACAACCTCCTTAAATGTGCGGTTAGAGATATGATCACCGTTCCAAGTAACAAAGGAACGACCGGATATCATTTGCCAAACATTTGGCTTAAGTCCATTGAGAAGTTAAGACTGTATAGGATGTAGATAAGGTCATTTATCCAGACGTAGTCAAATGCTATTTGCAAGTCTACGAGACAAGCTCCGACAACTTTACCCTATTTAGATGCGCGTAGATTTCGTCTAAGACTTTATAAATGGCATGATTAGTGGAGTGTTAATGCTTAAAGCCAAATTGGCAGTCTAGGATAATTTTGTTATTATTACAGTGCATAAATAATGAATGATTTAGGATTATTTCATATACCCGGCTCATTGCTGGCGTGAAACTGAATTATCGATAACTGGTGGGGTCGTCGGGCGACTTACCCTTTTCAAGTATCTTACAGTTCCAAAGTAACTTAATATGTACATGGCGCTAAAGAGGCGCATCTGGACAACATAGAGCTGAGGTCGGTGATGAGCGCTATTCCCCAGTCAGATTTACAAATTTATAGGGAAGGCCAACGGTATACAAATAATCTAGATAGGAAAGATCAAATCGAGAGCCGGCTTAGAAGAGTCGGGAGGCTATTACGGTGTAGGAAAAGCTCGCAACCGATGAAAAAGCTTTAGCCTTAAATTCGCCAACGGAAGAAGAGGATTTCAAATCAATAGGCAGCGCATTCCAGACTCTTCTAATTAGCCGGTTTAGTGTGGAGTAGAAGCCAGAATTAGTCCTAACTGTAATACCCTATACCAGCTCCGCAGGGTATCTAATCTAAAAATTAAAAAACTAAAGTCTTACGACTTTTTTTCTAGCTAAACCACGCGTAAATACGCGAGCTCTCCCACTCTTTCAACCGACGCTCCGGGTCACAGCTGAGCCGATCACAACATCACGCCCGCAGCGCCAGTAACCAGTAGTGGCAACGGCATGAGTTACGACGCGGCAGCAGCAGGCGACGCGAGCGCGCGTATACGCATATATATCTATATATTGCAGCGGCGAGCGGTGCGGCGTGCACAACGTGTGAGAGTGGGGTGATGAAGTAGCAGGGGCGCATCGCGCGCGCATTTCCCTACGTCTGTATGAATGGTTTTGCATATAGGTGTGAATGTGCATGTGTATATTTAAATGTGGGAGTTTTTTCGGCGGCTTGAGCCCCAAACTCTCTGGAACCTTTAAAAGGACCTGCGCGGCCTATAGCCAGTCACTAGCTCCAGCGCAATTTAAGCGACTAGTCTCTACTCAAGAGCAACTTACGCCTTGAGTAAATAATACATAGAATTCTTTATCGCATTATTTTCTTATACTTTTTCTTAAAATTTTCAAGATAGAAAAGATATCGCAACTCAAGCGTATCAGCTCATACTTAGAAAAATTCAACGACTTACGATATATTTATAAAATTTTGATATACTTATAAAATTTCGATATTCATCAAACACTTGTAAAATTTCGAACCAAAAATGAGATAATACATATTTAAGCGTATCTACGTAAGATCTCTTTCTGTAAAGGATACGACTCAGATTAAATAACGCAATTTAAAGCGTATCAATTTATATATTTGTTTATAAAGATCAAAGCGCATTTATTTATTTAATTTTGTGATAGAGAATATATGCAATGATACATGCAATATTCTCATATTTATTATCTTCTTGAATATATTTATTTTGTTATAAAGAACAAAAGTTTTATTATTGTGATAAAACATTCCACTACCTGGTGTCCTACTACTATCTACTCTCATTTTATTTGGCCTGTCGTCAGAATCACGACGCAGAGCAGTAAAAGTTCACTTCTTTTCTATATTAAAATCAATAACTTTGATTTTAATCTTTAATTTAATCACCCTCGACAATCACGCGAGGATTGCGAAGTGAATACTTAAGGGGACCTAACCACCTTAAATTGTCAAAAAATGAAAATACAGCAGGTACCGACAGCTGACAACAAGGGCCCAGTAGAACCAAGTTCGGTGCAACAACCTGGAAAACAAAGTACACCACAGCAACAGAAAACAGACAAAGCTCAAAATACGAGGGCTTTCACAAGAAACCAGGCAGCTAGCCAGAAGCAGAAGCAACAACTAGATCTGTACACTACTCCACCGCCATCAAACAAAGAAAAGAAAAACAAAGATAGGTCAAATGGCTTCATTTAATTTCATAGATATGATCCAAAAAGATTCTTTTCAAGATAAAAAAACATGTAGAAGTGTTGATAGTTTAAACAAAATAAGTAGTTGTAAAAATGATACAATTATGCACATAAATATTCGAAGTATAAATGCTAATGACAAAGTAAAATTAATAATTGATAGTTTGGTTACAAAGCCATCTATTGTTATATGCACTGAAACTTTTCAACTGATTAATTACAAAATATATGAATTGAAAGGATATGACTATGAATACAAATGTTACTATAACCATGGTACGATAAAAAAAACGATGGCGTAATTGCCTTTGTAAATATTATTTTAGAACAAAACACTGGGGTGATTAAAACTGGTAGGATTAAGTTTGTAAATACGAATATTAAACTAAGCCACCAAAGTAACCATGAGGTGTCAGCGTTTTATAGGTCACACGGGATTCCGAAATCGGAATTCATTCTAAAGATAAATAAAGTTTTAATTGCGAATAAATGTGTTAAGGGGACCTCACAACCTTTAATTGTCAAAAAATGAAAAATCGGATTTTATTTTTATATTAACATTATATTGTTTAAAAAATGTATTAAACAAACATATAAACTTAAAAACCACTGCCAATTCATTGGCACTTAGCTTCCTCCTATTCCGCTAGTAGAAGATGATTACATGGTTTCTAAAAAATCTGTACGGATGTATGATATTCCTTTAATGATTTGAGAGTATAGATGCATGCACTCTATATGAGTCAATCAGGTTGAGGAAGAGAAAGTCAGTTAAAGGGGTAGAACCTAAAATTTGATTATAATTTTTTTTCTAGGAAAAAGCTATATAGGGAAGGGGAGGGGTGAAGGTGGTTACCAAAAGGATAGGTATAAAAGTGCTGCATCAAGTATGGGCAGGCTGGTGGGCTTTTTGCTGTCGAAAAGTGCGGTCGATCTCGAGGGCTGAGCGAGGAAAGTAAGGTAATTTTATTCTCTTTTGAATGCGTTATAGATGTATTGTTTGTAACATTAAGATTGTACGAAAAATGCCAAAAATAATTTTTCAAAATTCAATAAATGGCCATAAAATGAGATTTAGCTAGCACAATTGAAAATAACTTTTTCTCCCGAATTTAGAATCCAAAAAAGGATATACATGCCAAATTTTATAAAGATTCATAACCTGGATTCGACAATATTGAACTCTAAGCACCAATGCGTTTCTACGAAGTTTTAGCGAAAGTGAAAATTTTACTTTTACAAAGCTTCTTCTAGGAGGAAGCAACAAAATATTTGTTTAAAAATGTTAAAAATGACAAATGTTTTGTGTAAATTGAAGATAACTTTTTAAGATTTAATTTACTTACAAATCCCTACACTCATGTCAGAACTATGTGTATTTCAAATATATTTTTAAAGTTTTAGTGCTCTTCGATGCCTAGAACTGAAGTAAGTATGCGGTGAGTGAAAAAATGGAAATTGTGAATATTGGCCTTCGGAGACATGTTGCACCTGGTATTTGGTACATATAAAAATTTTATCTTGTTCTCCGTAGTTTTTTCAAGTTTATATGTTTGTTTAATACATTTTTCAAACTATTTAATGTTAATATAAATAAAATCCGATTTTTCATTTTTTGATAATTTAAGGTGGTTATGTCCCCTTAAGGTTACGCGTTGTAAATGAGCTGTTTAATTTTTTCGAATAAAAAAGGGAGTGTCTTAGCTTATATGCCAAGACGCAGTCAAAGTATTGCAAAAGAGAACAGATAGATATAACGTCGAATATGCCGGCCGCATCATCATAAAAATGATCAAACAGATGCATTGAAGAGCCGGACTTATACGCAAGATATCGAAGGAATCGGTGCTGGATGGACTCGAGCCCCTTGATGTTGCAGAGGGTGTGTGGGGCCCAGATTTAGGAGAGATACGTGATGTGAGAAATAACCAGACAACGATAGAGATAGATTATAGCTTGATATTGTCAAAATGGGTAGTAGACCGTTTAATAATATGATCCAGATGGGTAGAAAAGGAGAGGCCTGAATCGAACCACACACCGAGGTCCTTAACACACTCTGTCCTCGGAAGGGTGAACCCGCCAACGGAGTAGCTGAACAGCACCGGACTACGACTCTTGCTGTATGAAATAACGTGAAATTTAGATAGATTGAGTCGAAGCCCGGCGCCGATCGACCACTCCGCCATCGCCTCCAAATCCCTCTGGAGGAGCATCGAGTCTGCGGTGGATCTAACAACGGTGAAAAGCTTTACATCATCAGCGTACAACAGGATCCTAACATATCGCATCTGCTTTACCAGATCGTCAATGTATATACAGAATAATAGGTGAGAACCCTGGGAAACACGTAACGTGACGGGAACTGTCGCAGATACAAAGTCGTTGATGCGCACAGCGAAGGATCTACCCGAGAGACAGAAGACAAACCATCTCAGCAGAGGGCTGCAAATGCCTATCTGGAACAGCTTGTTGATGAGAACGATATGATCAACCGTGTCGAAGGCCTTGGAGAAGTCTGTATAAATCGTATCGACCTGAAGGGAAGATTCCAAGGCCTCCGACAGGTAGTCATTGAATAATAGAAGATTCGTCAATGCGGAGCGTCCACGGATGAGGCCATGCTGGTCACTAGAGATATGCACCGCAATTCTATCATATAACTCGCTGGCTACGATAGCATCGAATAGCTTTGCAAGTGTACCAATGATGGAAATAGGTTTTAGTTCTGGGCATCTCCCTTGTTTCCACATTTGAAAACAGGCAGATCGAAAGAGAACTTTCAATCATTCGGGAAGTGACCGACTTCAAGCGATTTGTTAAAAATGTGCAGAACCGGTTTCTCCAGATGTGAGCAGCATCGCTTCAACATATTAGGAGGGATAAGATCCGGCTTGAAATTAACATTATCTTTGAGCTTGTGCACCGCGGCCCGCGCCATGTCACCGTTTATTCTGAGGGCCGACAAAACCCCAACCTCGAAGTCGGTCGCAAAAAGAAGGCGATCAAAGCGATCGGTACCAATACTGTGGTTGTGTGCAGGCCTAGAGGCATACACAGAGCCAAAATGGCTTTCAAAAAGGTTTGCTATGCCAAGGTCCGAGGATGCAGTATCATCGCCCAGTGAAAAACATGAGGGGAGACCAGCGTCTCTACTCAGCATCTTAACATAAGCCCAAAAATGTCACATGTTGCGCTTAAGTTGTGTTTTAACGGAGACAATGTAATTCTTAAATTTTAAACGAGACATCCTGATACATCTCGCACGCAAGTGCTTAAAACTAATATAATCTTCTAAAGAGTTAGAGAATTTCCACTAGCAATGGGTTCTCTTCTTATCGCTAATTAAGTTTTTTAATTCGTCGTCGTACCATCGGGGATACGAGCTGGGAGACACCAAGGACATGGGAACGTATTTATCCACAACCTGACCAAGAACAGAGTTTAAAAGCTTTAAGCTGTCTCTCATGTCACTGCTCTACAGCAGGGAGTCCCAGCTCCCAGCCCCGAGGGCACGATTGACGGCGGAGTAACTGACAAAGTCGCGGAGCAACCGGAGCTTCAACGACAAACAGTGCAGGCTCGTGTTGTTCGTCGGTGGAAACCAGAGCTCATTGCAGACAACGAGATCTTCAGGGGCGAAGAGGAGGTCCATGAAACGTACCTCCTCAGTTAGTTTTTTGAGTCGTGAGAAAAAGAACTCCGTTGGCGTACTTGATTATCTTCTGGCTGCCGCCAGAGTGATCTTTGTTGTAAGCAGCCTCTCCCTTTAGCCTCCTGTACAGGTCCTTTTGAGCCTTGGATCTGTCAGGTGTGACATTGAGTCCTCCGGCAGAAGCTTCAAGTTGCGAAGGACTCTGGTGGTCAGCAAAAGGCATGCTAACCAGCTCTGGCGGTGGAGCATCTGGCCTAGTGGATTCGTTGAATCGACGTACAGCAATATCAGAAATATTCACATTGTTGATTCTTCCAAGGGCTGCACGAACCAGGTCAACATCAGGTTGGTTACTGGATGCAGGAAGGTTATACAGCATGAAGTTTGAAGCTCTACGTAGACGATGTTGCAGCTCAGAAGCCACCACGTCTACAGTAGCTCCAGCAGTCTCCTCAGTCTGTCCAGTTGCAGATGCAGCAGAAGAAGAGTTTATCCGGGTCGAGAGGCTGCTCAGTCTAGCCTTGATTTCATTGATATCAGTGGAGTTGACTGCGATCCTGGAATCAAAGGCAGCCAGCCTCGTCTCCATTTTACACAGTGTTGTATTAGTAGCCTTCAAGGAGGTGTTGGTGCTTGCCATAGTAGCCGTCACCTGCTGCAGCTCACGCTTTAGCCATTCTGTGAGCTTGATGATCGCATGGACTGTGCTGGAGTCTTGCGGATCACTCGGTGTTGAAGGCGATTGGACTCTGGACGAGGATCCAGAGTCATGTACATCACTGCTGGCCAACCCATGAGGATCAATCACACCAGACAGGGTGGACAACGGCTGGGCAGCGTCAAGCTGAGGCTTCATGGCTCCAGGGGGCTTCTGGTGGTCATCTGGCATTGTGCACGTGGAGCAAATAATGGAGTCCTTCTCACTATTCAATATGATACAGCCAAACCTGCGAGCACAGTCCTTATGGAAGAAACAGAGGCACCTCTTGCATTCTCACATTCGCCAAAGTCGCACCCAAAGTTTGACTCGGCCTGGGTCTTCTCTTGCTCACCAGGGAGTCGTCGAATTGACCCTGCATTCTGGCACCGAGAGAGACCAGCAACATCGACGAGCAGTCCTTTTGGACTCACTGGAGGAGTGAAAGAAGCCGTGGAGCACAAGGAGAACCAGCAGCAGGGACAGGCACAGGCAGTTTGAGGTTATGAGAGAGAGCTAGAACAACGAAAGCTAGAGTGCGAGAGCAAAGCCCCAGGATGGGGTGAGCCAGTAATCATTAAAAAAAAAAGGTGTAATAACTGATAAAAGCTAAGGAGATGTTTTAGCACTATCAGAGGTATATGATGTTAACCGGAATATGATTTATTGGAAAGTTCAGAAAATAAGTCGTTGGTTTCAAGAATGTCATAGAATTTAACCGTGTTTAGTATGTATTCTGGATTTTTTGCAGGGTTATCGTCAGAAAATGTGGTAAATAAAATAAAGATTTTAGTGGAGATAAGATCGGTAAGTTTGAGTGTATACTATCCAGAATGCATAGGTTGAGGTACAAGTTATGATTAGGAAATGAGGGTAGTTCAGGGGCTAATATTGAAGCGCGGTACATGATACTTTGGTTGTCTTACCAATTTTTTAGTAGTAGGCCTTTTAAGTTATTATTATAGTCCCCCCATAAGGCGTTACGAGTGTTCAAATCGCTGGCTATAAGAAAGTAATTGTTAGGGAAAAATAAATCTATCTTATTATAGAGGTGATCTAGTTCGTGAATAATTTTGCTTCCTTCCTAAGGAAGCCTTGTAATAGTAATTTTTTGAGTTTATGTAAAAACATGTGGGAAGTGTGTTTTGATGAATTTTTAGTCGAAAAATGGTGTTTTTAGAAAATGTCCGTACGGATGTATGTGTGTGTGTGTGTGTGTGTGTGTGTGTGTGTGTGTGTGTGTGTGTGTGTGTGTGTGTGTGTGTGTGTGTGGTGTGTGTGTGTGTGTGGGTGTGTGTGTGGTTGTGTGTGTGTGTGTGTGTGTGTGTGTGTGTGTGTGTGTGTGCGCGCGTATGTATCGCTGTTTCTCAGCTTCTACTTGGTGGATTTTTTAACCACCAAGTACTCATTTTCTTTGTTTTTTCTAGAAGACAGTAGGACGAAAGTCCGTTTTTACAATTTATATACGCGTTTTTTTTTTTTATAGTGATTTTTTAGTTTTGAGATTTCAGTTTTTGCCAACAAAGTTATCGGAAAAGTTAATAAAAGTAAATTGCTTAATATGTACCTGAAAGAGAATAAAATTGCCTATGTTTTTACCGTGAAAAATTTATATTATCGTTCGTCGTTCTTTTATTATACACCATACAGTGCAATTTTTTTAAATCGTTATAACTCAAAAACTAAATAGCGAATCATTCTAAAAAAATATATGATTATTGAAGGTAATTAGAACTATATACCACTTAAATTTTAAGTCATTTCATGGGGCAGATCCTGAGAAAAACATCAAAAACTGAAAAAAATCGTTTTTCTACGTGACGCGATAACTGGAGTAAAAAGGCAATAATCAAGTTCAAATTTTGGATTTAGTTAGCATTATATAGCACAATGATCCCTTTCTTTGGGATTTTTATAAAACCAGTTAGTTTCAAAGATATTGAGCTTCAAACTTTTGTTTTTTCACCCTGTATACTATGAGTCGTTTTTTCTACGTGATGCGATAACTGGAGTAAAAAGGCAATAATCAATTTAAAATTTTGGATTTAGTTAGCATTATATAGCACCTTTATCTCTTTCTTTGGGTTGTTTATGATACCAGTTAGTTTTAAAGATATTAAGCTTCAAAATTTTGTTTTCTTACCCTGTATACTCTATATAACTGAAAACTGTATCGCTTCGATCTCAGTTTCCATTAATGGATTTTAATCTATACTTTGACTCGCTTTGCTGTTTTTGTTTTATTAATTGGTTAAAAATAAGATTTTCAGTTACGCATGTGCGTATGTTCATGGCGATTTTTCGATCACTGGTAATTTTAGATACGTTCCGCGAACTATATCCTTATCATTATATCTCGGAAACTAAATTTTGAACTTTTCGTTAAAACATCATGATTATCGGCTAGTTTTTTCTGTTTTTTGTTTTATTAAATCGTTAAAAACAATATTTTCAGTTACGCATTGATTATGTAATATAATTATTTCGAAATAATTTTATCCATCAAACGAAAAAGAATAAAAACTTTATCGAATTATATATATGAAGTAAAAACAATTTAGATATTAAAGCGATACATAAGGTTGAAGGAAGCTACGTACCAAAGAATTGGCAGCGGTTTTTTTTTACTTCGATTGTTTGCATAAGCAGAGATAATGAATAGAGTGTTGGACAAAATGTGTATCGATGCAATTGTGTATTCTAATATCAAAATAAATTTAAAGAATGCAAAGAAGATAATATCATGCAGTATTGTGTTTAGAATATGATGAGTGGTGCCGCCTTCTTTTGAATTCGCCAACCTGTCAGTGCGAATAAAGTTGTAGTTCGCAAACTGAACTCGTATCACATACCAATATAATATCGAGGTCGTTTGCTTGTACATAGTTAAGCAGATCAAAGCGCTTGTTTAATGATACCATGGAATTCACGTTAATTTAAGAGGACCTAACCACCTTAAATTGTCAAAAAATGAAGAATCGGATTTTGTTTTTGTCTTAACATTAAATTGTTTAAAAAATGTATTAAACAAACATATAAACTTAAAAAAACTATAGAGAACAAGAAACAATTTTTATAAGTACCAAATACCAGGTGCAACATGTCTCGAAAGGCCAAAATTCACAATTTCCATTTTTTCACTCAACGCAGACTTACTTCAGTTCTAGGCAACAAAGAGCACTAAAACTTTACAAACATGTTTGAAATACACATAGTTCTGACATGAGTGTAGATTTGTAAGTAAATTGAATCTTAAAAAGTTATCTTCAATTTAAACAAAATATTTGTTGATTATAAGATTTTTAAACAAATATTTTGTTTAAATTGAAAAGTTATCTTCAATTTAAACAAAATATTTGTTATTTATAAAATTTTTAAACAAATATTTTGTTTAAATTGAAGATAACTTTTTGAGATTCAATTTACTTACAAATCCCTATACTCATGTCAGAACTATGTGTATTTCAAACATGTTTGTAAAGTTTAGTGTTCTTCGATGCCTAGAACTGAAGTAAGTCTGCGGTGAGTGAAAAAATGGAAATTGCGAATTTTGGCCTTCGGAGACATGTTGCACCTGGTATTTGGTACATAAAAAAATTGTTTCTTGTTCTCTATGTTTTTTTAAGTTTATATGTTTGTTTAATACATTTTTTAAACAATTTAATGTTAAGACAAAAACAAAATCCGATTCTTCATTTTTTGACAATTTAAGGTGGTTAGGTCCTCTTAAATTTTCTCTACAAAGAGCTTTTGTAAAAATGTCCGCAACATTTTCATTAGTATTAATTTTACAAACTTTAATCAATATATCTTTCACGCTTTGATGTACAGTATGATAATGAATCTCAATATGCTTAGAATTTTTCGTAAAATTACCGTTATTTGCAATGTTTATTGCACCTGAATCGTCTTCATAAATTTTAATCGGTTCTGCAATATCTTTACCAACTCTCTGATGTATTCATATGGTTCTACAACATCAACATGTCTATGAACTGTTACTCTACCGTTTAACAAAACTCTATAACCTACTTCACTGTAACCTAGTAAAATTCCCATTTCAGCTTTTTTATCCCATTTGGATGATCTTTTTTGCTCTGGTTTGCTAACAAAGACTTTACTACCGTATAACTTTAGATTTTCAACATTTGGTCTTTTTCTAAAAAATATTTCATATGGAGTTTTCTGTTCAATCGTGTTGGCTAAAGTACGATTTTTCAAATATGTTGCAGCACTAATTATTTCTGGCCAATATTTTTTATCTACTTGTGCCTCATCTAATAAACAACGCGCCATATCCATTATTGTTCTATTAAATCTTTCAGCAGTACCATTTAACTCATGTACGTACGCTGGACAATTGTTTATATAAATACCCTTTGCTTTCGCAAATTTATAAAATCGATTATTTAGGTATTCTGTACCATTATCGCATCGTATTGTTTTGACTCTTTTTCCTGTTAAGTTTTCTACTTCATTTACATACTTTATCATACAATCACATACTTCATCCTTTGTTTTAATGCAGTAAATTTTGGCTATTTTGCTGTAATCGTCGATAAATGAAACAAAATATTTTTCACCGTTTGGACCCGGGGTCTTGAAGCTACCACAAACATCAGTGTGTATAACCTCTAAGATATCTTTCGCTCTTGTTCTGTTATTTTTAAACGGTAAATTATGCATTTTATTCTCTATGCAAATTTTGCATTTTAATATTTCCGATTCAAACTCAGTTGGAATGCCCGTCACCAATTGTTTTCTACTTAAAAAATTTAAATAGCCAAAATTCACATGCCCTAGCATTCTATGCCACTTTTCTTTTTTACTCATTTTACCATTAATATACTGAGCTTTGTTTACAATTTTTTGTTCAATTTCCAATCTACTCGTAATTTTATATGTACGATTTTCTTTATACGCTACTGCTATTAATCTCTCTTTTTCATCAATTATTTTAGATATATTTCCTTTAGAAATAATCGTATTCGTATCTGTCAATTTCGCGTAGCTAATTAAATTTGTGTTCATTTCTTTTACGTATAAAACATTTTTCATTACTACTTTATTTTCTTTCTCAAAGGCTCTAAAGTAACTTACTACATTACCGATTTTAGTTGCTTCTAACTCACTACTATCTCCTAAATAAATTTTAATCGGTTTCTTTAACTCAATACAATTTTCAAAATAACTATCATTATTTATAATGTGGTCTGAACATCCACTATCTAGCAACCAATTTATTTCATTACCTATAGTCTTTTTATTTCGCGCCGCATGCGCTGTTGCTATCCAGGCGCTGACGTCGGACCCACTCGGTTGACTCGTACTGGCACCTTGCTGCTGCTGACGGAAGTTGCCGCGCCCTCTGCCGTAGTTGCTTCTTCTTCCTCCGCCGCGGGCTCGACCACGTGTCGGACCTCGCCATGTTCCACCGCTGTGCGCTGCTTGACCGCCATCTTTGCACTGTCTTGCGAAGTGACCGGGTTTTCCACATTTGTAGCATCTTTCTTTGTTCGTGTCAAAAACGTTTGATTTTCTTTCGGAATCTTCATTGCCGTGTTTCATCTCGGAAAGCT
>CM053172.1:29380339-29406701 GCA_012977825.3 Pteromalus puparum
ACGGCTCGGAACCAAGAGAGCGATGTGCGAGACTCGTCTAGTCTCGACACCGCAAGTAGTCATGTGACTCACACTCATACGCGAGAGGGGATACCTGCATGTGTGCGCTCCCTCACACACTCGTTAACGCGCTCACTCATTCTAGCGCGAACTATACTATACATACAGTCAAATGTACTATATTCTCAATAGTTTCAAAGATATTAAGCTTCAAAATTTTGTTTCTCACCCTATATACTTTGCATAATTTAAAATTGCTTCGCTTATATCTCTAGCGTCCTCACAGTAGCGGGTGGGTTAAGTTTAACTCCAACGTGCGGATACATGGCAATTGGCGTTCGCGGCTATCTCAGATATACTGCCATCTTGCGTCAGTATTCGCAAGCGGCATGTTCAAATTTTCTTTTATGTCAGAAAGAAATGCTAAACATATAATTCACCAGCACCTGTATAGGAAAGTAAGTATATACATAAAAATATTGGAGGAATACTTCTAATAATGTAGTTTATTGTAATTGATATTTACAGAGCATGCCGAGCATGCGTGTGCTTTCCAAGAGCGTACAGCAACGAGTGGGAGGTGTCTTAGTCGCGCAGTGACTATATCGACGGCTGAGCGGAAGAAGCTCGTATCTCGGCCGCGGCTCCGAGAACGTCGTATCCCGGCGGCGGCTCCGAGAACGTCGTATCTCGGCCGCGGCTTCGAGAACGTCGTATGCCAGAAGAGGCTTCAAGAACGTCGTATCCTAGGAAAGGCTTCAAGAACGTCGTATCATAGGATTGGCTTTAAAAACCACTTTTACTTTCGTGATTCTTGCTATATAGACGCGATAAAAGATTTTGAAAAAGATAGTGTCGACTATTAACACAATATAGCATCTACTCTATTTTTTTCAAAATCTTTTGTCGGCGAGGATGAAACAGGACTTGGTTTTTATAAAGCAACTAGTGTAAGTATTTATTAATTTTTATTCTATACTGAGGCGAACCAAAACATAATAAATGATATAACGGCTAGATCGTCTACATAGTTTACTATGTATCTTCATCAATCACGCACAAAATAGCGCGTTTGTTATTTTTTTTTAACAAGCTGCACTGAGCTTATGGCGGGGCTGTGCCTTGTATTTTTCCTGAAAGCTGACAGCTCGAAAATGTAGTTAAGCCTGACAAAGATTCTGATTCACAGCAAAAAATCGGTACATCATTTAAAAAATGTATTGATTTTGCATATTTCCTTTTAATCTCTCAGAACAAAATGATCTACTTACACCGCGATATGTGAATTGCTGCCAAGTTCACTGACAGGCCGTGTAAACTCCGGTTTTCTTGAAATCCTTTTGCTTCCTTCCTAAAGAAGCGTTGTAATAGTAATTTTTGGAGTTTGTGTAAAAACATGTGGGAAGTGTGCTTTGATGAATTTTTAGTCGAAAAATGGTGTTTTTAGAAAATGTCCGTACGGATGTATGTATGTGCGCGTGTGTGTGTGTGTGTGTGCGTATGCATACGCCTGTTTCTCAGCTTCTACTTGGTGGATTTTAACCCACCAAGTCTCATTTTCTTTGTTTTTGCTAGAAGATGGTGGGACGAAAGTCCGTTTTTACAATTTATTTACGCGTTTTTTTTTATAGTGATTTTTTAGTTTTGAGATTTCAGTTTTTGCCAACAAAGTTATCGGAAAAGTTAATAAAAGTAAATTGCTTAATATGTACCTGAAAGAGAATAAAATTGCCTATGTTTTTACCGTGAAAAATTTATATTATCGTTCGTCGTTCTTTTATTATACACCATACAGTGCAATTTTTTTAAATCGTTATAACTCAAAAACTAAATAGCGAATCATTCTAAAAAAATATATGATTATTGAAGGTAATTAGAACTATATACCACTTAAATTTTAAGTCATTTCATGGGGCAGATCCTGAGAAAAACATCAAAAACTGAAAAAAATCGTTTTTCTACGTGACGCGATAACTGGAGTAAAAAGGCAATAATCAAGTTCAAATTTTGGATTTAGTTAGCATTATATAGCACAATGATCCCTTTCTTTGGGATTTTTATAAAACCAGTTAGTTTCAAAGATATTGAGCTTCAAACTTTTGTTTTTTCACCCTGTATACTATGAGTCGTTTTTTCTACGTGATGCGATAACTGGAGTAAAAAGGCAATAATCAATTTAAAATTTTGGATTTAGTTAGCATTATATAGCACCTTTATCTCTTTCTTTGGGTTGTTTATGATACCAGTTAGTTTTAAAGATATTAAGCTTCAAAATTTTGTTTTCTTACCCTGTATACTCTATATAACTGAAAACTGTATCGCTTCGATCTCAGTTTCCATTAATGGATTTTAATCTATACTTAGACTCGTTTTTTGCTGTTTTTGTTTTATTAATTCGTTAAAAATAAGATTTTCAGTTACGCATGTGCGTATATTCATGGCGATTTTTCGATCACTGGTGATTTTAGATACGTTCCGCGAACTATATCCTTATCATTATATCTCGGAAACTAAATTTTGAACTTTTCGTTAAAACATCATGATTATCGAATGTTATTCTATAGACTACTTTAATTTTAAGTAGTCTACGGCAATTAAAAATTTTGAAATTTTTCAATATTTTCAAATTTTTCAAAATTTTCAAAATTTTCAAAATTTTCAAAATTTTTGAAATTTTTGAAATTTTTGAAATTTTTGAAAATATGCTATGCGTCAAAGAGTTCTCAATTTCCTACTCCTTTTGCATGCTTAAAAAAAGGTCTATTCATGCACGTATCATAAAAAGTACGGTGTTCAACAAGGGGGGAGTGGCTTTTTCAGACTTCGAGAGAAAAAGCCAATTTTCCCCCTAGTTGCAATATACAATATACTATTTTATGCCAATAATTGCCGCCCTGATCATTATAAATTTTAACGCAACCTAGGCCAGCACGCGTTTGGTCGCTGGAAAAGTTAAAAAAAAAGTAATTTGTTTGAAAAAATATATATACATATTATGTATTTTTTTATTTTAATAAATTATAATGATTTCCATTAAAGGGGTCTCAAACCCAATTTTTACCAACTGAGTCAATCTTACGATTGCAAGGTCGATAAATATTTGAAACAAAATAAATACAATGAATCATACGACAGATGGCAGCACGTAAGCCTACCTACCAGCTGTCATATAATAGTGCATTTGCACAGTAACAAANTATATTTGCACAGTAAAAAATTGATGCTAAATAAATACAATAAATTGCGCAAAAGTAATAGGACATAGTACTTTCCTGTTATAAGCATTTACTAGTGTGTTTTTCTCCTTCAAAATTTATGTATATCTATATCGATGATGTATATAGATATTTTTTCAGTTTTCGATTTATTACTGGAAAAATAAGTGGTCAAATCATTTAAAATTTTAGTGGGATATAGTTTGACACGTGACCCATAAACTTGGTTCTTTTTACGAGGTTATGATGTTTATTTTCAGATATAAATTGTTTAAAAAAAGCACCTTGTTTATTTTATCTGTCGAATGGAGCGGTCGATCCCGAGAACCAAACGGGAAAAAGTAGATAATAATTTTATTATCTTTCAAATGAATTTCAGCTAAATTGTTTGTAACAGTCGGATGATTGAAAAAAACCGCAAAATAGTGTTTTTCAAAAACCAAAAAATGGCCATAAAAAGATAAATAGTTAAGAAAATAAAAAACTGTTTTTTTCTGAATTCAGAATTTAAAAAAGGATATACATGCCAAATTTTGTAGAGATTCATAACCTGGATTCGACAATATTGCCGTATATATACACACACACAAACACACACACACACACACACACACACACACACACACACACACACACACACACACACACACACACACACACANACACACACACACACACACACACACACACACACACACACACACACACACACCCCACACACACACACACACACACACATACGGACATACGGACATTTTCTAAAAACACGTTATTCGAACTTCAACCATCTCAAAACATGTTTCTATGAAGTTTTAGCGAAACTGAAAATTTTACTATCACTAAGCTTCCTCTAGGAGGAAGCAATATGTAAATTTTTCAAGTACCTTGCCTCTTCAAGAAAAAGAGAAGCACTCCTGACAACGATTTAGCCGCAAGCTTCATGAAGAAAGCTCGAATGGTATAAGTTGACTCCACTACGTCAGCAACGAATCATGAGAACGAAGAGATGCAATTTTCTACACTTGATTTGCGGGAGAATCAATTTTTAGAAATATGTGATCTGCTAATGCAAAACTCTCAGTCAGTAGTCTTACCGGGTAATTATATCGAACAAGTAATTTCTACCGGATTGAAATGTATTATGTTGTATTTGTTTACTCAATGGAAAGAAGATTACTCAGGCATTGAGATAATGATAAAGCGAATTTACGTTTAGGAAATATTGGTAACCATAGACGAGATGAATAACGTTGAGTCGATTGATGATATTTCTGTCCTTGTTTCATACTGTTCGAGTAGATTACGTAAATTCAAATTTGCTGAGAAAGCGACAGAGTCGGAGCTGGCAGTTATTTATTTATTTATTTATTACAAAATCAACGGACAGACTTGTCCTTTTTACATGACCCAAAGGTTAAATACAAAGAAAATTTTTGAAACAATGTAAACGCAGAATAAAGAATAAAAGTAACTAAAAGAATAGGAGACTACGTATGAGATAATTTGACTAGAAGGTGGTGACCAGCGATCGGAGGCTAGCTTTGAATGATACAAGAGAAGTAATAGTGGTACTCCGTTGCGGCAGGAGGTTCCATGCGCAACGCAAGCGGGGCAGTGTGGAGTAGAAACCGAAGTTATGTAATTTCTAGAACGCTGCTGGTCAGCTCTTTCGAATAGGAGGTTGCTATGGCAACGCTCGATCACTCGCTCCCTCTCTCTCGCTCTCTCAGCAGTACCTATTGAAACGTGCTGTAGAATCAGAGCTGAGCACACTGCAGTGTCAGCTTCTGGTATCGTTCTCACTTGGAGAACAACCGTTTAGTCTGTATTTTATCACTCACTTTTCCTTGCAATTCTCAAGTGTATATACACTCTTTCTTCAATATATTTTGCTCTTTGCGAGCTTTTATTTGATTAAACATTGGGTCGCTTTTAATTAACACCAACCTTAATCCTGAAAAAGATCCAACGTCTACGTATTTTGTTAAAAGCTAAGCACATACGTTTCCAAACATGTATTCGTTTGTCAGAAAATAAATGAAACGAAGAAGTGAAGCATATTTTAATTTATTATTATTATGATTTATTCAATTAGTAATCCTAATCTCAATTGCATATACTGTTTATAGGGCAGATAACTGAGCCAGCTTGCTTACAATTGCCGAAAAATCAACAGTTAGCTGTGAGGGTATGTTTCAATGCGTCAACAGTAGAAGATATTAGATACACAAATCAGTGGATTTATGAATGCCTCCTTCTTCGTATAAAAAGTCGAAAAACGTATAACCATCTCCGAAGTCATAATATTTATATGAATAATATTTTGTTTGCCGAGCTGCGAAACTCTGAATCGGTATTTAAAATGCATCAAAGGAGCGTATGGATTCAATGAGAGTATATTTAAAATACTAACTAGCGCGCCACGCGCGGCCTTACGGCCGCGGTGGCTTGCCGCCCGACGCTCGCGCTACGCGCTTGCTGCAGTCTAACATTTGTGTTACTTACCTAATTATTTAAAAAAAATCAGTAATTAATAAACATTGATTTTTTATCTCTTTCGTATACAATTAAAAAATGTGTTGGCTATGCATAGCTTGAATAATTTTTAATTATTTTAGTTTTTGACTCATGATTTTCAATATTATTTATTTTGAAATATACATTCATAATTTTAACATATATTCTTTTATCTTAACGAAATTCATTTTAAATATGATTAAAAATCATTATTATTTAGTAAAATTAAAAAATTTTCATTTTATAGTACTTTAATTCAAAATATATTAGATGGGAATTCGCCTTGTTAAGCCGCAAGTAGCGCACAAAATAGGTACACGCGAAATTTCGTAAGGTGGCCGGAATCAGAACTATCCTATTGGTGGTAAATACATTGGTTTATATGGGAGCTGTGACGTCACGCTTAACAAGACGAATTCTATCCCGTTCCTAAAGTCATGAATTTTGGGCAAAGATAGTTTATTATATATATTGAACAGAAAAAGTATTAGTTATTTATTATCATCTAAGCAAAGCCGAACAGCTGTTCGTTGGCTCTGGCGAAGCGAGCAAGCGAGGCAGCGAGCTCGACCATTGCGCATACATTGTGCGCATCGATCTGGCGACCGACTGGCGACTTGTTGTGTTTTGTCGTTTCGAGCAACCTCCCGGCCTCTGCTCACCGCAATGTTTCACCCGGTTCAACTTTTAGGCGATATTATATGTGAGTACGTAGTATAAAACAGCGACAACGACACAATGCAGCAGTGTTATAAGAAGTTTAAAATTCAGAAGTGCTACTGTGACGCCTGTGTATTGTGTTTTCAAGCAGTCTCATCTCGCTCGCTGCAGATCGGCTGCTCGCGGTTCTTGCTTTATAGTGCAAAAAGTATTCAATAGTGATGCACCCAGAATAACACTGACGATGCGATGTGTGTCAGTCCATCGAGAAATGCTGCAATATGGGAAGATCCGTAACTCCATAAACGTACTCCAGCAGAAACTTGATTTATTGCTTCGAGGTTATCTCTTGTTTTTATGACTACTCCATCTGCTGCTGCTAATGATTCTACTCTGATATATTTTTCTTGCTAGATACTGTCTAGGTGACGATTCACCGTCACACAAGATCCACAAAAAATATTACTGTGTTCTTGCAGCGTTTATCATTTTCAAAACAAATATTTATTGTGTTATGTGCAGTGAAATCAGTGACTATGTGATTGTGTGATCTGTTTTTAAAGTTAAATCAGTGTTCTAATTCTGATGTCTCCTACTGGTAGTTATGTGGCATT
The DNA here is from genome assembly GCA_012977825.3 of Pteromalus puparum. NCBI lineage: Eukaryota > Metazoa > Arthropoda > Insecta > Hymenoptera > Pteromalidae > Pteromalus > Pteromalus puparum. The sequence continues at coordinate 29,387,346 of CM053172.1, forward strand.
GGTGTTGAAATTTGCACCATGCATGCAATACCCTGGAGTTGATTCGCACTGTCTGGGCAGTGCAGCTTGGCGTTGCTGGGTACTTCAAATACGTCAAGGTGTCTCTGGAGCTAATTCACACTGTTTAAGCAGTATAAACTGACGTTGCTGACTTCTTCAACCACATCAAGATGACCCCGGAGCTAGATTTACTCTTCCTGTCATGGTGCTGATTGGCGTCTCTGGGTACTTCAACATTATCTGGTTGTGCTGCATGGTATTTTTGGCTGATCTAACCAACTGGGGGCGTGTTTTAGTTGCCTGGCTACCTCGAAATGACTATGGAGCTGTATTTTTGCTTTTAGCAGTCCTGGTTGGCATTACTGGGTGCTTGAACCACCTCAAAATGATCTTGAAGCCGGATCCATACTTTCTGGGAGTACTGGTGAGCGTTCTTGGACACTTCAACTACTTTAATTATATAGCTCTGGAAATGGGTTTGTACTATCTGACATGGTAATGTTTAAAATATTAAAATTACTTGTGCTGTATGTTTAATTGATATTGTACTTCAATAAGTTTTAATTCGGAATGCTGTGTGGATGTTTTAAGTTTTTTAAATACATATTTTTTACTCCTTACGGGTACCTTAACAGTGATTATTAATATACTGTTAGTTTAATATTATTATTCTAAGAGATCAGTAATCTTAATTTATCAATAATTATTTGTGAGAAAAGCTTGTAATATATTTTCCTGTATGTCTAGGTGTAAGAGCAATGCTGCGTTAGTTGGCATCATAGTCTACTACATGCAACGGAGTATAACTTATTGGTGTTGTTGGTACCTGAGCTATCAAAATCTTGGAGTTCGAAGAAAGCTCGATCAAGACTCTGGTTATACTGCTCTATTAATGGATAAGTGTTTTTATCAGGTGAGATCAGTGAGTTGAATAATCATTTGTTAGTATGAGTTTTTAATGATTTCTTTTGTTTTTCTAGTGTGTCATACTACAACTACAGATATCATGGTCTGCTGGATGGGGAGCAGTAGGATCAAGCACACCGGTTATATGCCTGATCATCGATAACACTGAATCTTTATTAGTGTATAGCTTTCAGGTACAATATATGTTCTGTATAACTTATACGATTTCATAAGATTAATATAATTTATTTTTGCAGATGCAGTGCTTGAAAGATGCAGGTTATATGTATCTATAATCATGCATTCAGTATAGGGGCTCGTTTTTCTTCAAATTAATTACACAGTAATTTTTTCTATTTTTAATTTTACTTTTTTTTTTTTTTAGATGGAAAAAAACTATATCAAAGTGGAAACAATTGGAAAAAGTTGCAGCAAGGACTCAAGAGGATTTTTAAGACGATTCAAACCTTATTAACAGAGAAGATTTATATCAACAAGTGAAGTCAAGATTTGATTTAATGATAGGGTTTAATTTATAAATAGGATTGTTCATAGTATAGCATAGTTTAGTGGGACGTGGCAGGCTTATCAGAGCCTTTCTTCAATCTGAGTTATTTTCATTATTATTTAGTTTAGGTTTTTCTAGTTTAGTAAAATATACTCCAATTTTAGAAATATATTGTGCTGATTTATTTTATAAAATATCATGTATTGACACTCTTCTGTGATGCCGAAACACTCGGGCTGGCTTTGCAGATCCTTATGCATTTATGCACTTATGAAATATACTATTGTGAGCGTATTTTATATACATGTATATGGAATTAAGTACATAATATAACTATATATTTGGGCATTATTGTGCGTGTCGCGCTGAGATTGTTATATGCAACAAAAATCGTCTTTTAGACTATGCCTTGGGTTAAATCCTCTCTAAAAAAAGTGATGGCTGGATGTTGTGAAGCCTATAAAAGATGGACGATGGCCGTGATTGGTCGACAGATGTGTATCCGGTTTAGATGGCGCCAACATTTAAAATTCAATATTTGAATTTGAATGGTAACGAGTTTAATAATAAATGATCGTGTTTTATTAGTTTAAATTTTGAGATTAGGTTTGTAACAATTAATTATTTAGCTATAAAATAAATAACGAATATCTGACTTCAAAAATTAAAAAGCACATAACCGTAATTATATGTGGCTGAGATGATTGGTAGACAAGATACATATATACAAATGTATTATATTATAGTGAGGAAAATGTTAAACATTTGGATTCTGTAGAGAATGTAAAGAAAGAATTTGCGTAACGATGATTATTCGCGCGAAGCGCGTCGATTTTCCTAGTCATTTAAAAAGTGTATGTGTCATGGTGAAATGTTGTTTTTGTAAATGCTAAATGATTACAACTTTTACATTTAACATTTTCATGTAAAACGTAAACTCGCAAAGTTTTATGGCAAATAATTGGTTTTTTAGCTCTAAAAAGTCGTTTCTAAAGTAGTTCTAAAGTAGTTGTATGTCGAAAAGTGTTTTAAAAAATGTTTGCCACGGTAAAAAGTTGTATTTTGAAAATGTTTACAACTTTTATATTTAACATTTTCATGTAAAACGTAAATCCGAAAAGTTTTATGGCAAATAATTGGTTTTTTAGCTGTAAAAAATCGATTTTGGGTTGTTAACTCGAGTTCTAAGCATTTTCATGATTTGATGTTAATAGAAAAAAGTTGTATTTTTCAAAGATCTACAACTTTTCCATTTAACTTTTTTTTGTAGAATGCTTAGAATTCGAGTTACAGCTAAAAATCCGTTTTTAGCGATTTTTGAAGGTGACCGCATTCTGCGTATATGTGCAGGATCAAGTCCAAAATTTTTAGCCTGATTGACTGAAATCTCTCAGAAATAATTGCATCACAACAAAATTTTTATTAAAAATTACATGTAATTACATGTAAAATCAAACAAATTGTGCCCGCATTTCAAAACACCGCAGAGGATCGGGATAAAAAAAAAATAGTTTTTTAGTTTGTGCGAGAGGAGACTCCTCCTAAAATTTCAGCCCGATCGGTCGAAAATTGCGTGAGATATCGCATCTCACACATTTTTTGCGCACGAAACTATAAGGCACTTCCGTGTCGCGGTCGTGCCTAAAAATCAAAACTGCTAGCATGGAACCCAGTGATGTGCACGGTAAATTTTAGCATTATCACTATTTAATATTGAAATAAACTGCGATATATATATATATTTTTTTATACATTAATTATAGGACTATTGCTCGTCAATGAAATGAAGCTATCAAAGACTTTGCGTTTAATCGACAAAATTTAAAAGTTGAAGGCTTTACAGATTTAAGGAAACACACGCCAGAGCATCAAAAAAATGTTAAAGGTGATCGTGCTCTAGTCGTAATGTTTCAACCTTTTAAAGGAAAGTGGGTACAAACATTAGGATGTTTTCTCAGTAAAGGAAGTGCGAATGGTACAGTTCTCTACCAGATAATGACTGAGGCTATAATTCTTTCTGAACGGGCTGGATTGAGGTTAGATGGCATCGCAAATGACGGCGCATCATGGAACAGAAATATGTGGGACAAGTTTGGAGTTACTGAAGAGAATGTTAGCGTCGAACATATCGTAGACCCACATCGGCGATTGTGGTTCTTTTCTGATGTTCCTCATTTAATCAAATGCTTGCGAAATGCTTTTTCAAAGCAAGGCAGATTTGATAGAATGTGGGTATGTAAAGTACAAATAAATGAATAATATGTAAATATTGAAGTAATAGTAATTTTTTAATTGTAAATTTTTCGTATAGACGCCAGATGAGTATGTGTTTCTTGATCATTGGTATGCCCTCCTACAAATTGAGAATCCATCGGTGTATAACATGTCGATCAATTATAAGCTCACAGAACAGCACATTAAACCACAGTACTGTCAAAATTGAATGTGGCTTTAGCTTTTCAGGTGTATTAAAAAACTTGCACATTCATCGTCATCCAACATGGCTGAGGTACGCTCCTGATAAGCATCCCGCTTTTCTTGCGTATCATCCTGCTGAAAAAGTGTAAACTGCAGTGTGCATAGTCTGTGATGAGGCTTATCACATCAACTGCCGCAACCAGATATCAGGCACCTTCAAATACTTGGGGAAACATCTTATAATCTGCCCTGAGCATAGTGTAAAGAACATACCTCAAAAATCGAGGAGAGAAACCTGACGGAGCCAGCAAGGATATTGATTGCTTAGATTAAGTCTAAAACGACTGAGTAAATAAGAAAAAACCTACTAGCTGTTAATGAGGGTAAGACTTTTGATCTACTTGGCCATGATTCGACTGCAAATGGTAGTGAGATGGGATTTTCGAAAAGGGAAGTTAGACTCCTGAAAAGACTGGTTGAGGAACCCACAGAGAAAAACGATCAACTCAAAAAAAACTGCAAAGAAACTCGAATCAAGCTACGTGTAAGACCTTTTCTTACAAAGATGCTGTTATACAACCAAAACCTTTGCAAAAAAAAGTAACTAAGATCAAGGTACAAAAAAGTGGATACAGCGAAGTTGATATTAGACAGTCAGTAATACATTGTCTAACTGCGCACAGCACCATTCAAGCCAAAAATATCTACATAAACAAGAAAGAAAAAGTAATTATTAGTTGTACAAGTGTAGATAGTGTAGCATTAACAGAAAGTGTACTCGAGGATAAACTAAAAGGTCTCCGTAGTGTAAAAAAATGAACTTAATAATCCAAAAATAAAAATTGTCGGAATGGACAATTACACAAATATGAGTATGGAAGAAGTCGAAATGGATATCAATGCTAGAAACTTCAGTGATTTTCCAATGAAATGCTGCACATGTACATCAGTGAATTCAGCAAACTAAGCACAGTGTTAATGAAAGTACCTGCAGAAATATATATATATAAAAGAGTTTTCGTAGGTTATCAAAACTGTAGAGTCTACGATTTAATAAACATTAGCCAGTGCAATAAGTGTGGCAGGTTTGAACACAGTGAAAAAAAATGTACAAATGAAACTGCATGCTTGAAATGCGCTGATAATCATAAAACGAGTGACTGTACAAGTGAAACTATCAAGTGTGTAAACTGTGTTTTTTTTTGTAACAATAAGTATTCCACGAAACTAGAAATAAATCACACTGTAAGCTATGCTCTATTCTAAAAAAGAAAATTACAAAGTTCATTGACTCAACTGACTAATAGTAGAAAATCTGCAAGACAGCAGGTACCGACAGCTGATAACAAGGGCCCAGTAGAACCAAGTTCGGTGCAACAACCTGGAAAACAAAGTACACCACAGCAACAGAAAACAGACAAAGCTCGAAATACGAGGGCTTTCACAAGAAACCAGGCAGCTACCCAGAAGCAGAAGCAACAACTAGATCTGTACTACTCCACCGCCATCAAACAAAGAAAAGAAAAACAAAGATAGGTCAAATGGCTACATTTAATTTCATAGATATGATCCAAAAAGATTCTTTTCAAGATAAAAAAACATGTAGAAGTGTTGATAGTTTAAACAAAATAAGTAGTTGTAAAAATGATACAATTATGCACATAAATATTCGAAGTATAAATGCTAATGACAAAGTAAAATTAATAATTGATAGTTTGGTTACAAAGCCATCTATTGTTATATGCACTGAAACTTTTCAACTGATTAATTACAAAATATATGAATTGAAAGGATATGACTATGAATACAAATGTTACTATAACCATGGTACGATAAACAAAAACGATGGCGTAATTGTCTTTGTAAATATTATTTTAGAACAAAACACTGGGGTGATTAAAACTGGTAGGATTAAGTTTGTAAATACGAATATTAAACTAAGCCACCAAAGTAACCATGAGGTGTCAGCGTTTTATAGGTCACACGGGATTCCGAAATCGGAATTCATTCTAAAGATAAATAAAGTTTTAATTGCGAATAAATGTGTTAAGGGGACCTCATAACCTTAAATTGTCAAAAAATGAAAAATCGGATTTTATTCTTATATTAACATTATATTGTTTAAAAAATGTATTAAACAAACATATAAACTTAAAAACCACTGCCAATTCATTGGCACTTAGCTTCCTCCTATTCCGCTAGTAGAAGATGATTACATGGTTTCTAAAAAATCTGTACGGATGTATGATATTCCTTTAATGATTTGAGAGTATAGATGCATGCACTCTATATGAGTCAATCAGGTTGAGGGAAAGAAATTTGATTATAATTGTTTTTCTAGGAAGAAGCTATATAGGGAAGGGGAGGGGGGAAGGTGGTTACCAAAAGGATAGGTATAAAAGTGCTGCATCAAGTATGGGCGGCTGGTGGGCTTTTTGCTGTCGAAAAGTGCGGTCGATCTCGAGGGCTAAGCGAGGAAAGTAAGGTAATTTTATTCTCTTTTGAATGCGTTATAGATGTATTGTTTGTAACATTAAGATTGTACGAAAAATGCCAAAAATAATTTTTCAAAATTCAATAAATGGCCATAAAATGAGATTTAGCTAGCACAATTGAAAATAACTTTTTCTCCCGAATTCAGAATCCAAAAAAGGATATACATGCCAAGTTTTATAAAGATTCATACAAAGTTTCTACGAAGTTTTAGCGAAAGTGAAAATTTTACTATTACAAAGCTTCTTCTAGGAGGAAGCAACAAAATATTTGTTTAAAAATGTTAAAAATGACAAATGTTTTGTTTAAATTGAAGATAACTTTATAAGATTTAATTTACTTACAAATCCCTACACTCATGTTAGAACTATGTGTATTTCAAATATGTTTTTAAAGTTTTAGTGCTCTTCGATGGCTAGAACTGAAGTAAGTCTGCGGTGAATGAAAACATGGAAATTGTGAATTTTGGCCTTCGTAGACATGTTGCACCTGGTATTTGGTACATATAAAAATTGATTCTTGTTCTCTATAGTTTTTTAGGTTTATATGTTTGTTTAATACATTTTTAAAACAATTTAAGATGGTTAGTCCCCCTTAAAAATCAACTAGTAATAGGTGATTTCAACATTGATTGACTAGAATATGGCCTAATGCACTCAAGAAGTCTGAAATTGCCCCAGTTTATAAATCAGGTGAAAGAAGTAAAATCACAAACTATCGGCCTATTTCATTGATATCAAATGAAGCAATAATTTTCGAAAAAATAATACATAGTAGACTTTATGATTTTGACTAAAACTTACATAATATCTGAGCATCAATTTGGTTTTGTTAAAAAATGGGTACCAAAAATGCTCTAAATGATTTAATGAATGAGTTGTATAACAATATCGATAAGAGTATTCCTACCTTAGTCACGTTTCTTGACCTGGCTAAGACATTTGACACGGTAAATCTTACTGGATAAATTATATTGCATAAGAATTGGGGGAGAAGCTTTGATTCTGCTCTCTAGTTGCCTTAGTAACAGATATCAGAGTGTTAAGAATGATGGTTGTGTAAGTGATAACCTGTTAATAAATACTGGGGTGCCACAAGGCACGATACTTGGTCCACTGTTGTTTATCTTGTACTCCAGGAGATACCTGTAGAAGCTATCCTGTCGTATGCTGACGATACTGCTATAATTGCAACAGGGGATTGCTGGGAGAAAGCCGAAATTAACAATAATTATTTGTTACGCATACAGAAATGGCTTGCAGTAAATAAGCTATCAATAAATGTTGAGAAGTCAGTTGGTATGACCTCCGGTAGCTATGTCGGTAGTGTTCCTAACCGAATAGATGTAAAAATGCCAAGATAAAAGATTAAATAGAGTTGAGAACTACAAATATCTGGGCTTGTGATAGATTGCAACCTCAAATGGGATATGCATATGTTATATATTGTCAAGAAAACTAAATATCTAGTGTGTATTTTTTACAAAATTGCGAAATCTATGCCAACTAAGACTTTGATGTTGATACATTATGCGTTCTTCCATAGTATTATGAGCTATGGTATCATAGCTTGGGGTGGAGCCTATAAAAACAATAGAGATTTAATACAGAAAATACAGAAAAAAATTCTATAAATTATAAAAAAAAAAATAATTTTGTCACGAAAAAGAATCCACTCAATCTTGAACAATTGTTTACCCTGGAAGCCTTAAAGATATACTATAATGATCTCAAAGATCAGTACCTAATCTCATCTAGTATTACTAGAAATAAAAGTAATATAGTACCAATAAACAAAAAGAGAATAAGTAATAAGAACTGTTATATTAAAGCGATCTCAACGTGCAATGCTCTGCCAAACAACCTAAAAGTGTTAGAAATTAGCAAATTGAGTCCACAGACGATAATTAAAGAATGGATAAAATCCAACTGTTGATATATGAAATGTCTATCTCTTAGTTGAATTGTTAATCATGGCATCTCGGTTGAAAAAAATTATATGTTTTTATCAATATGTTAAAAACATGTACTTTTATCATATGTTTTTGTGGTTTCAATTTAACATATGATAAAATCACACGATAAAAACATGTAATAAAAATACATACTAATAACTCCCCTGTTTGTTAATCAAAAATTAAAATTAAAAGCTACACTTTTGTGATATTTGTTGACTATAAATGGTAGTAACATGCGGATGATAACACCAAAAAAACCGCTGCCAATTCTTTAGCACATAGCTTCCTTCAACATTATGTATTGCTTAAAATCATAATTTTTTTTTACTTCATATATAAATCTATCAATTTTTTTGTTTTTTTTTTGTTTGATGGATACAATTATTTTGAATCAATTACATATATATAATTAAAGCTCTCTCTCCCCCCCTCTCTCTCTCTCTCTCACTTCCTCTCTCATATCTTCGAAACTAACTGGTATCGTAAACAACCCAAAGAAAGGGATCAAGATGATATATAATACTAACTAAATCCAAAATTTTAAATCGATTATTGCCTTCTTACTCCAGTTATCGCGTCACGTAAAAATAACGATTCATAGTATACAGGGTGAGAAAAAAAATTTGAAGCTTAATATCTTTGAAACTAACTGGTTTCGTAAACAACCCAAACATAGGGATCATTGTGCTATATAATGCTAACTAAATCCAAAATTTGAACTTGATTAATGCCTTTTTACTCCAGTTATCGCGTCCCATAGAAAAACGACTTTTTTCAGTTTTTGATGTTTTTCTCCGATGAACTTACTTTAAATTAAAGTAGTATATAGTTCTAATTACCTTCAATAATCATATATTTTTTTAGAATGATTCGCTATTTAGTTTTTGAGTTATAACGTATTATTATGGTGTATAATAAAAGAACGACGAAAGATAATATAAATTCTCCGCGGTAAAAAGATAGGTATTTTTATTCTCTTTAATTTCTCTTATATTTTTGCGCAAAAGTACACGCAAAAATATGTAATACAAGTATGTAAATAACAAAATTCTAAATTTATATAACCATTTTTTCAAAACGCTTTCTAATAATTACACGCCTGCGATGTTCACACACGTGACAGTATAACAATATTTATAAATTACATCAAATTATTTAAGCAACCATCGATATTGATTATGAATTTAAAAACCACTATATAACTATAATAATTTATACTAATTATTATATTTTTACAGAGATTCTTTGGAATGATGCGTCACTGCTGTTAATGTAACAACAATCCCGACTCTGCAGTATTTCTTTAGATATTACTAGAACTTGTTTACGAGCCGCAGACGAGTACTGCAACCACACGAGGCCAAACAGCCCACTTAGCCCTTGGTGCACACCATATTTTTTTGTAACGCAAGTACAGATTTTTGCGTTTTTTTTTTAGATATTGAGTGCGACTGATGCAACTTTTTTCAGAATCGGCGACCACACTCTTAGTAGACTAATTTTTAAATTTATATATATATATATATATATATATATATATTGTGTCGACGTATTCCTTAATTAAACTTCCAAAGGGGTCTAATGTAACGGGCACTGAACTTATTGGTGTACTGATTGGTATCAAAGACATTCCCAAAATCGACGAAAGGAAGCAGCAGTGGAACGATCAGCTTGACACTATCTTTGTTACGGACGAGGAGGAGAACGAGTCGGAAGCGAAAAAGAGCAGACGGTGGATGGGATCGAACCCGGAGCCCCGAGATGCGAGCCATGGAGCACGACCACTGTGCTACCGCTACGATGCATGCGTAACCTGTGCATCGTAGTGCAGCTCGGCCAGCTCTTATCGCTGACTCGTCTCGCAGCTCGCGTTGCAGACGTGTGCGTCTGTGACATCTTAGATAAGGGATTGAACGCAGACCGAATTTGCAATGCATCTCTGCACTTAGATGACCACGAATACTTTTAATGTTCAGCATCGGACTACGTATTAGCCTATGTCGCTAGATTTATTGCTTAAAGAGCTACTCGATTCGCTGCCGTTGAAACTGAACAAAACAAACCCATTAGCTGTGGAAAGAGGTTATCGTCACTACGATTGAGTGAAAATGAGACTTCTCCGGAGTATCATAAATTAATTAAAATGCGAAGTCATGGCTATTTGATAGAACCATCCAAAAATTATTTAAACTGATATCAATGTTGGAAAAAGCAACGTAACACGTTATGAATAAAGGAGAAATTTGCGCAGATACGATTTTTTAAATTACAGACGTTTTAGAGAACTTGACTCCTCTTCCTTTACTTGGATGCGAAAAACATAAAATAGTGTCTTTTTTCCTAACTACTAGAATGTTCTTCATCACAAAACATGCGAACAAAAATGATGACATCGAAAAAGAAAAATCGAAAGAAAATCGAAAACTTACTAAACTTACTAGCGCACCTCATAAGAAGGGAGACGATATTGTTTTGGAAAATCATATCCCAGTCCAACATGGCGGGAGAGCGGACGCCTCCCGACAAGTGCGGCAGTTATTTCGCCTGTCATAAGCAAAAACCGCTGCCAATTCTTTGGCACGTAGCTTCCTTCAACCTTATGTATCGCTTTAATATCTAAATTGTTTTTACTTCATATATAATTCTATAAAGTTTTTATGCTTTTTCGTTTGATGGATAAAATTATTTCGAAATAATTATATTACATAATCAATGCGTAACTGAAAATATTGTTTTTAACGATTTAATAAAACAAAAAACAGAAAAAAACTAGCCAAGCTATAGAGATTAAAATCCATCAAATAGAAACTAAGATCTAAGCGATGCAGTTTTCAGTTATATAGAGTATACAATATACCGGGTGAGAAAACGAAATTTTGAAGCTTAATATCTTTGAAACCATTTGGTTTCATAAACAGCCCAAAGAAAGGGATTAAGGTGCTATACGCTAGGTAAGGACCGCCGACAGCATGCAAAATCTCATTTTTAACGAATTAATAAAACAAAAACAGCAAAAAAACGAGTCTAAGTATAGATTAAAATCCATTAATGGAAACTGAGATCGAAGCGATACAGTTTTCAGTTATATAGAGTATACAGGGTAAGAAAACAAAATTTTGAAGCTTAATATCTTTTAAACTTTGGTATCATAAAACAAGCCGCAAAGAAAGAGATAAAGGTGCTATATAATGCTAACTAAATCCAAAATTTTAAATTGATTATTGCCTTTTTACTCCAGTTATCGCATCACGTAGAAAAAACGACTCATAGTATACAGGGTGAAAAAACAAAAGTTTGAAGCTCAATATCTTTGAAACTAACTGGTTTTATAAAAATCCCAAAGAAAGGGATCATTGTGCTATATAATGCTAACTAAATCCAAAATTTGAACTTGATTATTGCCTTTTTACTCCAGTTATCGCGTCACGTAGAAAAACGATTTTTTTCAGTTTTTGATGTTTTTCTCAGGATCTGCCCCATGAAATGACTTAAAATTTAAGTGGTATATAGTTCTAAGTACCTTCAATAATCATATATTTTTTTAGAATGATTCGCTATTTAGTTTTTGAGTTATAACGATTTAAAAAAATTGCACTGTATGGTGTATAATAAAAGAACGACGAACGATAATATAAATTTTTCACGGTAAAAACATAGGCAATTTTATTCTCTTTCAGGTACATATTAAGCAATTTACTTTTATTAACTTTTCCGATAACTTTGTTGGCAAAAACTGAAATCTCAAAACTAAAAAATCACTATAAAAAAAACGCGTATATAAATTGTAAAAACGGACTTTCGTCCCACTATCTTCTAGCAAAAACAAAGAAAATGAGACTTGGTGGGTTAAAATCCACCAAGTAGAAGCTGAGAAACAGGCGTATACATACGCACACACACACACACACACATACATCCGTACGGACATTTTCTAAAAACACCATTTTTCGACTAAAAATTCATCAAAACACACTTCCCACATGTTTTTACACAAACTCCAAAAATTACTATTACAAGGCTTCCTTAGGAAGGAAGCAATACGATGTCATTAAATCAAAGAACCGAAACATTAATTCAATGCAAGAATTTACTTGGTCGTCTGTAAGTCATATGAAATAAGCAAATGCATTAATTTAAAGAATCTGTATATTGAACCAAATACTTTATTAATTGCAATAATGAAACTATTCATTGATGGGACCTACATATTTCAATCACAGAAAGTTGAATTTTAACTTCATATTTAATTGCACCAATGAAAAAAAATATTGAAATAATATAATATTACTTTAAGCTAGGTATTCTGATCCACTCATGTAGTGAAATTAAGTTTTTGAAAAAGTGAAAATAGTATTAGAGTTGATGAAATTTTACTTGAACCAATTACATTATTTCATCATATATTTGCAAATAAATATTTCATTAAATCAACGTTTAATTTCATTGTCAAGGAAGAAAATTTGATGTTCAAAGGCATGACAGCCAACAAAATATTTATTTAAACCAATGACAAGTTACTTTATCAGGATTGCATTTGGAATAGCGATCATCGTATTAATAAAAACTAGCAAAAAACGCTCGCGATTAACATATTTTGTTGTAAAATATATTATGGAAGATTTATAGATTATATTTGGTTGCATAAATATGTTTCATAAGAATAATAAAGATCATCATTCGATAATATTTTTTAAATTATATAATTAAATTAAATGTCATAATAATTTATTTTTTATTTTTTGTAAACTTATATAATAATTTGTATGATAAATGTAGAATCAAGGCTGTTAAGTAAAAACTGTTATAATAGTTTATTTTTAAATAATTTAACAAATTTTTACGCAAAACAACAAATGTCAAACTTCAATATTATAGAATTTAGTATGAGAGATTTGAATGAGAACAGTATATCGCTAGTATACTAATAAGATTTGTGCAAGTCACACAGAAAACCTCATCAATGGCGAATTTAAGTATATAAATGACATTATTTACACAATAATTGTATTTGCACAACACAGTTAATCAGTACAACCATGGTAGAAAAATAAGCTTACGTATCAGTTAGCTTAGTAACGATAAGTTCAGAAGTTCAAAATAAGTTGTTAATCAGCTTGTTTCTGTTTAAAATAAGCTTATATGATAAATTCTGAAAACTGATTTTAACATAACTTTCATTTGATTATTAAGATTAATATGATTTAAAGTAATTATTATTATAAACATACATTATTATTCGTTGAATTATGTAGATTTAAGTTGTCATGTCAGATTTTACATAAGTCTCAGTTGGATTGTCACCCGAGTTTTATTATGAACTTTTTTTGCATTTGGCGAGTGATATTTATTAGACAAATTGATACAAAGGATCTATTAACCCACGAGAGTTATAATTCCAGTTTTTAATATATTTTTACTTGACGAAACTTGCCATTACTTTGTCACTTTAGTCTATACATTTATAAAAATATTCATTCATACGATTTGGAGTTGAAATCTCCACAAACTTGGTTTTGGCTGGCTTTTGAATACCAATATAGATAAATATCTAATTTCTTGCATGTACATTTCTTTTGCAATAATAAAACAATATTTAAAGTTGAATATGACCTAAGTGATGCACTTTTAATTTTTTTCTAAAGACCCATACGTGAATATTTAGACAAAGTAATGACAATTTTCTTCGAGTAAAAATATAGTAAAAATCAAAATTATAACTCTCCTGGGTTAATAAATTCTTTGTATCAATTTCATTAAGAAATATCGCCGCCAAAAATACAAAACAGGTTCATAATAGGACTCGGGTGATAATCCAACTAAGACTTATGTAAAATCTGACATGACAACTTAAATCTACATAGTTTAACAAATATATATATGAAAATTCAGACATTTAGCGCCAATACATTACTATAATGATAGATTTTGATTTAGGCATACTCAGTGACAGTTGTAACCACTGATGTTAGGTTATGTTTCTTACATATACAAAAATGTTCAACACTTAATGCAATATAACCACCTTGAGGATTTGAATTTAGTTCTGACTATTTTTTGTATAACCAATTTCATATTAATATTTAATTAATCTTAAACTATTTAAAATCTGATATTTAAATTTTTAATTTCAAAATCAGGTTATCAGCTTATTTTCTCTTAAAAAATGTTGCGTTGATAGTCTTTTGTAAGCTTAAATCGTAAGCTTTCGTTCACTAATTTTGCAACAATAAGCTTAATAATAAACCATTGCCTTGCGCTGTTGAATGATCGCGTGTGGCCTCTAAATATATGTGATGATCGACTCTTTTCGTTTTTCACGTAAGATCTTGCATAAAGAGGAACAAATGATGTTTTTCATTTTATAATTTTTAGTTTCTAAAGCCACTCCATTATTAACAAATCCAAATTTTGGTTTTCTACCTAGGAAGCTTTGCATTTACAGACCAAGTTAAGTAAAGAAATACAGGCACAAATCATAAAATGGATCGCGACTATTTTCTTGTTATCCCTCGGGTTTCATTCTTATTTGCTATACGAATTTATCGATTCTCGCAAGTTAAATTATACTTCTTAAATCCTTTCACTTGTAACTGCTCATTACTTTATCTAATTTATTTACTGTCAACCATTTTTCGAAACCTAAGTTTTAAATCTTTGCACGCTCAAGTTACATGAGTATAACGAATTTTACTCCATAATATGTTAAGGGGCCGCTCGAACAAATCGCTTATATATCATGATAATTCGATGGCTATCGGGATACCACTTTATTTTTTGTTAAGACTATTGATATATCTATTTCACATTATTA
Organism: Pteromalus puparum; assembly: GCA_012977825.3. Taxonomy (NCBI): domain Eukaryota; kingdom Metazoa; phylum Arthropoda; class Insecta; order Hymenoptera; family Pteromalidae; genus Pteromalus; species Pteromalus puparum. The sequence goes on from CM053172.1 coordinate 29,402,439, forward strand.
TATCTTTAAAGTTTTTACAATTGCTGAAGTTAAATAAACCCTTCTTCAAAGTGATATATCTACATAAAGCAAAAGACAATGCTAAGTATATAACACACTCTCAAAGGCACACAATAAAAAGCAAAGTCACATTTGCTCTAAGTATAACTGCCCCCTCCACTGTTACACGACCAAAATCCACAACCATCCTTATAAGAAATATTTCCTTCCTCACTTAACTACCAGAAATATTAAAATTCACTCAAACTTATATACTTCAAAAAGAAAAACTGATAACGGAGCTACTCTATCCATCTTCTCACTCACGCTGCCTGACAACTACTGAAAATAAATTTAAAGCTTATCTAATTATTCCTTTATATAGTTTATCCTCTACGTTATACTATAATTTGATACTGATGGTGCGCTAGAGCTGTTAATGAGGCTTGGAAAAGTTTCTACAAAGGATGTAGGATCTTCCCGAGGCCTAAAGACATATTATGCCAAATGTATTGTATTGCTCGAGTCGTTCGGTCAGCCTCTACCACTTTCTTACGCATTTTATAAGATTGGTAGAGCTCGGAGGACCGGAGTAACCCTTCTTAACACTCTAATTCTTATATACCTAAAGTGCTAGCTTAATATATGCCCTTTTCAAGCTGCTTAAATAGAGTTTTAACGAGTATCCAACGAAATAATAGTACCCGCGTCGGCGAAGCTACACGACTAAAAAATGTCGTTACCCCAAGATGATTCAAGACGAATTAACATAGTGTGTCATTCTTCTATAAATAATTGATATTTACACCCTTGTTATCGATTGTTAAACTAATTAGCATTGTATTGGTTCGTTTCTCAAATTTAATTTTTGCTAATAAAGTTTAAATCTTTAAACTATAAACAAAAATGTAAATGATACCTAACTCAATGTAAATATAAGTTTTCCTTAGAACAAACCTCCTGGCTTATAATAGGAAAGGTGCGGGTGGGGTCGTGCGGTTGGGGAGATTCTCTGCTTCTTTTAGTCTGCAACAACACATTACGGCCCTCAACTATAGGCAGGACGATGAATATGATGACAGAGATCCCCCCGCACCCCCACCCGCAACCTTGTCTATTTATAGCAGCTTATTCTAAATTTAGTGTAGATGTTTAGTTTAGCACTTTTTTATTTAAAGTTTTTTATTAGCAAAAAAATTTAACTAACAACAATTGTACAATAGTACATCGATAAAATCGGATCAATTTATCCACACACACTTTTGCATCATCTATAAACGCATTTTTTAGTCGTGCTACTTCCGCGACTGTGGACATCGGCGATTCTCCTGAACCGCTATCCTTTTTATCAATCTTTCGAAATGCTATTACTTTTTCTAATATCACAGTTATGCGTATATTATTCGATTTTCTAATAAAATAAGGCTATATTACTAGCACTATTATAAGATGATGTATAATAGGTTAACGTCTTCCTCCGTAACTCTACAACCTTGAACGACTCGAGCAATACACAACTGATGCATTTCTGAGCATATAGATAATGTCGGCCTCGGGAAGATCCTACATCCTTTGTAGAGAACTTTTCCCAGCCTGCATAACAGCTTCAAGCACCATCAGCTATTCAAAATTATATATAACACGTTACGAGATTACACTCTATATGAAGAGATATAACCCTAAATTTCCTCATTTTCTATTTTTCCACACCACCTATGAGGTAAATAGACAGGACGTTTTTTTTATATTTTTTGTTAAAGTGCTTAAAGTTGACTTAAGTTTGAATAAATAATTCTTAGTTTTTATTTTGCTTTCGTATTGTTAATACTTTGATGTGGCGGTATACCTTAGCCATTGACTTTTGCTTTTGTATTGTGACACTTTGATGTGTTTATACCTTAGTCATTGGCTTTTGCTTTTGTAATATACACTTTGCGCCTGTTTATACCTTAGGCCTTGCCTAAACAACTTATAAGATCATAATGTGATATTAGATATCAACAGTCTTAACAAAATAAAGTGGTACCCGATAGGGCCAAGTCGATATTATATCATCATAGCGATTGTCGAGGCGCCCTTAATATTTGGAGTAAAAAATTGTAATCATGTACTTCAGGTGGCAAGATTTAAACTTAAGTTCTTCGAACAAAATGTTGACAAAAATAAATTAATAAAGGCTACATGAGCAGCTTACAAGTAAAGACTTTTAAGAAGTATATTTAACCTTGCAGAGATCGACTAAGACTTCGTCATAAAATAAGAATGAGATAACAAGAAAAATCCGTCCGCGATCCAAATTTTTTATATATTTGTGCCTTATTTCTTTACTTAACTTGGTCCTGTACGAATGCAAAGCTTCCTACGGTATGGAAACCAAAATTCTTTATTTTTTAATAGAATGGTTTTTAGAAACCTAAAACATTAATAAAGAAAAACATATTTGGTTGCCTCATTATGCTACTAAAAACGAAAAGATCGATTCATCACATAATATTCAGAGGCCACAGTCATTCAACAACGCAAAGGCAATGGTTATTATAGAAAGAAGTAAGTGGACCAGATTTATGTAACATTGTAACATACTAATTGAACAGTGGGAAGAATCAAAATATAATTTCAAAAACATATGTTCACAAAAAATGACAAAAAAAACTATTATATTTTAAATGCCATAAGCAGTAAAGTTCGCGTTCAATTCAGTACGTTTAGCTTTTTTTTCTTTCTCGATTTTCTCATTTTCGACAAACATTAATCTGACGCTTTTAATGATCTACAAATGTTTATAAATATCGATGTTCTTGGCCAACTAGAACTTAATCATCAGATAACGAAAAAATAACCAGTTGAAAATAGCATCAAACAAAAACTAAATGGGGGGTTGGCGAGCGAGCGAGCAGGCGGGGCGAAGCCCCACTATATCTTTATTTTATAGTTATTTAATTATATCTACAAGAACATTATAATTTCATATCAAAATATTTAATATCATGATTTATTTTATTTTATGTATCTTTTGTACAAATACATTTGAAAATAAATACAATCATTTGATGAAATTCATTGTATAAACTATTATCTTGTATTGCAAATAAAATTAACACATTTAATGACATAATATGTATTTGTTTAAAATATCCAAAATAAAATATATGTACATATTTACCATTCCATAATAAATTTAGACATATTAAATCATATATATAATATATATATATAATATCATATCTAATATCATTTATACAGCGACAAGTTTACCCAAAACTGGATGAAAAATTTTTTAGAAGTTCTTAAAAAAAATGACATGATAATCATATTATTTGACCGATATCCACCATCATGAATTACGAATGATTCCGCATTTAATATGCAATCTCCTATTAAGCCAAATATTAAGTGAAATTAAAGACAAGAAATGACAGGAGAAGATGTTATAACCAAAATTTATTTAGTGACACACATCCGAGCACTGCATTGATTTTATGTATATGTAGCGATAAAAAGAACGTCTCATCTACCACCGGTTTTATGATAGCATAAAAACTGCAGTCTTTACAAATGACCATTCCTTTACAGTCGATTATAAGATTATTCCTAGAAATACGCTTTAAAAGTAATTGTTGAAAAAGTCACACATAGCCAGGAACAGTAAAGAATCTCGCTGTTCGTTTGCAATGCGAAAGCGCTTGTCTTCAATTTGTTTGGTATAATCGTTCCGTGTAACTATCGTTCACATTGATGAATTTGTCATCAGGCAGCAGTCTTGACATATGAATACTTTAAAACGAGAAACATCCAGAAATAGTATATCCTTATTCTTAAAATCAGCAATTACAATCTTTCTCCAATTTGATTTTTTTTTCTCATTAAACTTCATTTTTCTTTTTTTTTTTTTTTTCTTGTTTTCTAATAATTTATCATAGAAATCAATATATATTTCAACATAAGCTAATATCAAGTCATTTACGATTGTAGATACGTATACATCTTGTCCATTCCAGAAGATATCCCTAATCTATTGTCTCAGGCTTAAGAGGTTTAAGACCGAACAATCAGAATACGATAGGATTTAACTACTATTACTCCGAGCCAAAGACTCATCCCCTCACGAATAATCTAATACTGAAAATAGCAAGTGACGATGACAATTGGATTTATTAATAAGCTACAAAGAACAAAACGTAAAATAATCATATACCACTACAAAGAAGATACCTAAATAGTAAAAAAGAAACGTAAATTTGTAATTATTAACAATAACGTCTTCTCCCTATCACATAAACTGTA
>CM053172.1:29411581-29431467 GCA_012977825.3 Pteromalus puparum
CGTTGTATACGTGAGCCGGACGATGCGGTCTTGCTTTTTTTCTTCTCTCCTCACTCGCAGGCTTATAGTTGGTTGCGCGGCCGCGTGCGCATCCGGCAGGCTATACAGTCGGTTAATTTCGATATTTGATGCTGTAATAAAATGTAATTTTGCCTCCTGCGCGCTGCCGAGCTCGTCTCAGGCGTGTTATTAGATGTATCTTTGGGCTGGATATTTGCCCATGCGTAAATTCTCGCTAAAAATGGATTGTATATCGAGGAAGTTAGCGGAGATTTTGAAAGGTGAATTTATCCGCGCGGCTTCCGATGGAAAAAAATGCTATACGCGCCAGGTTTCCATCAATTACGCTGTTCGTTGGACTAGCTTTGCAATTTATCGACCTTTGAAGTGTGAATTCTACGAAGCTAATTGATACTGTAAATATTCGAAAATTCAAGGCCCGACTCGAACGATCACTTCCCTTCACCTCGAAAACCAAAAGCAACAGAATCAAAAACTGATCTAATCGTGCCGGGGGGACTCTCGACACCTTGCTTATCGGACATCGTGTCGGGGAGTGCTTCTGCGTACTATCCGCGAACTTACGACCGCAAAGTCTGACGTCGGCAATATCTGAGAGCTGCGCAACGGCTTTCGCTGGGATTATCGACCGCAGAGTGCATTTGTTTGACAAAGCATAACGGTGACAAATTGCACGCCCAGCGGAAAAGCTCGCGACAATGCGGAGCTGGGTGTGACGGTCCGGCAGCGCCGCCGCGTTCATCATCGGCAATCGCTTTCAGCTTACGCCTCCCGGCCCGCTGGCTCAATGGTTATCGTGGATGCTGACACCTGCTACTGAGAGAGCTGCCTTTCTGCGTCTGGGCCGATGACGGCCTGGTGTTTCACTTTGTGCGCTAGGAATATTGTGCCCGCTACTTTTATAATTTTGTTCAATCTTTTAATGGGATAACGTAAATGCGATTTGTAAGTATTATAGTAAGAACGGTACGAAAAGAAGAAGAACTTTGCTTTAAACTATCAGTCGCCAAGAGTCTCCAAGCATTATAGCGCATGGAACGACTCTGATTTGTGCGACGGGAATTTTTTTTTATTTTCTGAAAATGTACCTTGCATGTTTTGCACATGAATCTGGGTACGAGTCATTGTAGTTTTAGAAAACTGACTTCGCCAATTCAAGGAACAAAAACTTCAAAAACAATACAATCCACACAGGTCTTATAAGAGCCTTGGCAAGTTTCACAAGTGCGTTACGGTAACAGTCTTCCTGCCGCGCTTGCTCAACAATAGACCGGCGATAAAAGCAGCTCCGCGGCCCACGCAGTTCAAAGCTCATCCCGAGCTTTTTCGACTGCGGAATTTCACGCCACAACGGCGCCGTTACACGGCCGTTGCCTCGTTACTATTCTCGAAGTCGCGCGGTTTGCGACATTAATACGGCGTCTTTTGGCCGCCAGCGGCCCAGGAACTCGGCCGGTCTCTTGGCATCCCTGTTGGCAGGCTCACATGCGCTCCCCTCGCGTTCTCATGCGAATATATGTGACCTAGACTCGACCGCATTCACCGCGCGTCCGGCATAATGATGAAAGATCTAGCGGGAGGGCGAGAGCGAGCTACTCACGAACTTTATCACGGCGGGCGCGACGTGAACGAAGAAGTAAACTTGCGGCGGCAATGCGCGCAATGCAAGTGTCGAGCTAATGATTCTATTTCATTGCGCGAGCGGCGGGCCATTCCTTTGTTTAATCAGTCTGCTCCAACGCCAGAGGTTTTTGTGGGGGATTGTGTTGAAATTATTTTTGTAATTGAATTTTAGGTTTGGTCATTTTCGGAGTGTCGTGAGGACTCTGTATATGTAAGCGTGACGCATACGCGCCGTAAGACCCAAGCTAACAATTCATGCTCTTTGTTTTTTTCCTTTTACATGAACTTATAGGTTCTAGCTATTATCTCGCATCTGAGCTCTTTGGCGGAAAAACTATTGGCCTTATGGCGTGCACAGCGTATCCACCATCGTGCGGTGCATTAACATTCTTTGATGCGGTGCTATATGATGTGCTTTAATAGAATTTCTCTCTTTGGAAAAAGTATTAAAATAGTTCGACTCGCAGTTTCTCTCTCGAGGATACTCTCACCGCAGCGTACATAATTATATAAGGGAAATAAACGCGCCTCAGTATCTCATACTCGAATAACCTTTGAATCATATAATACATGCCCATGACCAGAAACTTACTCTAATTAAGCCTACGGTAAAACGTCGCCAAATTCAAAATCTCATTTTATTTCGCAAAAGGAAGGTCTTCTTCGCATTGGGAACGTAAGCGCGTTGTCCGTCATCGCTGGCTTTTTCTAGGCAGAGCTTCTGCGCTGCTGCCGTACTGGTCTTTGCCACTCGAATGCAACTCCACGCATCACTTTTTGAGGCATATATGCCGATCCGCTTCTAAAACATAACTCTCACGCCGTCTATGCTTTACACATGTTTGCAATACAAAACGGCAAGACCTAATTCGCGAGCAGACGAGAGGAGGCTGTGTTGTAAAAGAACAGCCATATCAGCAGGAACACGTACGACTACGGCTATAATGCACCTCTCGCCATGACTTTCTACTCCTTATTACTCTAGCTCTAGTTGTGCGGCAAGAGCTACTACGCGCTTGCATTGTGCTCTTACGCGGCGATATTTTACAGGCCAGGTATTACATGTATTTGGGGTGAGAGCCGAGAAGTTAGAGAGAAAGGATGGTTTTCGCTATCGCTTGATTTTGCGATCGTCTGTTCGCGAATAGGTTCTATTTTTTTTTTGCTTTGTATTCATTGTTTACGCGATTTTCAACTCGTCGGGAAGAAGTTTATGGTTTGTTACTTGATGCGTACGCGCTTCTCATGAGTAAATATTGTTTTTTAGGACGTTTTTTACTCCGACTCGTGGAGTGTGTCTCCTTTGTCAATTCCTGCCGAGTGCGTCGACTGCACTTTGGCAAGTACGCAGCGCAATCCCTATAAATTTTACAGAACCTATCTCTCACTGCTCGTATGCTTTCAATCGCTGCGATAACTTCAGGAAGTGACTTCAGACCCCGCTGGCTCTCGAAGAGATTGCAACTTCATTCGGGTAATATAACACGTTAACAGCCCATCCCCTTTCGCTACAGTGCGGAAAAGAACATCTAAATCATCCCGCGAAACGCCACGAAGCTTAAATCCATTTGCACACGGCGTAGATTACATTATACCTTCCCTCTACCCTACAATGACCTACGCGTTCATCCCCGCGAAGAACGAAGAAGGGAATCGCGTTGTTATTTACTTCTGCAGTATTCCGAAAGGACACGCGTGCCTCAGCGTTCCTCCGCGCGTCTTCTAATTAAATTTCCCGCCCGCTTCTGCTCCGAGGCGAAAAAGATTCGTGCACTCTCGCGGCAAGCTCACTGCGATCGCGGTGGTGATATACGCGTCGAGCGACGTCTTTGGGCCTTCGAAAGGTCAGCCGCGATCGCGTGGCAGCGGTCCAATAATTCATGCCCCGGAATATATTCGTCTCGCTTTCTTTAGCGCTAAGAATCACTCCGTCAGTCTTGCGCCTGTACTCTTTTGCCTTCATTCCGCGTAGGCCACCGTCATATTCACTCTGCTTATCCGAGGTGTGTTCTATTCATTCTTAAATACCTTTTTAATTACTTCTGGGCTCTGCTACGGACTAAGTTTCGCTGATACAACCGCGGCAGTATTTCGCGGTCCCGGGTGTTCTCGCTGTTATCATTCCGGGGCTATCTATTATCGTTGATCGCCGATACGCTTTATATCTACGTATATCCGTGGCGGCTTGTTTTTCCTGGTTCGTGATTTTTTTCTACTCCGCACTTGTTTTATTTTAGTAAAAAATGCTTCACACGGTCGTCGATAAAAAGCCACCCAACGCACTTCGAAAAGGATTGCGGTCACTAGCTTTTTTTAAGCCAAGCCAGCATATGCAGCGCCTCATGGCGAGCAACGAGGGGCCTGGAGCTCAAACTGCACGTCTCTGCGACTATAGAGACGCTCGTGTACGCTCAGTGTTTCTGATTTCGTCCACCTGGGCTAAGCTGCGACACGGATGCGCACGGTCGCGCTTGACGCCTCCACTCGGCCACTCTGTACACACGAATCGTATGTCCACATATGCACACACACACACACACCACCACAGAGACGGATAGATGCAGCGACGAGGGGGATCGAATGGACAGAGCTGCTCGTGTGGCGCTCGCCAGGCCCAAACGATGTTCACGTCCGTATACACCACGTGATTATCCGCCGCGGGCATTAGCGAGGCCGGGCGGGGGCGAGCCATGCGGATAATGGGGTCCCGGGGCATTCTGTAGTCCAGTCGCGCGTGAATGATACGCGATACGCGATATGTAATGGACGCGGAATCTAGCGGTTTCTCGATTATCCAGAGAGATAGCGATAGCTATGATGACGCTCTCTCGATTGTTTCTGTTTAAGATAACCGGCTATACTCGGAGAGTCGGGAGGACCATGGTGCGATGGAGCGGCGATGCCCCAGCGGGGATGGTCGTGGGTGTCGGGCCCGCGGCGGCCGAGTACGCCGATATACGCGCCTGCCAAGCTCGAGAGCATGCTGCACGTGAAATGGCCGTCGCGATTTTCGTGGGCCGTGCGCGGAGGAGGTCCTACGGATAGGGGGCCCCCGGGCGTGCTAGTCGGTGGGGCTAGGCCCGGCGGCCGCCAGCGCGCGGGCCCCCGGTAAAACAAAAAAAAATAGTATCCGTCCCATTTGATCGAACCGGTTTATACTACCTCTTCAACTGTTCCTTGGGTTTGTGTTTGGAGAACTTCAAGTGATTTATGAGGTTTATATTGACAAGTTTAAAATAGAAGTACTTGTAATCTTGCCGTATAAAAACATTACAAACGCGTACAGCAGTTGTATGAATGCTTTGTACATGATCTGCTTCAAATAATTTGTTTTAATAAAAAGAATTACAGTTAATTTTTCGTTTTCCAGGCAAACGAGCCGCTGCTAGGCTACTAGCGGTGCAAATAGTTGCCAGTCTTTCTCGCAAATGGAGTCGGAGACGTACCGTGGTGGTGAATAAGTAGTAGCAGAGGTGAGATTAGCTAGTAAACCTTGGAGATGCACAAACGGCCCCTAAAAGCGAGGCGGTCTTCGCAACGTACATATCAGCTCTTGTTACAAAAATTTTCACTGGACAATTGGTAAGCACAACAAACAACTTTATTTTGTACCCCCCGCCATTTTCTTAATTCTCCACGGGAAATTTAGTTAGCATTAAGAATATTTATTTTTTTCAACTAATGCAAAAGGCAAGGACTGCTAGTCAAAGTTATGACGTCAAAGATAAGAGCGCTCTCAAATAAATCAGTTCCGTTACGCACACAAGAGTCACACGAGCTTGTAGTACAGATCAAATTGGTATCTAGGCACAGTTCTCAAAGCGGCTGGGCTCGTGACGATAGACATTCTTTCTCGGGCAACGGTAGAGAAAGTATGCGCTCGATTGCCGCATCCACGGACTCTCACGCAATACTCGTGTTCGTACCTGCATCACAAGAGGCTATTCTCATCGTCTCAGTTGAATATTCTCCTCTGTAGATCGGTCTTAACATAATTCTGACACTGACGCATTAATTCTCGATTCTCGCACTCCTTCATTTATTTTGATTATATCAACGCTGTTTTAGTGATATCCTCCTGCTACCAATTACTCATCTCCCTTCTTTTACTCCAAGTGTTAACATCGTTCTCTTTTTTTGACCTATAGAATATTGACAACAGGGAGTAAGCGACAAGGCTGCAGCAGTGGCAGCATCAGAAAAGTTCTCAGGAAATCCTAAGTGTAGCCGGCGACCGTCGAATACCAGCAGTGGTAAGCGCGAACGTGAAGACGTCGAGCTCCTCGCTAAACAACAAACACTAGCTCCACCTCGTCTGTGTTTCTATATTATCTTAGAGCTTTTACAATTTAATTGCGCAAGATACATGCTTGTAAATAAATGACACGACGATCCGCCTATGTATGATATTTCACACGCGAATCGTAAAAGCTGTGTCGTCGTTTACGTCGCGTCACTGAGATCGACCTCCGTCACGACGAGCCTGTATACAAGGAATACACAATTATATTTAGAATCTTGCGTCACTAATTTATTAAAAGTTTAATATACATAAGTCTATAAGTTTGTAATCGTTGCTAAACGATATATTTGCAATGCTAGTATAGTAAAAGTGTAATCTATCATTTGCGTTTGTGCAGATGACATAACTTCGGCTTTGGCGGCGCTGGACGCATAGTTTAATATCGTAAAGAGAGTAGTTGTATGATTATTTTTACGCGTTCATATATAAATAATGTAAGCTTACCTGTTTTAATGCAAATAAATATTACGATATTTTCATAATATGAAGTTTTTAATTGAAATTAAAATAAACCATTTTTAACAATACAGATTTTGTTTTGTACACGTTGCAAGGACGTTGCAACTGCAACCAACGAAAAATGGCACCTATTGGTTGAGCGTTCTGCACACGTTGTAACAACGTTGCAACTGCAACCAACAAAAATTTGGCACCTACGGGTTAAGCGTTTTTTACACGTTGTAAGAACGTTGCACTTGCAACCAAAGAAAATTTGGCACCTATTGTTTCAACGTTCTCTACAGGTTCTAAGAACGTTGCAGATGCAACCAATGGCATGTTTTCCGGTCGATGAACGACGTTGCGAGATTACAATAATCACGTTGTCAGAACGTTGTAAAAACAACGAGTTTGCAACGTCGTACAATCGTCCTCGCTATTTGTTAAAAACGTTCTGTCCACGTGCCTTTTGCTACGTACCCGGACATTTTCACGTTCTTGCAACGTTCCTGCAACGTTCCTCGCCCCGTCCATAGCAACGTTGCAAAGTTGCAAATGCAACGTTCCTGGAACGTTCTCACAACGTGACGTGCTCATTGGGGTAGTACATGAAGAATAATGGAAATAAAAATAAACATAAACATTAAATGGGTATAAGTCAAAAAGACAAAGTGAATTTCCCATGCCGGCTAGGTTTTATCTAGAACATTTATATCTTGTAATACGAGTAGGTCTCACCCTGTCGGAAACGAGAGGGCAATGTTTATCTATACTATATCTAAAATTTTTCTGATCACAATTGATTATAATTTATTGGAGAATCTAAAGAAATATATTACTTTAATTGTTTCAAGAAGAAGCCTTCCACAATAGCGAAATGCCATCTACAGATAAAAGCAACAGATATCCGATTGATTACGGCTTCAAATATCCTACATTTTCGTAGACGGATAGTCCAGGTGTCAGGAGCGCGTCAATGGATGACAAGACATCGTCGATGTACAAATGTTCACTATTAGATATCGATTGAAATTACCGTCGATATTCCCAACACTCGGGAGACAGTGTCCAGGTTCAGGGACGACTCCCAGGATACAAGAAATTGTCGTCGAACTAAGTGCACATATATGTATATTGTTTATAAACTAGGAAATATCAACTTATTTACTAAATTATGTTGTTACATTATATATATATATATATATATATATATTATATATCATATCCCTTTCATATTTCTTATCATGATTATCCCCAGCATCCTGAAATCTGGACCACATCTGATAATTTCTATATTGGCATTTTTTTATACATATAATCTTGTACGATTAGTGTATCAAAAAAGAATTGCATTTTTCCACATCAATTAAAAGTTATTCATGTTTGTACGTACGTACGTAGCGTTTTTACGAGCCGCAGACGAGTACTGCAACCACACGAGGCCAAAAAGCCCACTTAGCCCTTGGTGCACACCATATTTTTTTGTAACGCAAGTACAGATTTTTGCGTTTCTTTTTTTTAGATATTGAGTGCGACTGATGCAACTTTTTTCAGAATCGGCGACCACACTCTTAGTAGACTAATTTTTAAATTTATATATATAAATATATATATGTGTGTATATATGTATATATGTATATCTATAAAAAATTTCCCAAGAAATGTTAGCGGGCGTTGTTCAGTTTTTTTGCCCGGTGGGCAAAAAAAAGAGAAACGCCCGCTGCTTCGAAAAGCGGGCGTTTTTCAATTTTTTTTGCCCGCCGGTCTGAAAAAAGTTACTTTAGTCCCGCTTAATAGGTCAGAAAAACGCAAAAATCGTGCTTGTGTTACAAAAAAATTTTTTTTGGACCAATTTTTTATTTCTTCGTATATTTGCAATGAAATATTTCATTGAATGTGCATTTTATTTAATTGTCAAGCAAGCAAGCTTTGATGGCGAGATAAACGCTGCCAACTAAATATTTACTTGAACCAATGAAAGGTTACTTTACCAGGGTGGCATTTAGAATAGTGAAAATCGTATCAGGAAGAATGAAAATTTTTTTGGGCGAATTTTTTATTTCATCATATATTTGCAATGAAATATTTCATTGAAGCAACGTTACATCTCATTGTCAAGCAAGCTAGCTTTGATAGCAGGAGAAACGCAACCAACGAAATATTTACTTGAACAAATGAAAGACATTTACAATAGCGAAAATTGTATCAGGAAAAATGAAAAATTTACTTGGACCAATTGCATTATTTCATCATATATTTGCTATGAAATATTTCATTGAATGTGCGTTTTATTTCATTGTCAAGCAAGCAAGCTTTGTTAGCGAGAGAAACGCAGCCAACGAAATATTTACTTCAACCAATGAAAAGTTACTTTACCAGGGTGACATTTACAATAGCGTAAATCGTATCAGGAAAAATGAAAAATTTACTTGGACCAATTGCATTATTTCATCATAAAATTTTGAAAATTTTTTGATTCCTTATATCTCTAAAACAATGTAATCAAATGCTTCAAAATTTTATTTGGTGACTCACCATAAACGAAGATAGCTGCTGTTAAAATTTCAAACGATTTCGTTTAGCGGTTCTTAAGTAAAGAGCTGAAATGTAGAAACCGATATTTCTAAAAAATTTGGCTTCCTCTTATAGGGATGTCGTTGCGCTTCGTAAAGTCCCTCCCTACGAATTTATGTCATACTGATAATATTAAAATAGCATTCACATACTGTATTTTAAAATAATATTTTATTTATTGGAACAATAAATTTCGTTGGAGGAAGCTACGTGCCAATGAATTGGCAGCGGTTTTTTTCTTGGATATATTTTTGATCCTAACAATAAAATATTTCATTTGTTGAATAAAAAAACCGCTGCCAAGTCATTGGCACTTAGCTTCCTCCTATTCTGCTAGTGGAAGATAATTACATGGGAAAACCAACTCATTCTTTGATTTGAATATTCGCTACTATTCGATACTAAAAGGATAGGTTTACTCGAATTCAAAATTAGAAAACATATATGCACGTCCAATCTTATTACGATCGAACACGTAGTTCCAGAATTATAACAGTATACGTACGCACGCATGCACGCACGCACGCACAAACGCACGCAACACACACACACACACACACAGACAAAACCATCTGCACGGACATTTTATAAAACCATGAAAACTCTCAAATATACTAAGCTTTAATTATCAAATTATATGGTTTAACAAAAAATATAAATGTTCAGTCACACAGAGTATACAGGGTGAGAGTGAAGAATTTGAATCTTAATATCTTTTAAACTAAAAGGTTTCATAAGCTACAAAAAGACCTAGCCGAAGTGATCAAAAGATCAATCTTTTCCTAAAATTTCAACTCAATTAAACCTTTTTACTCCCGTAATCGTACGACATAAAAAAACCATTTTTTTTAGTTTTTGATTTTTATCTCAAAAACTAGTCGCCAAAATTGCTTAAAATTTTACACACTAGTAGATATCGTTGTTTTTTATTGTCATGAATTTTTAAAAACATTTGACTATTATTTTTTGAGTTATATATGTTTATCGAAAAATTACCTTTATATCATAAAAAAATGAACAGATCAGTCAATCTAGAAAATCTTAGCGGGAAAAAGTAGACAAATTTATGTTCTTTGAGATACACTATTGTTGAATATATTGTATAAATCATATCATTATAAAAAAGCAAAAATATTTTTTCAAAATAGAAAATGGCTATAATATGGCCATAAAATGGTCAGAATCATAAACAAAAAATGACATAAATTCAGAATTAGAAAAAAATATATGCATGTCAATTTTATTACGATCCGTCGGCATGGTTCCAAAATATGGCGGTAATACGTACATACACCCACACACACACACACACAACACACACACACAGCCATCCGCACGGACACTTTTCTAAAAACGTATGATTCGTACTCCAAACACCTCCAAATGCGTTTCCACGAAGTATTAGCAAAACTGAAAATTTTACTATCACAAAGCTTCCTCTTGAGGAGGAAGCAATATTTCATGTTTAATCAGCATTATATTATCTTAATAACATATTTCATCTGGACGTTTAGTAGCTGTTACAATTTAATGAAATATATTTATTCTGTTTTACCAACCATATACCCTTTACGGGTGTTTATGGAGCATCCGTACCACCTTTGTGTGAGAATGCTTTGATCCTATACCCCACCTTCCCTGAGAAGCTTTCGGACTATATATGAGAGATAGTCAAATTTCGCTTCTACAGTCATTAGACCCACAGCTCCGCATTCGCCCTGGGACTTGCCCAGTGACGTGGGGAAAACTTGCTAAGCAAGAAAACCCACGCCAGAGTCAGCCGATAGGAAAGTCAAACTTAGGTACTTCCTACTACCATGAGAAATACATAGGTTATCATTTCCCTATCTGTTGCAGCATTGGAAAAAGCGAGAACATTCGGGCGGTCACCCATCCAAGTACGCACCGCATCCAACGGTGCTTAACCTGGATAATCGAACGTCTCCGCATCTACGAGCCGTTCCAATGCTGCCTCAATTTAATGAAATATATTATTGCTCTAATGAAGTATTTATTTATACTGAGACTTTTTGACCTCGCATTGAAGAAATTTCGAATAAAATAAAATTAATATTTACTTGAGTGTAAGAAAAATTGGTCCTTACTTATTATGAAATATTTCATTGCAAATATATGATTAAATATTTCTTTGAACAAATAAAATATTCATTGATTGAATTAAATTTTTTTCTCAGTGTGAAGTGATTGAAACAACTCAAGATGGTCTTAAAATCAACATCGAAGATAAGTACAAGCTGGCGAAAACCGAAAATTCCTTACTGAAACAGTTAATCAGTTAACTGCAAAAGAAAGACGAGATACTTAAAGACAAAGCGCTAGTAAATCAAAAAGAAAAAGCCACAGCTAGTTTGACATATGCTGAAACGGCAAGCTTTTCAAAGCCAATCCAATAAAGGTCCCTAAATTAACTGTGAAAAAAGTGGTATTTTGAAGCAAAAAATTGAAGGTGTATGTGAGGTTAGAAAAGATAGGTTAAAAAATCCAAAAATTAAAATTGTTGGAATCGACAACTACAGAAACATGGAAGTAGAAGTGGAGAAAGTCATAAACGTAAGAAATTTTGAAAACTTCACTAGCAGGGGCAAAGTACTACATATGTACAAAAACAAGTCAAGTAAACTAACCAACGTTTTAATGGAGATTTCTGCTGACATGTACAAATTCGTAAAAGAGCGTAAAAGCAAGATTTTTGTTGAGTACCAAAATTGCAAAGCTTATGACTCGATAAACATTAGACCCTGCTACAACTGTGGGAGATTTGGGCACAACAGTAATGAATGTGAAAATAACTCTGCATGCCTTAAGTGCGCTGGAAAACATAAGACCAGTACCTGTTCAAGTGATATCCCAAAATGTTTAAATTGTTGCTACTCTAAAACACAGCTTATCTTTTGTGATAAAAGCAACAGCACCATCGTATTCTACGTGAAAAAATACATCGAAAACATGTATTACATGTTTGAAATTGACGATTGACTGTCTTTTAATACTAAATCAATAAATACGTAGAAGCAAAAAAATAATGTTTTTTGCAAACTGGGCCGGTTTAAATTACTTTCTAAGGACATAATCGACGGCTGAGCGGAAGAAGCTCGTATCTCGGCCGCGGCTCGGAGAACGTCGTACAGAAGAGGCTTCAAGAACGTCGTATCCTAGAAAAGGCTTCAAGAACGTCGTATCATAGGATTGGCTTTAAAAGCCACTTTTACTTTCGTGATTCTTGCTAAATAGACGCGATAAAAGATTTTGAAAAAGATAGTGTCAACTATTAACACAATATAGCATCTACTCTGTTTTTTTTCAAAATCTTTTGTTGCGTCTATTTAGCAAGAATCACGAAAGTAAAAGTGATTTTTAAAGCCAATCCCAAGATACGACGTTTTTATAGCCTCTTCTAGAATACGACGTTCTTGAAGCCTCTTCTAGGATACGACGTTCTTGAAGCCTCTTCTGGCATACGAGGTTCTCGGAGCCGCCGCCGGGATACGACGTTCTCGGAGCCGCGGCCGAGATACGAGCTTCTTCCGCTCAGCCGTCAATATAAAGATTGATTTAGTAGTTTTTAATGCTAACAAATCTATTTCAGAGAGCAACGAGCTGTGAGCTGGAACCGCGCGAACGTGCGATAGTTCAAATCTTCGTACAAGCGACGAGACGAGCATGTAATATCACGGACCTTATAAATACATTTGTTTTTTGTGAACTATTTATATACTTACACGAAACACTAATAAATTAGTTTGATCAATTTGATGTTCAAGAATTTGTAATACAAGCAAAGCAGAACAGACAGACGCCGAAATTATATATTCGCCAAGTCGCCAGACTTGTCACTTGGACTACCGCGCAACTCTACGCCGCAGTCGTTAGAATAAATTCAGAAACGGCGCAGAACCATATGCGCATGTCGCTCGTCGCTCGTCGCTCGTAGTGTAATAGCACTTTGAGTGTTTTGAGAAAGTGAATAAAAGAATCGAGCAATCTTGTAATTTTAACCAACGGTGTTATTACTTTTTATTTTATTAATATTACTCTTTCCTGTGTTTTGTCCTCGTCCTGTCATTTCATTTGGAGTCAGAGAAAAAGGAAGCGAATCTAATTTTCAAAGGTATACACATGCACCCTAGTGGAAATGAAAAATGTATATAAAGGTAGCAAAGTGTACATAAGTATACAAAAGTGTGTATTTTTGTTGCACTCCGATATAAATTTTAATAGTAGTACAACGAAAATGTTACACATTTGTACACTTATGTACACATTCATACATTTTTTTTGAAAAATTATAGTCTTCTGACAGGTGGTAAAAAAAAACAAAACGAGTTCTCACATGTAAAATTGAATTTTGAAGTTACTTAAGTCGAAATGATGATTAAGAAAGTTTTTGGTAAATTAATTAAATTTTTTTTTTTCAAGTTTTGTAGCTGTCACATAAAAGTGTACAAGTGTAGAAAAGTGTACAAATGTGTTTCAGAAGTTCAGATTTTAGAGCCATTTTACTGTCTAATTACAGCAGAAATATACACTTTTATACATTTTTGTACATTTTTTGTATACTATTGAGTATACAAGTTTGTATACAAGTTTGTATACTATTGAGAATATAGTACATTTGACTGTATGTATAGTATAGTTCGCGCTAGAATGAGTGAGCGCGTTAACGAGTGTGTGAGGGAGCGGACACATGCAGGTATCCCCTCTCGCGTATCAGTGTGAGTCACATGACTACTTGCGGTGTCGAGACTAGACGAGTCTCGCACATCGCTCTCTTGGTTCCGAGCCGTCGCTGAGCGCACATGGTGTGCACGACGTCAAGCATAGCTGTATACGTACAAGACCAATAAATCAATTATTAATCCTCTCTGTATTAAACCTCTTTTTCTAACATGGTAGCAGAGCGTGGTTTGTATATTTATTTAGTTATATAGTTACTTTCGAGTACTATAAAGCTAATTAAGTGAGGTTAAAAGCCACGTGGTGAAGAAATTTTTCAAAGTGAAAAATCAAAGTGTTTCAATAATATAAGAAGAAAAATACAAGTGAGAATAAATAGCTAAACAAAAGGACTATTGATTAGTAGAAAGATTTTTTGGAAAAATCGTAAAATCAGTGTGATGCACGCGGATTAAAAAGTACATGTGAAACACGTGGCAGAGTGCATGGAAAACCGAGAGACGCCGGAAACGAAGAAAATTAAAGAGGAAGATTCTGAACACGAAGGAACGTTCGAGAATCAAACATAAATTGAAGAAGTAACTTCTGAAATAGGAAGAGAAAATCGAGTTTCAAGGAGACCGAAATGGAGAGAAGAGAAATTGGCTATACCGGTGTTTGTAATGAGCAGGATTACAACGATGTGGAAGAAGGAAAACGATGCTTTCTAAAATTAAAAAAGTTCATGAAGTGAATAGGAAAGAAAAGCCTCAACAGGAGCAAGACGAAACATGGGATGATAATTGACTTTAAATGCGATTAACAATAATTTATTGTGCTATTTCGAATAAGCAATTTAGAGGCTTTCGTGTGCGAAGGAGACTATCTGCGTTTGGCATAATGAAGAAGCTAGACAGTATGTATTTGAAAATAATCTACAGCACTTGCAAATTGTATGCAGGAACAGACATTTGAAAAAAAGGATTAAATAATTATAGTGGACACGGCCGTCATTCTTAGTGATTTTGAGAAAGCAGTGAAGATTTGAAAGGCGCACGGTGCCAAATAAAGCTGAAAAAAGAAAAATTAAACTAATATGCTGAACATTCTCCTACTACGGGGTTGCCAGAATCGCTACAGCTAACATAGGTGATTTAATTGATACTGTTGAAGGAAGAAGAATCAGACAGGATTACGTAAAAATACAAATTAAGCTTTCCGAGATGAAACCACGAATGAAGATTCCGAAAAGAAAATCACAACGTTTTTGCCAGACAAAGAAAGATGTACAAAATGTGGAAAAACCCGGTCACTTTTCGCCAAGAAAGTGCAAAATGATGGCGGTCAAGCAGCGCACAGCGGCGCGAACCATGGCCGAGTTCAACACGTGGCCGCTAGCAGCAGAACAGAGCGAGTGAAGAAGAAGCCAAACTACGGCAAGATGGCGCGCGGCAACTTCGTCAGCAGCAGCAAGGCCCAGTACGAGTCAACCGAGTGGTGTCCGACGTCAGTGCCTGCGATAGCAAACATCGCGCATGCGGCGCGAAATAAAAAGACTATAGGTAATGAAATAAATTGGTTGCTAGATATGGATGTTCAGACCACATTATAAATGATGATAGTTATTTCGAAAATTGCGTTGTTTTAAAGAAACCGATTAAATATATTTAGGAGATAGTAGTGAGTTACGGAAGCAAACTAAAATGGGAATGTTGTAAGTTAAAATTTCAGAGCATTTGGAAAGAAACAAAGTTAGAAATGCAAAAATGTTTTATACGTTAAAAGAAATGAACACAATTTAATTTAGCTACGCCGAAATTGACAGATACGAATACGATTATTTCTAAAGGAAATATATCTAAAATAATTGATGAAAAAGAGAGATTAATAGCAGTAGCGTATAAAGAAAATCGTACATATAAAATTACGAGTAGATTGGAAATTGAACGAAAAATTGTAAACAATGCTCAGTATAGTAATGGTAAAATGAGTAAGAAAGAAAAGTGGCATAGAATGCTAGGGCATGTGAATTTTGGCTATTTAAATTTTTTAAGTAGAAAACAATTGGTGACGGGCATTCCAACTGAGTTTGAATCGGAAATATTAAAATGCAAAATTTGCATAGAGAATAAAATGCATAATTTACCGTTTAAAAATAACAGAACAAGAGCGAAAGATATCTTAGAGGTTATACACACTGACGTTTGTGGTAGCTTCAAGACCCCGGGTCCAAACGGTGAAAAATATTTTGTTTCATTTATCGACGATTACAGCAAAATAGCCAAAATTTACTGCATTAAAACAAAGGATGAAGTATATGATTGTATGATAAAGTATGTAAATGAAGTAGAAAACTTAACAGGAAAAAGAGTAAAAACAATACGATGCGATAATGGTACAGAATACCTAAATAATCGATTTTATAAATTTGCGAAAGAAAAGGGTATTTATATAAACAATTGTCCAGCGTACGTACATGAGTTAAATGGTACTGCTGAAAGATTTAATAGAACAATAATGGATATGGCACGTTGTTTATTAGATGAGGCACAAGTAGATAAAAAATATTGGCCAGAAATAATTAGTGCTGCAACATATTTGAAAAATCGTACTTTAGCCAACACGATTGAAAAGAAAACTCCATATGAGATATTTTTCAGAAAAAGACCAAATGTTGAAAATCTAAAGTTATACGGTAGTAAAGTCTTTGTTAGAAAACCAGAGCAAAAAAGATCATCCAAATGGGATAAAAAAGCTGAAATGGGAATTTTACTAGGTTACAGTGAAGTAGGTTATAGAGTTTTGTTGAACGGTAGAGTAACAGTTCATAGACATGTTGATGTTGTAGAATCATATCAAAAATGTATTGGTCTTGATTATGACGACGAAAATATTTCTTCCCGTACTCCGACTCTCGAGTCGAGTAAGAGAAGCGAACAAGAGTTCGAAAGCGAAATCGATGATGATGTATTTGATAGCGCAGATGAAAATGAAAATGTAACCGAAAAAGATCAAACAAATGTAAAGAATATCGATAAAAATAGTTTGAAACCAAATACTCCACGTCGATCAACACGTGTGAAAAAGAGTCCGATAAGATATCCGGAAAATAGTACTAATAGAGTATCCGTATATTATTGTAGAGTAGATACACCTTGTACATTTGAGGAGGCGATGAATAGCGATGAATGCGATAGTTGGAAAAATGCTATGGATAAAGAAATGAATAGCTTGTATGAAAATGAAACATGGAAATTAGTTGAGAAACAAAAAGGAAATGAAGTACTAGACGTAAAATGGGTTTACACAAAAAAGGCTGATGATACATTTAAGGCTAGGTTAGTAGTAAGAGGTTTTCAACAAACGAATGGTATTGATGACATATACGCTCCATTAGCAAAAACGCAAACATTAAAAATTTTGCTTTCTTATTGTTGTCAATTCGGATTAATTATAGAACAGATGGACGTTGTTACAGCATTCTTAAATGGTAAAGTAAGCTCAGAAGTATACGTCAATAAACCAAAAGGTTACAATGATGGAACAAACAAAGTTTGTAAATTGTTTAAAGCGCTGTATGGACTACGAGAAAGTCCAAGAAAATGGTACGAATGCTTTGATGAATACTTAGCGAAATTAAAATTTAAAAGAAGCAATGCTGATAATTGCTTGTATACCTATGGAAAAGGAGATGATGTTTTATATCTTTTGTTATATGTAGATGACTTATTGATCTGTTGTAAAAGCAAGAAAAAAATTCAAAGTCTGAAGAAAGTGCTAATGAATAAATTTAAAATGAAAGACCTAGGAGAAATAAAAGATTATTTAGGGATAAATATAGAATATGATTATAACGATTGTAAAATGAAACTAAGCCAAACTAAATACATAGAGTCACTAGCATGTAAATATCAAATAGAAAATAGTAAATTATATAGCACTCCTATGGAGACAAACTTGAAACTTGAGAAGTCTGAAAATTGCGAGTCAAATATTAAGTATAGAAACTTGATAGGTGCTTTATTGTATATAAGTTCGAATACGAGACCAGATATAAGTTTTAGCGTAAATTACTTAAGTAGGTATCAGAATTGTTATGACCAGACTCATTGGAAGTATGCTTTAAGAGTACTAAGATATTTGTATTTAACGAAAGACTTATGTTTAAATTATAAAAGGAAAGAAAATGGTAATAATATAATCGACTGCTATGTGGATGCAGATTGGGCTGGTGATATTATTGATAGAAAATCTACGACAGGTTATGTTATAAGAATGTTCGAAAATGTAATTGACTGGAAGTCAAGAAAACAAAAATGTGTAACTAAAGCGTCGACATACGCAGAATATGTAGCCCTATCCGAATCTGTAAGCGAACTAGAATACATCAGAGAGTTGGTAAAGATATTCGAAATAAATATTGCAGAACCGATTAAAATTTATGAAGACAATTCAGGTCCAATAAACATTGCAAATAACGGTAATTTTACGAAAAATTCTAAGCATATTGAGATTCATTATCATACTGTACATCAAAGCGTGAAAGATAAATTGATTGAAGTTTGTAAAATTGATACTAATGAAAATGTTGCGGACATTTTTACAAAAGCTCTCTGTAGAGAAAAATTTGAAAAATTCAGAAAGTTGTTAAATGTAAAAATATAATGTACAGTACAAATGTAAGGAGGCGTATTGAGAATATAGTACATTTGACTGTATGTATAGTATAGTTCGCGCTAGAATGAGTGAGCGCGTTAACGAGTGTGTGAGGGAGCGGACACATGCAGGTATCCCCTCTCGCGTATGAGTGTGAGTCACATGACTACTTGCGGTGTCGAGACTAGACGAGTCTCGCACATCGCTCTCTTGGTTCCGAGCCGTCGCTGAGCGCACATGGTGTGCACGACGTCAAGCATAGCTGTATACGTAGAAGACCAATAAATCAATTATTAATCCTCTCTGTATTAAAACTCTTTTTCTAACATATACACTTATGTACATTCGTGTACCCCCATTGAAAAGGTAAAGGTCTAAATAGAGATCTATAATCGGCTCCAAATAGAGGTCTAAAAGCCTCTAAATAGACGTATATTTAGTTCCAAATAGATGTTTATTTGGCTCCGAATAGACCTCATAGTATGTCGGCAAAGCAAAGTGATCGTAGCGCGCCAGCTCGGATGGTAACTGAGAAATGCAGATTGCGCCGAATTTCGCCAGCGTGCAATGTGTGGCGCTTCGATGCAATGTCGGTAACTGAATATCAACTGTGCCACCAGGTGGCACGACTTTTTTTTATATTTTATACAAAATTTTATAGAATATTGTAATTTTATTATTTTTTAAACAATGTAATTAAAAAATTTTACATGAATTTGATATATTTAAAATTATAATAAATACGCATATGAGAAAAATAAAAGAAACATTCAGTTAGCGTGCACACTTTGACTGAAGAATTTTGCTTCCTCCTCAAGAGGAAGCTTTGTAATAGTAAAATTTTCAGTTTTGCTAATACTTCGTAGAAACGCATTTGGAGGTGTTTGGAGTACGAATCATACGTTTTTAGAAAATGTCCGTGCGGATGGCTGTGTGTGTGTGTGTGTGTGTGTGTGTGTGTGTGTGTCACCCTGTATACTCTGTGTGACGGAACATTATTATTTTGTAAACCATATAATTTGATAATTAAAGCTTAGTATATTTTGAAAGAATTTTCATGGTTTTATAAAAATGTCGGTGCAGATGGTTTGTCTGTGTGTGTGTGTGTGTGTGTGTTGCGTGCGGTGCGTGCGTGCGTGCAGTGCGTGCGTATGTATACGTATATAATTCGGAACTAACGTGATCGATCGTATAAGATTGGACGTGCATATACGTTTTTCTGATTCTGAATCGAGTAAATTTTCTTTAAGATGTTAGGCATATATAGACCATTTCATGGCCATTTTCGATTTTGAAAATATTTTTTGCTTTTTAAATATGATATGATTATACAATATATTTAACAATATGTACCTAAAAGACTGCGACCACAAGGTTGGATATATTTCCCCCTTCTCCGACGCCCGCGCTCTCTCGTCTTAAGAGAGCTCGGGGCTTCAAGTCCGACCGATCTCCGGAGACCTCTCTCCAGGAGCTGTGGAATACAAAAAAACTATTACGAGGGTCTAAAAGGCGACTGTGGAGTACTGAAATGAGCTTTAAATTTTAATAGTCGATATGGGAATATAGAAAACAACGTCAAGGGTCTGAAGGCGGA
>CM053172.1:29437179-29490276 GCA_012977825.3 Pteromalus puparum
ATGTGTGTGTATGTACGTATACCGCCATAATTTTGGAACCATGCGACGAACGTAATAAAATTTGACATGCATATATTTTTGTAATTCTAAAATTTAGGCCATTTTTTTTTTATGATTCTGACCATTTTATGGCCATATTATAGCCATTTTTCTATTTTTGAAAAATATTTTTGCTTTTTTATAATGATATGATTTATACAATATTTCAACAATATGGTATCTAAAAGAACATAAATTTGTCTACTTTTCCCGCCAAGATTTTCTAGATTGACTGATCTGTTCATTTTTTATGTATACAAAGGTATTTTTCGATGTGGGTATGTAGAGATCTATTGCAAAGGTCAAAAAGGCGACTGTGGGAATACAGAAAACGATTACGATGGTCTAAAATGCTACTGTGAGAGCGCTGAAATGAGCTTTAAAATTTTAAAAGGCGATTATGGGAGTA
The DNA here is from genome assembly GCA_012977825.3 of Pteromalus puparum. NCBI lineage: Eukaryota > Metazoa > Arthropoda > Insecta > Hymenoptera > Pteromalidae > Pteromalus > Pteromalus puparum. Next base: position 29,437,628 of record CM053172.1, read on the forward strand.
TAGAAAACAACGTCAAAGGTCTGAAAGGCGGCTGTGGGAATGTAGAAATCGTGAAAAATAATTTTTTTGTGAAAAAGTTATTTTTCACAAAAAAATGAAGCCACCCGCAATTTTGTAACTTGCAGTTGTTAACGTTATTATCGGTTCCGCAATTACTGGTATTTTTTTTATTACGATATATGTAAGTTATTTTAGGAGTTCACGGACCTCTATCCTTTTGATATCCACCTTTACCCCCACTCCCCTTATACCCCTCCCTTACAAGTGTCTTCCTAACCTATCCTTTTAGTATCGAATAGTAGTGAATATTTAAATCAAAGAATGAGTTGGTTGTCCCATGTAATTATCTTCCACTAGCAGAATAGGAGGAAGCTAAGTGCCAATGACTTGGCAGCGGTTTTTTTTTATGCTACAGTTGTTTTTTCATTGATTAAAACTACATTAAAAACACTCAAAAGCTAATGATCCTGCAAAATCGGTCGGCATACTGTTCAGCGGCTTGTACTTAATGTCCGAAGGTGCAAACGGAAAGTCTACATTAAAATACGATCAAAGTAGATACAAAGAAATAAGCTTCAATTTGAGAGGTGGTGGGTTAAAAATGGTTAACTATATCAAAAGCTGTCTAGGATTAACAAAAGTGAAAAATCATACAATTTTAGAGATTTTTCTACAACTTTTGATCCAGTCAACCGTTTTTAACCCACCACCCCTCAAATTGAAGCTGTTTTCTTTGTATCTAGTGTTCCGTTTGCACCTTGGGACATTAAGTTCACGCCGCTGAAAAATATGCGGACCGGTTTTGCAATCGCATTTCGCGCACGCTGTGTTAAAAAATAATGATCTATCTATCTGCTAAGAACGTAGATTCGCACACTCGTGTCAAAAACTAGTATACGTAATATACTATTTTTTTCAATCAAAGTGTGCACGCTAACTGAATGTTTTTTCTGTATTTCTTCTTATTTACATCACAAAATCAGAAAAAACGCAGTTAACAACAAATTCTTGTTAAAATTTCGCAATGCCAACAACATTTTCAGCCAGCGGGCCCATGAGGCTGGGGGGATGTCCGATAGATTGTAGTACTTGTTTTCCGGCTGCTGCGTTGGATTTGCTGTAAAAGTTATTTTGATAATTAGTATTGCCTCGCGTGTAGTTAACGAAAGTTGTCTCAATCATTTTCCTTTTGCGCGTCTTAAAAGAGAGTCAGAACATTAGAAAAGACACCTTACATCGATCTTTTGCAATAAATGAACATAGCCTGGCCATCAACTCGTAATACTTTGCCGATGAGTTGGCTGCTTTGTATGTTTCGCTTTAGACGTTCTGCGCAGAGTAACTCTTCATTCTGTTGTCCATGCTGCCAGCTATTAGGCCCTCAAAAATCAATATTTGTTTATCAAATTTGATGTTGGTAGTAGAGATTCGTACATGTTTTCTACATGCATAAACTTGGCAGTACTTTTTTTAATTGACGGCGAGACTTACATTTTACGTACAGGACGGTTTCCGTTGTTAAACGTGGCGGACTTGTGCCATTCCTTGGACCGACCGGGCATCTGCTGCTTGATATTGTTGGTGTTCTCCAACAGTACTCCCTGTCCGTTGTCATTGATAACGAAGCGGATTCGGAGCCAAATCGTGCTCCGCGTTAGGCACGAACAACGTTGGATCGCACGCACTTCGCAGGTCAACGGTAGACTGGCAGACACGCGCGCGAGTTATATAAACCGTACTAGTCGTCGCTTATTCATCACTTGATATCGACCACTTTCCACATGCCGTATCGATCGCCTCAGCTTCCGGAACCTGCAACAATAAGATGTTTATGCTTTCAGACGTTGGCACGAACACCGGAGCACGCATCGAGCACGCATGGAGAACAATAAGAGAGAGATTAAACAAACAAAATTACTGACCTTTTAAAAAGGCTCTCGCACCGGCAACGAGCCAGTCTCTGTCGGGTTTCCAAGCTGTAAGAACGTTCAATAAACGTCATAAAATCGATACCTAATTCCTTTACTTACTTGCGAATACACGTACGCCCTGCTATACGTACACTTAACTCGCGCGCGCCACCAGTCCTTGGAGCTACTGTGAAGTTTCAAAGCGCGTCCCCACTACACCCTGTAGAATCGCATACGCTGCGCGAGAAAAACTCCCCGTCTGTCCTTTATGCTTTTACTGCAGAAGCGGTACTTTCAGCGGCTAATCCGTTCAATGAATTTTTACGAGTTACGCGTTAATCCCTTGGCGGCCACCATCGGGGAGAGAGAGAGAGAGAGAGAGAGAGAGAGAGAGAGAGAGAGAGAGAGAGAGTCTTTTTATTTGCTTAGAGCAAAAATAATACAGTAATGTTGATACAGTACTTCACAGTATTACAAGAAAAGCAACTTCGTTGCATAAAAAACATTAATGAATATAAATATGAGTAAAGCGAGTAATTGCTCAGTCTCTGTATCCATATCCGTTGTTCATTTGACGCGTCCAGGATGGTGACAGTACAGTAGTCGAGGTGCGGTTGAATCAGAGATTCGACTAGCCTTCTGCGGAGAGTCTCGGTGGTACAGCCCCTGATGAACCGCAAGCTGTACAGTAGGGTGGTTCAAAATTTGCCGACTTTCGAGTTTTCAATTTGTAACCCCTTGAAAAGCTTAAATACATAAAAAAAATAAATTAGCTGCAAGAAGGGCGCTGTGTAGTCTCAGAAATACTTAACATACATTACTGTGAGAATACGTTGAATAGGATAAAGGACACACATAAACTTTTACACATATACAAACGCACATTAGATAATCTTAAGCACAACTTCCACTAATAGTTTACACGCATCATATGTTTTCCGTTTGTGGACCGTGTTGTGGTATGTACGTGTGGGAGACGTCTCCTTTCCCACCTTGCACTCCTTCACCTTTCGCGCTTTTCGGTGCTACGTTCTATGTCCCCTTCCCTGTCCTCCCATTTTCCTTCTCTTCACGTATTGTTGCGCTGATCAGTCTGGTTTGGAAATTGACAGCCGTCGGATGTTTTTCCACCTTTACTCCGATGCTGTCATCTACCTGTAAATCTTTAGCATGGTTTCGATAGGGAGCGGTGAGTGATTCAACTTTTCAACGGTTTTATGTGTTCTTTTCTCTTCTTTTCTATTTGTTTAATTGAAAAATTTTTATCAGATCTTCCTCCCTTCCGTAACTTGCACCAACCAGACTCAGCTTTTCGACGGATCTTGAGGGTGAGTTTGAGTCGCTTTGATCTGTTAGTTAGTCTTTTCAACGAGTGAGATGTGTTGTGTCTTGTTCAACGATTTTTATTTTGTAGTCCCGATGAGGAGCATATAAAATGCTCGAAACGTCGGCCTGAATTATAGTGCAATAAAGTTATCCGCAGTGAATATCCTGATTACTTCGCTAAATTGAAATTTCTTTGTAACGGATATTAGAGTCCTTTTAAAATAAATAACGATTTTCTTTCGGAGGTAGAGACCTTTAAAATTCATCGCACAGCGCCCTCGTTGCAACTACTTTATTTTTTTTATGTTATAACGGGGCTGCTCTGCTTGGTGTCGGTAGCCGCGCAGACGTTAGCTGCGTGCAGTGCAGCTACCGGAGCGGAGAGACAACCGCGTAATAATCGAGACCAAGTCTCGTTTCCTCGGGATTTATCGAGTTCGTAGGTGGACCTGCCAAGGTCGTATTTTGGCTAGCTGCAGTTTGTTCGCACGTGCACCGTGAAGCGATGCGCGTGCCCGCGGAGGCGGCGGGGAACTTAATAGGATTACGGACCGGTGTACAATCAAAACACGCTGAGTAGCGTAGAAAATGTAAAGTATATTGTTCAGTGAAAAAGTAGGTACACGAGCACACACGCGGGTGTGCGAGACGCAGACGAACGAAGCAGTTAGAGACCGGGAGGGCACTGGTGAGAGAGAGAGATGCAGAGCTGACACTTACAGTAGACGAGAGTCGGCTCAGCCCCAGGACGTCTCCTTCGCAGGCGAGTGGTTGGAATTGCTCGGAAGCCTCGGACGTAGCGGAGTCACACGGAGACCTCGGGCAAGGCGCAGTCGATGTCGGACCCTCTGGGTTGCAGTCGAGAACCAGGAGCCTTCGCACGTCGTTCTGACAAAGTTATTCGCCTTTACTAATCGAGGAGTAGCGCGCACGATGTTTACTCTCTGCGAGCCTAAACGAATCTGAATCTCTTTCCGCGAGACACGGCACGCGCGCGAGTCTCTTTCTCTCTCTCTCTCCCCACTTACCGTGCTTTCTCCCATTTCACTCTCCGCCGTTCGTCTGTAACAGAGCTGTAATACATTATTATACATTAGGATATTTATGCTGGGGAGGTTATGACGAGTTAACATTGTTCCTCGTCATAATGTATTTAAGCTTTTCAAGGGGTTACAAATTGAAAACTCGAAAGTCGGGAAATTTTGAACCACCCTACTGTACAGAGCTTTGTTGACTTTTTTCGTGATCGAATCCACTTGCGATTTCCAAGTAAGTTTACTATCTAGTACAACACCGAGACTCACGACCGACTCGCTGAAAGGGACGATCACTCCGCCTGGAAACGGAACTCCTGGCAGATTCCACGACTTAATGTCATTAACATTCCTCGTAGAACAAAAAAAGATGGACTTAGTTTTGCCAGGGTTGAGTCGCAGGTCAGAGCTCCCCGCCCAGTCAGAAACCAGCCGTGCCGCTTCTGCCAGCCGAGCCACGCCCTCGTGAAATTTATCCTTACTAGTGTGTAGGTAAATCTGAAGGTCGTCCGCGTAAAACAGGTGTTGAAACATTGTACCGTCGAGTAGGTTCTGCAGGTCATTGACATAGAGGCTGAACAGCAGGGGTCCCAGGACAGAACCCTGTGGAACTCCCAGGTTGGTTTCAAGCCATTCCGAGTTTCCATTTTTATTAGAAATTACCATCTGGGATCGCCCTTGTAAATATGATTCAATCCACAGGAGAGCCGCTCGTGAGAACCCCAGCTGTCGCAGTTTAGATAGTAATTTGGAAGGTGAGATGGTGTCAAAGGCATTGCTGAAATCAAACAACAGCATAAGCGTCACCCTCTTTTTATCAATGGCCATGCGTATATCGTCGGTCAGTTTCAGTAACGCTGTTTGTGCACTGTGGTGTTTTCGGAAACCGGCCTGGAATGGATCGAGTATATGATTTTTACTAAGATACTCCGTGATCTGGGTATGTGCGATCTTCTCGAGTACCTTTGAGAGGAAGCAGAGCAGTGCGATAGGCCGAAAGTCAGTGACGTCTGATGGAGCACTGGTGTTCCTTAGGGCAATCAACTGTGCCTGCTTCCAGATACTCGGAAAGATCCCCTGAGCAAAGGAGCAGTTAAATAGATTTAAAATATATTCGCCAATAATTGGGAGAGCATTGACGACCACCCCGCAGGGAACACCGTCGACACTCCTCGCTTGTGAGGAGAAATGCGAAATTGCAAGGACCACGTCACACATAGTTATGGGACTGAAGGAAAATTCCTCCTCGCCTGCTGCTAGAATAGTGTCCGTTGCTTCGTTTATGTTTTTGAGGGGCGAGGCCGATACTCCCGCGAAGTGCTCGTTCAGCTCACCCGGCGTGAAGCCGAAAAACTCCTCCTGCTTACGCCCAGGTAGGAGGCCGAGATGAAGCATTACCTTCCAAATATTTTTGTTCTCGTCAAGAGCGAGAGTTGTTGACGAAGGAAGGAATCACGTTCTTGAGCAGAACGCATGTCGACCTCATTAGTGAATCGAAGAACCTCATCGAGAAGCTCCGCTCTTCGTGCGTTCATAGCGCCTAAGTGTAGCGTTGCGTTTATCGATCAGGAGCCTCAACTCTGGCCCAGACCATGGAGCGCATCCTCTTCGCGGGCGAACCGTTTTTAGAGGAGCCAACTTATCGATTACAAGTTTTAAGTTATTATTAACAACATTTAAAGCACCTTCCAGATCGATTTCGATGGAATTCATGACTGTCCAGTCGCAGCAAGACAGGAGCTCACAAAGAGTAAGAGAATCGATGCTCCTATAGTCACGATAAGAAAAAGAGCCTCTCCCTGGGACAGGAGAGTAGATGTCAAGGGAGACATCTATGATACAGTGCTTGCCGAGACTAGGCAACCACTCATTATTGGAGTCCAAGATCGTGTCGTTTTCGTCAGTCAAGATTAGATCAATCATGTGTGAGACGATGTTGTGTGATGCGTGGAACCATGTTTGATTATCTGAAGCGATAACTCTTCAGATTGACGCTTGATGGTAGCAGCGTCATCTGAATCAGACTGTAGGTTTGCATTCAGATCACCCATGATGATCGTATGTCTAAACTCGCTACAAAGATCCCGTAAAACATCAAATAGGTCGGAGTCCCTCTGCATAGGAATTTTGGGGGGCCTGTATATAACTCTGAGTAATACGGGAGGGGAGTCGCCCCGTTGCACGCTGCATAAAAGATACTCAGGAATGCCGGGTTTCCCCAATCCCATGGTGTCAGAAGAGGCGAGCTTTTTAATCTTCAAACCGTTGCGTACAAAGAGGGCGACTCCACCCACGTTCACATTACGGTCTTGCCTTATGACGGAGTATCCCTCGATGTTAATAAGGCTGTCATCCATAATCGGACCCAGCCATGTCTCCGCGAAACCAAAAACGTCATAATCGTTTCAATGCGGGCCCTGATGGAATTTACATTTAAAAAACCCAACCTTAGGCTACTCCAAACCCCTGGCCCATTGTCGAAAGGTCTCGCCAGTCAAGAAGCGGGAGCGGTTAATGATGAGGACGTTGATGACGTTGTTGATGTGGATGATAATGAATGACAGTGAGGGTGGGGGTGCAGATTATGCAGACGTCGATGATGCTGATGATGACGGTGCTGCTGCGGAATTGCCTGCCAGACCAGGCTCAGGTCCGTTGCGTAATGTAGCAGTGTCCACGTCCCTGTCTCCTGTAGTAACAGTCACGTGTGTGATTGGTCGTCGTCGTAGTGTTTTCGAGCCTCAGTCTGACACGCCGTCAAAATGGCTTGCAAGTCGGCGCGACGCCAAGACGTGCGCACACCCCCCCCCCCTACGCCTTACAGGAATCTGCCACCCGCGTGCCAGACATACCTGAAGCCCAGTCCCTGTGCAATGGGCTCAGGTTTTTAAACAGCTTGAACTTATCCTGGGACAACATTTCGTTAATAAAGACTTTCTGTCCTGACAGCGCAGGCAGGTGCTTCCGAGTCGAGCACGCCGCGGCTTGAGTGTCTCCAGTAGTCAGGTAGTTGTTGGCCAGTGTGGCTCTTTGCTTGCATCACATCCCTGACTATAACCCGGTTTAGCGAACCGGGCCACCAAGTGTCAAGAGCGCCCCGACTCGCTCGGGATTTCTCGCGATCGTCTCACCCCCCCCCCCCCCGACCCCACACGGTTTGCGAGGGTGCAGCACGCGGTGTCGACAAGTACGCCCCCTATTGAGAGAGATAAGGCACGTGCTGAGAAGCGCGAAGGCAGTTCATCCGAACTTCCTTGGTGATTTTATCTCTATCTTTTAACAAACGGAGAATAATAACCTCGCACCCTCAGAACGCCCTCACCAGCATAGAAATGCCGCTAGCAGGCGCTATCGCGGATGAAGAGCACGCTTGTACTCCCGCCACCTCAGTGGGCGTCCCAGCCTCCAAAACACGAGAGCACAAAGCAAGCGAGCCGTCATCCGATATCGATCTCGAGTCCGACCTCAAGCCCGAATTCGAGTCGGGATTCCGGCGACCACGACGGAGGTCAACGAGCAATTGTTGCGTTTGTAGCAACTTGTCCTTGAGGGTATTATTTTCGTCCAATAGCAGCCTGTTTATGTCAAGCAGCTTATTGGACACATCAGTATTTTCGATTAGCTGAGTCTCAAGAGCAGAGATGCGGGTATTCAGTTCCTCTGCACCTACTGTGACGGCCCCCTCCGTTGAAGTGGAGGAGACGCCACGTGATGCTGAACCCCTGCTCATGAGAGCCTTCAGCTTATCATGTTGGTCCTGAAGCATGCCAAATCGCTTAAAAAAGAGCTCCATCGTGGTCACCGGAATTAAGATATTCGAGACGCCCAGGAGGCTGATCTCACCCAATGGCACATCCGTCACAGGAAACTTCTTCGGCAGGTCCATGGGTTCAGGCTGGGTGCACTCGCACGTCGAGATGTGGAAGATGGAAAGACGACGGTCCGCTCCGTACCCGGCGAAGGTTGCAGTCGCTGCGCCGTCTCCCCCGTGGTCTCCCATCCATCGACGAGTGGTCCGGAGTGACGTCTGCATCCTCAGTTAAAACCTGCTCAGCCGTCTTCTTCTGATCCGCCTTCCCATTCACAGGCATCCTTGGTGACTCCTGGGTCGACGGAAAGGGCGACGAGACAACGTTTTTCTCTCCAGCGCCAGCAGTGGGCAGTCGATTAGATTTTAAAGGTTTCGTCTGTGACGCACCTCCCAGGCCGATAATCCTCGTGCCGACGGTGGACGGCGAGGCAGGTACAGAAGTTGATGCACCCAGTGGCGTCTGATGACGTAATTCTCCTCGATTCCCCGACGGCGTGTTCCGCGAGTGCCTGGCACTCGTCTCTGTCTCACTTTGCTTCTGCGTCAACCTGATGTTACGACAGCGGTCACAGGGAGCATTTAGTCTTCTCTCAGCGCATCTGGAGTGACATGGCTGCTTGCACTTGAAGCATAAATTAATTGGTCCTGCCATAAGATCTTCACACACCACGCATTTCACAGTTATGTTCGACGCTTTACTCGGTGCCATCACGGGAATAAACGTTGTTACTAGCGATATCATAAAACAATGAGTCGCCGGCCGATTTCCCGGAAACGAAACGATGCCCACGACGACCACAACACACCGGCTATATGTGAAGCCTCGAACTCCTAGGCCTTCCGTGACAGACTTAGGAGAAAATGCCAGCAGTCGGAGAAAATGTCAACGCACTCGATCCACAAAACACGCTGCCAAAAACAGGCTCCAAAAACGCCACCAAAAAAGCACGTGCGGGCACCAAAACGCAGAAAAACGCAAAGAGCGGCACAGGCTTTCATAAGCTCAGACACAACAAGGAACGTGCGACTCAATTCGTTACGTAAAGTTTCAGTCACACGGCCGTGGCAGGAGCCAAAACAAACACGTCTGGTCAGCTCGACGGCTCGAACTCGAGAGAGAGAGAGAGAGAGAGAGAGAGAGAGAGATGTGTGGCGGGAGGGCAGTACACTAGCGGCGGGACAGGAGCTTCATGCATATGAAATTTTGAAAAAAGCGCTTGTCGACACAGTATCTTCTTACAGCGCTGAACAGTAGCGTGTGTGCGCTGGTACTAGTTCTATACTTTCGATCACTAGTACTCGCTATCAGTTAGTTAATAGGGCACGCAGTGACGCTGCGTTGACTGAACTATTACTTACACGCGCGCGCAGATAGCCGTTTAAGCGTGTTGCGTTTACGTATAACTTTGCTCGCGGCAGGGCACATACCTGATGACTTTCGCATTATCAGACCTTCAGCTAGCTTCGTATACGCGATACTTCGACAGCTTTTGTCGCAGCCGCCGAGCTATTGAGATATTGCGGCATTTGTTACGCGCGGTCCTACTAACCTCGGCCGTCGCTCGCAGATTACGGCGGCTTTTACTTGAAACAGATAATAATAAATAATCATCGTACCTTAGGCACGACCAATCTCAAGAAGATGTTAGAGCATTATATAGCTATCGCAATCAAAATTATTGCGTGCCAATCTTTATTTCAAAAGTTTTGTTTTATATTATACTAGGGGGGTTCCCCCCTGCTCGCTTCGCTCGACAACCCAACGTTCGTCGTAGTAAAAGCTTTAATTTTAGTTAGCTCGTAATATACGTAAAAGTGTATATGCGTGGACTACAATAGGCTGTGCACGCGCTGATAACAATACTTAAAAAAAAAAAACTAAAATTTTCGAAATGCGAATTCTGTAAAATCACTTCCTATCCTCTCTTTCCTTGCTTATTCACGCCTGAATTATATATCATAGCTCGAAGCTACTGCTAAAAATTAACCGCGCGTGCGCATGTGTTTTGGATTTTCCTTTTTGAAGAAGATAACCGCTTTTTAACATTGAACGCTTGTCAACGCGTTTTAGATTTTATATTGTAGCCGCCACCGCCGATTACACATTGATAAATTTGCTCAATACGCTCGATACGCTCGATACGCAATGCCAGCCCGAGTAGTTTTTTTCGCTTTACTCACGCGCGTAATCATTTACAAATTGACGGTATTAAGGTCGTTGGAAAACGCACCCATTGCTGTGTATGCATCAGCTTTTTATAACGAATCATAAGCGCCAGCTATTTGCTGTAGCTGAGCTAACGCGCTAAACGTATACGGGATTGTATATCGCATTTTTTGAACTTACCGGTACAAGAAAATTAAGAAAAATTATTATTCTATATTGATTATGAGCTACTGCTGAATTTAGTGTAATCTAAACGCTGGTATAATGTCGAGATTTTTAGTTGATATATGATTGTTTCGGCGCATGTGTTTTGGATTTTCCTTTCCAAGGAGTTAAAATGATAGGGCACGTGTAAACAATACATTTCTTTCTTTCTGTGTATGTGGAGAAAACATTTTACCTACAAGAGCTCAAATACGTCTTAATTGTTCAGTATTGATTTGTCGCAATAAATCGGTCATTGCAAAACTTACGCCGTTTCGAATTTTACAACAACGTGCGTGCACGCACCTATTGTCGTATAGTTTGCGAGTCTACGGATAGGTAATGTAGGAGGCAAAACTGCAGTTACCCACGTTAAAAACTAAACCTTAAAACTACTTAAAAAACATCTTAAGGGAATATTTCGAGATCAAACCAATGCGTCTCTTAATAAATTTAAATACATTATAGATCTTTCAGTGTAGACGAATCTTAGCAACTCTTTGAACGACGTCATCGATCGTGACCATTTTTCTATCATGTCGTGATTAAATCTGATCCGCAACCACTTGTGATACAGCGGGTAGAGAAGCTTGTACATAGTGATCCTAAACTCTTCGATAATTTTAGGATAACTTACGTCAGAAGTCATTACGTCTATCAGCTTGTTTAATAGATTGTAATACGAAGTACCTTGGATCTCATGAATTGGCACAGCCTTCATAATAATCCAAAATCTGTTGTTCCCTTTGTATTAATGAGATCGCTTTCTTGTCGAAAGGAGTTTTATTACAACACGCAAATCCCTTGACTTCTTCTTATAAAAGGTATTCAGTATAGTCCCAATCTTGCTAACCCTTGTCAAACCACTTAGAAGTAAATTCCATTTCCTTGAACATCTTGAGTTTCACGATCTTAAAAATCGTCTGCCTGTCTGCGAGAAGAAGCTAATGAAAAAATATAGATAAGGAAAGACTTTTGTGATATTTTATCGTCGGGTATTGAATTGACCGTTAATGCGCATAACAGCTTCTGCTCATTAAATATCAACTTATTTGTCTTTGCTACATACACGGCTAATAGCTGTATTATAAAAAACGAATTTTTTGCCTACCCTCTGGTCATACTGATTTGTAATAATCTTTTTAATATTTCGTTTGATCTAGCTACGACGAAGAAAAACTATTCTTATTTTTGCTTAAATTGTGAACTGTATCTGTATACTTATTCTTATCTGCAGCTTTATTCTACTTGAATTTCATGTGCTCGTGACTATTCTGAGACGTGGTTTTGTTTATTTTCAATATTGCTTTTAAACGCATTTTCAAGCATTTGGGACGTTATGTGATCGGAAAAACAATAAATTATTTATGTGGCTTAAGTAAATACGCTTAAAAAAATTGCCTTATGTCTTTAGTTTTATAATTATAGACTTTTAGGTTCAAATTTTGCAAGCACAGGACATATTTTGTCGAGAGTTCATCATCTTTAAGCACAACTTACATCTATGCATTAAAAGCTGGAATGCCAGTAAATAACAGAGTGCTCCTCTTCTTTAAGACCTGGATAAGCCATGCATAAGCCAAAGCTTCCATTCATTGCGTGACGATTTTGTATCCAAGCGTTTGTAAATCATTGACCAACATTGTCCAGTTGGCTTTCTAATGGTAAATGGTTGGTTTACATTTCTACCAATGTTGTTCTGTATAAATATGAATGTGAATTGTATATTTAAAATTTAAAGGGATTATTATATTCTGTTTCATGTATTTGTATGAAATCTTAGAATAGAAATGTATATTCATTAATGTGTAAGAAGGAAACAAACCATATATATAAAAATCTCGAGATGAGGTATAACTCAATTTATATAAAAATTTATAAATAAACATCGATTGATTAGTTTGCTCAAGATCCTAGAAAATTGTAAACTAGTTTGAAGAATAGGAAATGTAGGAGAGTTTTGAAAATTTCTGAAAGTAAAATTAATCTTTTTCTTGATATTCTGCTTATTCCAATTTTGTTATGACGGTTTTTTTCCCAATGTACAAAGACTACAGAGGTACACAGAATCGGGGAGTTACTGTGGAATCACCATATAGTTAAACAAATTCATTAAAAAATAAGTAATTGATTTATTTTTAAGCACACATGCACCTCCTTCAGATCCGTTTTATCATGCAAAAGTTATTACAAACAGTTAATAATGGAACTTTTAAAATAAATTTTCAATATAAGTAAACATGGTATAATGTTTTATTTTAAACAATTGCAATACTTATATTTTCTAATACTTTATTATGTTTTTTCAGTATCTCTTGCAATTACACTACTACGAGAACCAGTATTTGCTTAGCTAGTCACAAGTAGAGTATTTCAAACTCCTCCAAAAATTTAGTGCTTATACTGCATATACTTATTACAGCTTATTGAAAATAATTTTGACTTAGTATGCATCAAACAATGTATTTTGTGGACACTGTAAAAGAGTTGTGGCATTGTGTAAAGAATGTACGTGATGGAGTTTCGGACTCTATAACGACTTGCAGAGATGAAATGATTTAGCCTCTAAAACTATTATTGAACTAAATGAATTGATTGATTCCCCAAGCTTGGATATTCATAAGAAAAAGACTTGTCAAACCTCATGCGGACAATTATACAGTATATGGCGGTTGTTAAATGATTCTCTATTGACAGTTGGTGCTGGTCTCCAAGAGAATATTTCACGAGTTATGTGGGACGATGCGAAATCTGCATTTAAAAACAATCTTACCAGTGTTATTACTAATGTAAAACATCTCGATATAATCTCTTTCATAAAAGCCTCATGCACTATGTTTGTATCAAAAATTAAAGCTGATTTGCTAATGCATAAATCATTGAAGGTGGACTGCATTCTCGCTGCAGAATATGCAATTGTAAAAGATGATGAAGAAACAGTGGAAGTGAAATATTTTAATACAAAGAGTGCATCAATCTTTATGACTACAGACTTGACAGAGTGGTTCGGGAAAAACGTTAAGCAACCAATTGAGCAAGACATGGAAGAGTTTCAAGAACGAGACTCTGGTTGGACTTTAAAAGCTATTCTCAACTTGACTGTAAATATGAATAAATTAAGTCCTATGAAAGCTGCTTCGTACATTGAACTACCAAAGCTCATTCGAAACAGGAAAGCGTGTGTCAACGTTCAAAATCAAGATAATGAATGCTTTAAATGGGCTATTCTATCAGCTTTACATCCCGTAGATAAGGATGCTTATGTGAACGAATTGAACTTCAATGATATTGATTTTCCAGTATCTATCACACAAATATCAAAGTTTGAGAAACAGAATGATGTATCTGTAAATATATTCATGCTTAAAAAGAAAGGTAATACATTTGATGTGTCTCCGTGTCACTTGACGACTTCAAAGAAAGTTAAACACGTGAATCTACTGCTTGTGCAAGATACTTATAGAGATGAAACTGACAATAAACACCAAGAAAACTTGCAAGTTCCACGATTCCATTATATGTGGATTAAAGATTTATCTCGTCTTGTCTCTTCACAGTTATCGAAGAAATTTTATAAAAAACATATCTGTGATCGTTGCCTTCACTATTTCAATAATGAAGATAAATTAAGAGCTCATGAAATAGATTGTATGCAAGTGAATAAGTGTAAAGTTTTGTTGCCCAAAAATGCTGAAGACAGTTTGTTGAAATTTAAAAACTTTAAGAACAAGGAGAGAGTTCCAATAGTTGTATATGCAGACTTTGAATGTATTCTAAAACCTATAAAAGATAATGATCAAGTTCTCCAAGAACATAAACCATTCAGTGTTGGATTCTATATAAAATACAGACATAATGAAACCAAGAGTCAATATATGTGCTATAGAAGAGAAGCAGAACATGACGAAAATCCTACAAAATGGTTTGTCTCGCAGCTTTATAAACTAGCTGAAGAACTTGACAGTATGTACAAGAATCCGATATCTATGAAGGATGAAGATAAAAAATTATTTGATTTGGCTACAACCTGTCATATTTACGGTGGCTCTTTCAATGAAAAAGATTGGAAAGTCCGAGACCATTGCCATCTCACGGGAGTGTAAGTTTGATATTATTCTTATATATGTACATACACATGCTTCTTATCTTTCTTTATACCTTCAATACCTTTCATATTTTAGATATCGTGGCGCGGCTCACAACAACTGTAATCTTCAGTATAAGGATTCAAGAAGTATTCCCGTCGTCTTCCACAACTTAAGTGGATACGATTGACATTTGTTTATAAAAGAGCTTGCTAATAGCTTCAAAGGTCGAGTCTCAATTATTCCACAAAACAAAGAAAAATACATCTCATTCATAAAGTATATCGATGGAAGTGATATTAACTTTAGATTCATTGATTCATTCCGCTTTATGCCATCTTCGCTTGATAAACTCGCCTCATATTTGTAGAAGTTGGAAATTCTTGAAAAAGAGTTTAAAAAGGAGTTTAATGATTATCAAATATAATTGCTTAGAAGGAAAGGTGTGTTTCCTTATGATCACATCAAATCCTTTGATGTCTTGAATGAAACTTCACTCCCAGACAAAGAGAGTTTCTATAGCAGTCTGTATGATAGTAATATATCAGATGAGGACTATAACCATGCGCAAATTGTCTGGAATATATTCAACATCAAAACTCTCGGCGAGTACTCGGACCTCTACCTTAAAAGAGATGTACTTCTTTTTGCCAATGTATTCGAAGACTTTAGAACCATGTGCATTGATATCTATCAGCTAGATCCTGCACACTATTATACTACTCCAGGTCTCACTTGGGATGCTATGTTAAAATTTACTGGTATCAGCTTTTGAGTGACATAGACATGCTGCTTTTTGTCGA
Source organism: Pteromalus puparum (assembly GCA_012977825.3). NCBI lineage: Eukaryota > Metazoa > Arthropoda > Insecta > Hymenoptera > Pteromalidae > Pteromalus > Pteromalus puparum. The sequence continues at coordinate 29,452,968 of CM053172.1, forward strand.
GCGAGGCATTTGTGGTGGCATAAGCCAGTGCTGCAACAGATATGCCAAGGCCAACAATCGCTATATATATGGAATCAGGATACAACCAGAATAAAGAGTCAAAGTACCTGATGTACTATGACGTCAACAACTTGTACGAATGGTAAGAACACATTTCTATTTGAATAAATTTATATATTAATAATGATATATTAATAAATCATTCATTTCTAGGGCAATGACTCAATACTTGCCTTACAATGATTTCAAGGGGGTAGAAGATGTCAGTAATGACTTCTTTAACGTGTCTGATGATGCTCCAATCGGTTATATCCTGGAAGTCGACCTCGAGTATCCGGAAACTCTACATGATACCCATAAGGATCTACCATTATGTCCGGAGCATGTTGCGCCTCCAGGCTTGAGGCAGAAAAAATTACTTACAACATTGAACAATAAGGAGCGGTATATCCTACATTATAGAGCACTCAAACAAGCTCTTAAATATGGTCTTCGATTGAAGAAGATTCATCAAGCCATCGAATTCAACCAGAAGCCATGGTTGAAACCATACATCGAACTTAACAGCGAGCTGAGGAAAAACGCGAAAAATGAATTTGACAAAATGCTTTTCAAACTCTTCAGCAATGCTGTGTATGGTAAAACCATGGAGAATGAGCGCAAGAGAGTCAATGTAAAGCTGGTAAATAAATGGGAAGGTCGCTATGGTTCTGAAGCGTATATTGCTCAACCAAACTTTCATAGTTGTGCGATTTTTGATGAAAATCTTGTTGCTGTTCAGCTTTCTCGCACAGAAATCGCAATTCGTAAGCCAATTTACATCGGGTTGGCAGTACTAGATTTATCAAAGACGCTTTTTTACCGCTTTCATTATGAATACATGCAAGAGCGAATGGGAGATAGGGCTAAACTTCATTACACAGATACAGACAGTCTCATCTATGAAAACCGCTGCCAAGTCATTGGCACTTAGCTTCCTCCTATTCTGCTAGTGGAAGATAGTTACATGGGACAATCAACTCATACTTTGAATCAGAAAACATATATGCACGTCCAATCTTATTACGATCGATCACGTAGTTCCAGAATTATGACAGTATACGTACGCACGCATGCACGCACACACACAGACAAAACCATCTGCACGGACATTTTATAAAACCATGAAAACTCTCAAAAATATACTAAGCTTTAATTATCAAATTATATGGTTTAACAAAAATAATAATGTTCAGTCACACAGAGTATACAGGGTGAGAGTTGAAGAATTTGAATCTTAATATCTTTTAAACTAAAAGGTTTCATAAGCTACAAAAAGAACCTAGCCGAAGTGATCAAAAGATCAATCTTTTCCTAAAATTTCAACTCAATTTAAACCTTTTTACTCCCGTAATCGTACGACATAAAAAAACCATTTTTTTTAGTTTTTGATTTTTATCTCAAAAACTAGTCGCCAAAATTGCTTAAAATTTTTACAACTAGTAGATATCGTTGTTTTTTATTGTCATGAATTTTTTCAAAACATTTAACTATTTATTTTTTGAGTTATATATGTTTATCGAAAAATTACCTTTTATATCATAAAAAATGAACAGATCAGTCAATCTAGAAAATCTTGCGGGAAAAAGTAGACAAATTTATGTTCTTTTAAATACACTATTATTGAATATATTGTATAAATCATATCATTATAAAAAAGCAAAAATATTTTTTCAAAAATAGAAAAATGGCTATAATATGGCCATAAAATGGCCAGAATCATAAAACAAAAAATGACCTAAATTCAGAATTAGAAAAAATATATGCATGTCAAATTTTATTACGATCCGTCGCATGGTTCCAAAATTATTACTTCATATATAAATCTATCAATTTTTTTTTTGTTTTATGGATACAATTATTTTGAATCAATTACATATATATAATTAAAGCTCTCTCTCTCTCTCTCTCTCTCTCTCTCTCTCTCTCTCTCTCTCTCTTCCTCTCTCATATCTTCGAAACTAACTGGTATCGTAAACAAACCAAAGAAAGGGATCAAGATGCTATATAATACTAACTAAATCGAAAATTTTACATTGATTATTGCCTTTTTACTCCGGTTATCGCGTCACGTAAAAATAACGATTCATAGTATACAGGGTGAGAAAAAAAAATTTGAAGCTTCATATCTTCGAAACTAATTGGTTTCGTAAACAACCCAAACATAGGGATCAAGATGCTATACAATACTAACTAAATCCAAAATTTGAACTTGATTAATGCCTTTTTACTCCAGTTATCGTCTCCCATAGAAACACGACTTTTTTCAGTTTATGATGTTTTTCTTGGATGAACTGACTTAAAATCAAAGTGGTACATAGTTCTAATTACCTTCAATGATCATGTATTTTTTTAGAATGATTCATTATTTAGTTTTTGAGTTATAACGATTTTAAAAAATTTCACTTTATGGTGTATAATAAAAGAACGACGAAAGATAATATAAATTCTCCGCGGTAAAAAGATAGGTAATTTTATTCTCTTTCATGTGCATATTAAGCAATTTACTTTTATTAACTTTTTCAATAACTTTATCGGAGAAAACTGAAATCTCAAAACTAAAAAATCGCTATAAAAAAAAACACGCCTACAAAATGTAAAAGGGACTGTTTTCCCATCATGCTATAGTAAAACCGCTGCCAAGTCATTGGCACTTAGCTTCCTCCTATTCTGCTAGTAGAAGATAATTACATGGGACAATCAACTCATGCTTTGATTTAAATATTCGCTACTATTCGATACTAAAAGGATAGGTTAGGAAGACACTTGTAGGGGAGGGGTATCAGGGGAGTGGGGGTTAAGGTGGATATCAAAAGGATAGAGCTCTGTTGAACTCCTGGAAAACCATGGAACAACTCTTCAAAATACTATTAAGCTGTAATTATCAAATTATAGGTTTAACCAAAATAATAATGGCTTCAGTCACACACAAGCACACAGGGTGAGAGTTGAAGAATTTGAATCTTAATATCTCTTTAAACGTAACTAAGAGGTTCCATAGTCTACAAAAACGAACCTAGCCGAAGTGATCAAAAGGTCAATCTTTTCCTAAAATTTCAACTCAATTTAAACCTTTTACTCCGCTAAGCGTACGACATAAAAAAACAATCTTTTTAGTTTTGGATTTTATCTAAAACAGTCGCCAAAATTGCTTAAAATTTTTACAACTAGTAGATATCGTTGGTTTTTATTGTCATGAATTTTTTCAAAACATTTAACTATTTTTTTTGAGTTATATATGTTATTATGATATGATATATAGTTTATTTATATATAAATTACCTTTATATCATAAAAAATGAACAGATCAGTCAATCTGAAGCAATCTTGCGGGGAAAAGTAGACAAATTATGTTCTTTTAAATACACTATTGTTGAATATATGTGTATAAATCATATCATTATAAAAAGCAAAAATATTTTTTCAAAAATAGATAAATGGCTCTAATATGGCCATAAAATGGTAAGAATCATAAAACAAAAAATGACCTAAATTCAGAATTAGAAAAAATATATGCATGTCAAATTTTATTACGATCGTCCGCATGGTTCCAAAATTATGGCGGTATACGTACATACACACACACACACACACACACACACACACACACACACACAGCCACCGCACGGACATTTTCTAAAAACGTATGATTCGTACTCCAAACACCTCAAATGCGTTTCCACAAAGTATTAGCAAAACTGAAAATTTTACTATTACAAAGCTTCCTCTTGAGGAGGAAGCAAAACGAAAGAAATGAGAGTTGGTGGATCAAAATCCACTGATGTAGAAGCTGAGATACAGATGTCGACGAACGAACACACACACACACACACACACACACACACACACACACACACATCCATACGGACATTTTCTAAAAACACTATTTTTCGACTAAAAATACATCAAAACACACTTTCTACATGTTTTTACACAAACTCAAAAAATCACTATTACAAGGCTTCTTTAGGAAGGAAGCAATTATTGAGACAACTTTCGTCAACTACACGCGAGGCAATACTAATTCTCAAAATAACTTTTACAGTAAATCTAACGCAGCAGCCGGAAATCAAGTACTACAATCTATCGGACATCCCCCCAGCCTCATAGGCCCGCTGGCTGAAAATGTTGTTGGCATTGCGAAATTTTAATAAGAATTTGTTGTTGACTGCGTTTTTTCTGATTTTGTGATGTAAATAAGAAAAAATACAGAAAAAACATTCAGTTAGCGTGCACACTTTGATTGAATAAATAGTATATTACGTATACTAGTTTTTGACACGAGTGTGCGAATCTACGTTCTTAGCAAATGAGCGTGCGCGAAATTCAGAGTTTCGCACACGCTGTTCGTGAAATTCAGAATTTCGCACACAGAGTGTCAAAAAAGGTGTTATTAACACAGCGTGCGCGAAGTGCGATTGAACGCACGCGGAGCGTTATTAGTTAAAATAGTATATTACATTATTATTATTATTATATGTGATGATCACCTACGCGCACGAGTATCGTATACTATTCTTTGACACGAGTGTGCGAATCTACGTTCTTAGCAGATGAGCGTTCGCGACATTCAGAGTTTCGCACACGCTGTTCGTGAAATTCTGCGAAATCTGAATTTCGCGCACTAGTGTGAAAATCAGGCATTTCGCGCACGCTACGCACCTACGAGAAATCGAATTTCGCACACCAGAGTGTCAAAAAATAATGATCGATACGCGTGCGAAGTGGCACACTCGTGCCAGAATCGACTGTTTCGCACTAGTATCGAAATGTACTATTTGATGACTGATTTTCACACTAATGCGCAAAAAAAAGAGTTTCGCGCAGAGCGTGTGCGAAACTCTGAATATCGTGCACAGCGTGTGCGAAACTCTGAATTTCGCGCACGCTCATCTGCTAAAAATGTGGATTCGCACACTCTTGTCAAAAAATAGTATACGATATTCGTGCGCGTAGGTGATCATCATACTCGCTTTTTTGTCAAAATGCGATCATGCGACAATCACCTACTTCGCACTAAAAAGCTAATGATCCTACTGCAAAACCGGTCGGCATATTTTTCAGCGGCGTGAACTTAATGTTCCAAGGTGCAAACGGAACACAAGATACAAAGAAAAGAGCTTCGATTTGAGGGGCGGTGGATTAAAAACGGTTGACTGGATCAAAAGTTGTAGAAAAATCTCTAAAATTGCATGATTTTTCACTTTTTTTAATCCTAAACAGCTTTTGATCTGGCTAATCATTTTTAACCCACCACCTCTCAAAATGAAGCTTATTTCTTTGTATCTACTTTGATCGTATTTTAATGTGGATTTTCCGTTTACACCTTCAGACATTAAGTACAAGCCGCTGAACAGTATGCCGACCGATTTTGCAGGATCATTAGCTTTTGAGTGTTTTTGATGTACTTTTAAATCAATGAAAAAACAACTGTAGCATAAAAAAAACCGCTGCCAATTCTTTGGCACGTAGCTTCCTTCAACCTTATGTATCGCTTTAATATCTAAATTGTTTTTACTTCATATATAATTCTATAAAGTTTTTATGCTTTTTCGTTTGATGGATAAAATTATTTCGAAATAATTATATTACATAATCAATGCGTAACTAAAAATATTGTTTTTAACGATTTAATAAAACAAAAAACAGAAAAAAACTAGCCGATAATCATGATGTTTTAACGAAAAGTTCAAAATTTAGTTTCCGAGATATAATGATAAGGATATAGTTCGCGGAACGTATCTAAAATCACCAGTGATCGAAAAATCGCCATGAATATACGCACATGCGTAACTGAAAATCTTATTTTTAACGAATTAATAAAACAAAAACAGCAAAAAACGAGTCTAAGTATAGATTAAAATCCATTAATGGAAACTGAGATCGAAGCGATACAGTTTTCAGTTATATAGAGTATACAGGGTAAGAAAACAAAATTTTGAAGCTTAATATCTTTAAAACTAACTGGTATCATAAACAACCCAAAGAAAGAGATAAAGGTGCTATATAATGCTAACTAAATCCAAAATTTTAAATTGATTATTGCCTTTTTACTCCAGTTATCGCATCACGTAGAAAAAACGACTCATAGTATACAGGGTGAAAAAACAAAAGTTTGAAGCTCAATATCTTTGAAACTAACTGGTTTTATAAAAATCCCAAAGAAAGGGATCATTGTGCTATATAATGCTAACTAAATCCAAAATTTGAACTTGATTATTGCCTTTTTACTCCAGTTATCGCGTCACGTAGAAAAACGATTTTTTTCAGTTTTTGATGTTTTTCTCAGGATCTGCCCCATGAAATGACTTAAAATTTAAGTGGTATATAGTTCTAATTACCTTCAATAATCATATATTTTTTTAGAATGATTCGCTATTTAGTTTTTGAGTTATAACGATTTAAAAAAATTGCACTGTATGGTGTATAATAAAAGAACGACGAACGATAATATAAATTTTTCACGGTAAAAACATAGGCAATTTTATTCTCTTTCAGGTACATATTAAGCAATTTACTTTTATTAACTTTTCCGATAACTTTGTTGGCAAAAACTGAAATCTCAAAACTAAAAAATCACTATAAAAAAAAATCGCGTATATAAATTGTAAAAACGGACTTTCGTCCCACTATCTTCTAGCAAAAACAAAGAAAATGAGACTTGGTGGGTTAAAATCCACCAAGTAGAAGCTGAGAAACAGGCGTATACACACACACACACACACACATACATCCGTACGGACATTTTCTAAAAACACCATTTTTCGACTAAAAATTCATCAAAACACACTTCCCACATGTTTTTACACAAACTCAAAAAATTACTATTACAAAGCTTCCTTAGGAAGGAAGCAAAATTCTTCAGTCAAAGTGTGCACGCTAACTGAATGTTTCTTTTATTTTTCTTACATACGTATTTATTATAATTTTAAATATGTCAAGTTCATGTAAAATTCTTTACTTACATTGTTTAGAAAATAATAAAATTACAATATTGTATAAAATTTTATTAGATTTATTCCTAATTCCTAAAAAATTAGATTTATTCCTAAAGTTTCAAAGATGCATGTAGTAGAATGTCGCGCCACCTGGGGGCACAGTTAATATTCAGTTATCGACGTTGTATCGAAGCGCCACACATTGTACGGTGGTGATATTCGGCGCAATCTGCATTTCTCAGTTACCCTCCAAGCTGGCGCGCGCTACGATCGCTTTGCTGTACCGACATACTATGAGGTCTATTTGGGGCCAAATAGACCTCTATTCGGAACAAAATATAGGGGAGAGTGGGGTATATAACGTGGCAGGCAAGTATGCTTGGCACCTCGATATTTAAATGATTAACCGATATTTTGAAGTAAATGATTGTGAAATTCTAAACAAGAATACTTCTAGTATTTATCTCTGAAATATTGTCGAAAAAGAAAGTCCAACTAATTAATTAATCGAGCTAGAAATTTGCAGCTGAAATAATTGGTTGGTTTCATAAATCATTTAACTGGTAAATCATGAAAAAAGAATGAATTCGTTTGAAATAAAGTTTATTTGATTGTTTATATTTCCAACTTTTAGGCCATTGCTTGATTTTTTTCTCTTTCGGCGCTTAAGGGGGTCTCAAACTCATTTCTGCGATTTTACCGACCTTGCGGCCGGTAGTGCAGGTAGTACTTATAATAACCTCTGGCGCCATCTGGCGTCAACCACTACAACAATTTGCAATATCGAAACTCACACTGCGTGTTGCCGTACACGCAGATTTGATATAACGAAAAATGCCTATACATAATGATCAGTATTACATATATACATCACACGTGTTTCGACTACACGCATTTTTTACAATAAAATAACTGTGCATTTCGCATATACACGCGTGTTTCGAATACACGCTTTTTATATTATAAAAATTAATAAATAATTACGTGTATTTCGCATATACACACGTGTTTCGAATACACGCTTTTCTTATGACAAAAAACTACTTTTGAGATGTGCAATTTTTTTTTCCAGAAATTAAAAAAAAATGAGTTCATGTATAAATGATGGATTGTATGAAGTTGAAACTTGGTATAAAAGCCCTTGTTATGTATTTCAACAAATTTATACAGTTTAGTGACTTTAGCGTAATCAGAAGATCTAGTTTGTTCTAAATTGTCGCTTTTTGCGCAAGTGTTTTCGAATAAAGTAGATCATCTGATTGTAGTAAGTGCATCAAACTGCTGAAATATAGTGAAATACATTACGAGGGCTTATTATATCAAGTTTCAAGTGTATACAATGCACCACTTTTGAGATATGCAATTTTAGTCAAAGAAATTTAAAAAAAAATTGAGTTTATGTACAAGTGATGCAATGTTTAAACTTGAAACTTGGTATGCAAGCCCCTGTTATATATTTCAACATATTTATACAGTATAGTGACTTAAGTGTAACCAGAAGATCTAGTTCGTTCTAATTATACGCTTTTGGCGCAAGTGTTTTCGAACAAAATAGATCTTTTGGTTACACTTAAGTCACTAAACTGTATAAATATGTTGAAATACATAACACAGGCTTGCATATCAAGTTTCAAGTGTATATGTTACATGAGGTTTGAGATATACAATTTTTAACCACACAAATCTTAAAAACTTAAATTTATATAGATGTGCTATATCATCATATAGACTTGCGACAAAATTTTGGCCTGCAAAAAGCTTTGGAAGGAACAAGAAGCGTCAGAAGCTACTTAATTAGCCGTATAAAAGGAGATGTACTAGTATAAGCAGCAAGTTGATCTTGGTCGAGGACCAGTAGGGAATCCTGAACATACAGCTGTTGCAGGAGTTGCTTGTATTGCAGCAGCAGCAGTTGACCAAGCTCGAGTAGCAGCAGCAGCAAAAGTTGTATGAATATAAGCAGCAAAAGCTGCACACACAGCAGTCGCAGCAGTGGCCCCTGAATATGCAGCTGGAGTACACTGTGGACCAGTAACTCCAGCAGCACTGGACTCCGTACTAGTAACAGCAGACCCTGGTCGAGGACCTACTGTAGATCCTTGATGTACAGCTGTAGAATGTATACCAGCAACTTCCAACTTCAGGGTCGTCTAAAGATGATTGAAACAGGTCAGCAAAGCTAATCAGGCCAGCAAACAGCGTGATTTCAGCTCCAGGGATGTCTTCTGATGATTGAAATGGGCCTGCAACGCTAACCTGTCCAACAAACAGCGTGAATCTGGTTCCAAGGTCATCCTCAGATGACTGAAGCCTCCAGCAACCCCACCCAGTAGCACCAGAGAGCGTGAACTTGGTTCCATGGTCGTCCTCAGATGTTCGAAGCCTCCAGCAACGCCAGCCAGTACCACCAGTGAGTGTGAACATGGTTTCAAGGTCCTCCTCAGCTGATTGAAGCCTTCAGCAACGCCAGCCATCACCACCAAAGAGCGTGAACCTGTTTCAGTGTCGTCTCCAGATAACTGAAGCCTCTCGAAACGCCAACCAGCATCAGTAGCAGCGGACAGTTTTTATCCAGCTCTAGTCATCTTATTTGTAGCCGTCAATGCCAACCTATAATGCACAGACAGTGTAAATCAGCTATAGAGTCATCTACACATAATAAAACCACGTAATCACTGATTTCACTGCACATAACACAAGAAATACTTGTGAATTTTGAGTGTCGACGAATCTTCATCCAGACAGTATGTCGGAGGAAGGTATCAGCACAGCCGTAGAAGTAGCAGCACAAACAACTTCGATGTGGATAGTCGATCCGCATCTAGAATGCATCTTGAAAGTTGAATGTATACGCAGAAGTGGAAGCAGCAAGAGCACCAGCAGCAGCAACAGAAGCAGACACCAAAACAAGGGATAACCTCCAAGCGCAAAAAGTCAAGTTTCTTGCTGGAGTTGCGTATTTTCCTCTACTGCAGCACTCCTTGACGGACTGACACTCACACACTGCATCGTAGCTGATATTCCGGAGCATCACTTTTATATACTTCTCGCAATGCATTAGAAGTAAACGAAGCACTGGCGAGTCTCGCCCGCACCGTGAGCAGCAGATCCGCGAGCGAGATCGCGCTGAGCGGAGGCTGCTTGAAAACATATGCGCTTTTGATTAGCACACTAACACTGCTGTATCGCGTCGACGTGCTGCACTTATACAATTAATACCTTTGAATAACTTGAAGTTGAACCGAACGAGCGAAGGCCGGGATGCAGCTTCAAAACGTCAAAACACAAGGCACGGCTGGCGAGTGGCGGCTGCGTGAACGTGTCGCCGCAGACGCCAGTAGGTCCCCAGATCGACGCGCACAATGTATGCGCAGTCGTCGTACTCACTTCGCCAGAGCCGCGGACAGAGCAACGAACAGCTGTTCGGCATCGCTTGGATGATAATAAAACTTTTTTTTTTTTTTTCAAATTATGGAAAACCAAGACATAGTTGCCCTTTCTCTCATCATTTTATATCTATGTGCAAAGTTTCAAGTCGATCTGTCAACGCATATAAAAATGGCATTTGAACGAAATTTTCAACATGCACACGCTGCAGCTACTGGTTTTTGTTCAAATGCCATTTGTTAACGCATTTAAATATTGACTTGAAACTTTGCATTGTGGTAGATGATTCCGAGACGAAGGGCAACTATGTCTTGGTTTTTGATAATTCACCGTATTTATTTAGTTTCAAGCAATTTTCTACCGAGTACTCGTTCTATCGACTCGGTCGGTAAAAATTGGGTTTGAGACCCCCTTAATAATTGTGTATTAACAATTAGAAAAAACATTGAAAATGGGGCATGATGGGCACCTAGGATGGGGTACGAGTGGAACACGAAATCCGTAGCGCGGCGCGACAGCTGTTCTCCCCTAAACTAAAAAAATTTTACGGTCAGTATGACAGCATGGACAGAACCCGTGCTCTACGTGCCCCACTTATGCCACCCGTGCCCCGCATCGCGGGGCATGCAGGGCAATTTTGAAGGCTTTAGTTCTTGATTTTTCAAAAAAAAATGCAGCTCCATTAAAATTTGTTTATCAACTTATTTCGTTTAATGTTGTAATTGCCTATCGAGTTCAACATTAATTATTGTCAACATTAAAAAGTCAGAATTAAAAACTAAAAATTGAAATAAAGTTAGGGTACGTGCCCGTACTGCCCCACCTTTCCCTACGTCTATTTAGAGGCTTTTAGACCTCTATTTGGAGCCGATTATAGACCTCTATTTAGACCTTTACCTTTTCAACACGGTACACTATTTTATTTTCGCTTGAGCAGGTAATTAATCTACAAAATAAAATATTTTTCACCTCAATTCTTATGTTGATACAATAGTTTTAATTCATAAGTGAAATTTTAAATTACTCATCTTCCTTGGCATTTCCAAAAGCATGTTCAATCATATACTTTTAATCCACAGTTCAGAAGTTATTAGAAAAATTTTTAAAATATTAAAATTTTGAATCGTATATTCCAATATTACATGGTTTAATCATTTTAATAGCTTCTGAACCATGGATTTAAAGTATATGATTACATATGCTTTTGGAAATGCCAAAGAAGATGAGATGTGATAATTTAAAATTTTACAAAATTTTACTCGTAAATCTAAACTATTGCATCAACTAAGAATTGAAGTGAAAAATATTTTTTGTAACACAAGCATGATTTTCGCGTTTTTCTGACCTATTAAGCGGAACTAAAGTAACTTTTTTCAGACCGGCGGGCAAAAAAAATTGAAAAACGCCCGCTTCTCAAAGCATCGAGCGTTTCACTTTTTTTTGCCCGGCGGGCGTTTATCATTTTTTTTGCCCGCATATGCATGAAAAACGCCCGCCGGGCAAAAAAAACTGAAAAACGCCCGCTAACATTTTTCGGGAAATTTTTTATATGTATACATATATACATATATATATACACACACACATATACATATATATATATATATACTAGGGGGGGTTCCCCCCTGCTCGCTCCGCTTGCCAACCCACCAATTTTAAATTTAAAAACAGATTGATGAATAAAATATTACATTTCTTCAAACATGCATAAATTAAAAAATAAATAAATAAATTTGCTCCGCTTGCCAACCCCCCCCCCATTTCAGTTTCTGTTTTATTTTTATTTTAAAATTATATTCTATATAAAATTTATAGATTATAAAAAAGGATTAAATATTTGTCCAAATTAAGAAAATAAAAAGGAAATTCGTTACTGGAAGTAAAAGTACTGTTTAACATCTACTGTTAATGGCATTTTAAAAAGTTGTTTATAGGATGGAGTATTGGGTACAGTAAAAAACCAAATTCTGAATCAAATCAAATTTATGATATAGATATAAATAGTAGTAAGAATAAAAAAAGAAATTTAGAAAATCTCACTCTTTTACAATATTACTCTTATAGACTATCATATAGACCAAAAATAAAATGTTTCTCTCCTTTATTATTCGGTGGTAGACTAACTCAACAATATTTTATACATGCACTTGTTATGGTAGAGAGTAATAGAATGAACTTCTTCAGAAATAATCAAAAACAATTAAGAATTGAATGTTATCAAGGTTTATTCGATCATGTTTATAATTCTGCTTCAAATATTTCACAAAATTTTGAACAAAAAGAAAGATTGGGTAATTTGTTTATACTACCAGCTACATACATAGGAAGTCCCCGATATATGCAGCAACATTATCAGGATGCAATGGCAATAACCAGAGCTAAGTCTAGACCAGATTTACTGATTACCATGACTTGTAACCCTAAATGGAAAGAATTAAAAATGGTTCTAAAATATTTTCCTAATGGTACTACTCCAAATGATATTCCAAATATTACTGTTAGATTATTTTATGCAAAATTTAATTCGTTTTTAAACGATATTTTAAAAAATAAAATCTTTGGAGAAGTACTTGCTTACGTGTATACGATAGAATTTCAAAAAAGAGGCTTACCACATGCTCATATAGTTGTGACATTGCATCCTAATAACAAGATTATGACACCTGAATCAATAAATAAATACATTTCTGCTGAGATTCCAAACAATTCTAATAAAGATTTACAAAAATTAGTAATCAAACACATGTTACATGGACCACACACAAATACATCTCCTTGTTTAGAAAATAATAAAATTAGTAAAACTAAAACTACTTGTGCTAAAAATTTTCCGAAAAAATTTTGCGACAACACAACTTTTAAAGAGAACGGTTATCCATTATATCGTAGACGAGATAATACATCTGAAAAATACACGTATTCGACAAAAAAGTATAAAGAAATTATTCCAGTAGATAACCGTATGGTCGTTCCTTACAATAGCTTCCTACTGCAAAAATATAAATGTCATATAAATGTAGAATATTGTGCATCTATTCAAAGTATTAAATATATATTTGATTACATACATAAGGGTGGAGATAGAGCATTATGCAAAATTAAAAAAATGGATGATAAAGAAAATGATGAACCAGGTGCTGTAGTTCATGATGAAATTACTCAATTTATTGATGGAAGATATTTAAGCGGAATGGAAGCAGCTTGGCGACTACAAGAATTTCCATTATGTGGTAGAAGCCATACTGTTACACGTTTAGCAGTTCATACAAAAGATCAACAAAACATTATTTTTGAAGAACATAAAGAGTCAGAAGCATTACGCAACACAGAAACCACATTAACAGCATGGTTTAAATTAAATAAAATAGATAATTTTGCAAAAAATATTAAATATGTTGAAATTCCGCAACATTACAAATTTGATCAAAAAACAAAATCTTGGATAAAACGATCGCGAAATTATAAATATGGTGCCATTGGACGATTAAATGTAGTATCTCCAAAAGATAGTGAAAGATTCTTTCTGAAGTTGATACTAAACAGAATAAAAGGTGCTACTTCTTTTGAAGATTTACGAACTTATAAAAATACACTGTATCAAACTTATAAAGAAGCAGCACTAGCTATGGGTTTAGTAGCTGATGACTCTTGTGTTTATAATATTTTTGAAGAAGCTTGTCAAATAATGTTACCATTTCAATTACGTAAATTTTTTGCTTGGTTCATATTAGCAGAAAACATCCAAGGAAATACAATTTGGAATAGGTTTAAAAATTTTTTTACTGAAGATTTTAAAATAAATAAAGAAAATAATGCTTTATCTCATATCCAAAGTATATTAGAAACAGAAGAAAGGTGTTGTAAGGATTTTAGTTTACCAGAACCTGACAATCTTATTCTCAATGATGATATGTCTTCCGAAAATATAATTCAAAGTGCCACTATTTTCAAACAAATGGTAAATCAATTAAATGAAGATCAACACTCTATTTTCACAGAACTTATTAATAGCAAAACTAACATTTATTTTATTGATGGTCCTGGAGGTTCAGGAAAGACTTTCTTATACAAAACTTTAATACACTATTATATCTCATTGAACAAACAAGTCTTGTCAATGGCTTGGACTGGTATCGCTTCTATATTATTACCAATGGGAATGACAAGTCATAGAACTTTTAGATTACCTTTAGATTTGATTAAGATAGATACTGCTTTTTTAAAATTAGAATCAGATAAAAGAATTTAATTATTTGGGATGAAGCATCTATGATTCCGAAAAAGGCTTTAGAAATCATAGATCGAACCTTGCAAGATGTATGCTGTAATAAAATACCCTTTGGAGGAAAATTAATCATATTAGGAGGTGATTTTAGACAAATTCTTCCAGTAATAAAACATGGTTATAGAAATTCTATCGTTGAGGAAACAATTCAATATTCCAAATTATGGTCTCTTTTCAAAGTTTTAAAATTAAAGAAAAATATTCGTTCTAATGATAGAGAATTCCCAACATTATTATTAGATTTAGGAGAAGGTAAAATTAATCTTTTCAAAATACCTAAATTTTGGAAAACTGATAATGTTTGTGAAAAAATTTATAGCAATATTAATCAAAATATATCTATAAATTCTGTAATTTTAGCTCCTCATAATGAAGATATTAAAATCATTAATAATAAAGTATTAAAAATGTTATATGGTGATACATGGACATATTACAGCATAGATCACGCAACACATATAGGTGTAGATCAATATATAATACATATTCATCTAAATTATCCAATTGAAATGTTAAATGAAATTAGAGAAGGTCTTCCACCTCATAAATTAGACTTGAAAATAAATGCAACAGTTATGTTAATTCGAAATTTGAGTATAATAGATGGTCTATGCAATGGGACTCGTTTGAAAATCATTAAATTATATCAATACAATATTGAAGCAGAAATAATTACAGGAGAGAATATTGGAAATAAAGTCTTTATACCGAGAATCACCTTAAATACTGGAGAAAATTCTTCATTTCCATTTACTCTTTATAGAAAACAATTTCCAATTATATTAGCTTTCGCAATAACAATAAATAAATCACAAGGACAAAGTTTTGATTCCTTAGGAATTTTTCTTAGACGGCCATTATTTTGTCATGGTCAGTTATATGTAGCTTTATCTAGATGCAAAAATCCCAATAAAATATTCATTCAAAATGAATTAGAAGATTCTTCAAAAATCGATAATATTGTATGGAGTGAGGTATTAAAAGAGTCTATTTAAAATATATACAAATCTATTGCAAATTATTACATTTTTTTATAGATATATTATAATACAGAAGTCATAATTGATTAATTTTAATTTACATATTAATTTTTTTTATTTTTAAATTTTTAGCATATTATTAACAATGGAATGGGATCCAATTCAAAATTCATTTGTTCGTGTAGAAAATGATGAACACAGAAATTATTAACTTTTTCATAATTTGGACTAATATTCAAGAATTTTTTCAGATGGAGGAAGCATTTTAAATTATTTGTGAAGTTAATTTATAAAATTGTTTAATTCAGATCAAAAGTATGAGAATGATCAACATCAATCATTCTCTAAAAATAAAAAAATAGGCAACTGTACGCAGTTTCATCTAGATGCAGAAATCCTAACAAAATATTTATTCAAAATTATTTATATTTATTCTCAATATAATAACACTTCAAACCATAAATATTATTTCAATTTATTTATTAAAATTATCGAAAATTATTAACTAATTATAAACTTACAGACACAGAACAAGACAACTAATTATAAACTTACAGACACACAAATAATCATAAAAATATAAAACAAGTTAATTTGTATTATTATAGGACATGCTGTAATAATACGTAGTTACTCGTAAGTATTTAATGATTATTTGTACACTTTTACATGAAAAAAGTTTCAATTCAAAATTTTACCTTGTTCAAGTAGCGAGCTCGCTACGCTCAAGCACTAACTATCTGCCGTTGTAATGAAATACTAAATTAAGTTACAAGTATTATATACTTCCAAAAATGAATGTTATAACTAAATAGCAGTACATTAATTGTAATACTCAAAACTTTTTTCAAGTAAAAGTGATGCTGTAGGACGGAGGATGGTATGAGGTGGAGTCTTAGGGGAGGAGGATTGGTATCTAAGACTCCCGTGGTTATAGGGCTCCAGGCGATGATTCTACAGTTTTTTTTTAGATTATGGTATAAAAATTCTAATTGTAAAAATGAATCAATTTTAATTATTGCATTTTCAAATTTAGTAACTTTAGAAAAAAAATGTTCTAATTGTAAATCGATCAATTTTAATTATTTCATTTTCGAATTCATTAACTTTAGAAAAAAAAATTAATTTTTAACAATAACCATAATTTTATATAATTCAATCATGTCATTAAATTATATGAAATTATTGGTGATTTTTATACAATAAAATAAAAAAACCGCTGCCAAGTCTTTGGCACTTAGCTTCCTCCTTTTCCGATTTTTCATATTGTTTTAAATGTAATATTACGCACGCACGCGCGCACACACACACACAGACAAAACCATCTGCACGGACATTTTATAAAACCATGAAAGCTCTCAAAATATACTAAGCTTTAATTATCAAATTATATGGTTTAACAAAAATAATAATGTTCAGTCACACAGAGTATACAGGGTGAGAGTTGAAGAATTTGAATCTTAATATCTTTTAAACTAAAAGGTTTCATAAGCTACAAAATGAAGCTAGCCAAAGTGATCAAAAGATCAATCTTTTCCTAAAATTTTAACTCAATTTAAACCTTTTTACTCCCGTAATCGTACGACATAAAAAAACCAATTGTTTTTAGTTTTTGATTTTTATCTCAAACTAGTCGCCAAAATTGCTTAAAAATGTTTACAACTAGTAGATATCGTTTGCATCCTCCTCAGAGGAAGCTTTGTAATAGTAAAATTTTCAGTTTTGCTAATACTTCGTGAAACGCATTTGGAGGTGTTGGAGTACGAATCATACGTTTTTAGAAAATGTCCGTGCGGATGCTTGTGTGTGCGTGTGTGTGTGAGTGTGTGTATGTACGTATACCGCCATAATTTTGGAACCATGCGACGGATCGTAATAAAATTTGACATGCATAAAATTTTGTCTAATTCTGAATTTAGGTCAATTTTTTGTTTTATGATTTCTGACCATTTTATAGCATATTAAGCCATTTTTCTATTTTGAAAAAATATTTTTTGCTTTTTTTATTGTCATGACTTTTTTCAAAACATATAACTACTATTTTTTTGAGTTATATATGTTTAACGAAAATTACATTTTTATATCATAAAAAATGAACAGATCAGTCAATCTAGAATCTTGCGGGAAAAATGACAATTTTATGTTCTTTTAGATACACTATTGTTGAATATATTGTATAAATCATATCATTATAAAAGCAAAAATATTTTTTTAAATAGAAAATGGCTATAATATGGCCATAAATGGTCAGAATTAATAAAAAAAATGACCTAAATTCAGATTAGAAAAATATATGCATTCAAATTTTATTACGATCCGTCGCATGGTTCCAAAATTATTGGCGGTATACGTTACATACACACCACACACACACACACACTACACACACACACACACCACCACACACCACACAAGCATCCGCATGGAGACATTTTCGTATAAAAACGTATTGATTCGTAACTCCAAACCTCCAAATGCGTTTCACACGAATATTAGCAAAACTGAAATTTTACTATTACAAAGCGTCCTCTTGAGGAGGAACAAAAAAAACAAAAAAAAATCAGCACGCCTGAAGTATATTATATTATGACCCTAATACAATATACTTTTGACAGTACCTCTTGGGTGGTTTGGAAACTGTCATCTAAATAATGATCTTTCATAATCTACTAACTTACTATATTTGTTTAAGACCCTCAAATTTCGGCATTGGTTCCATCTTATAGGAACAGTATTACACTGAAGTTATTAGAGAGTAGGAATTTGTAGGATTCAGACACACAGTAGATCTACTTAGCCGCGTTCTAAACCGGCGATCTACAGCACAAAGGGATGCCAAGTCTAGTAACTTACTATACTTGTTTGGAAATTTTAAATTTCGATATTGGTTTCATCTTTTGGAACTAAAATTACACTTAACCTTCTTCTAAGCTTAAATGATACAGAAAATAGTTTTGGTTCTGCTTTTAGGAGAGGGGTGGAGGGGGCAAAATGCGAAAAAAATAACGTGAATTTTGAAACAATTTAACGTTATTAGGTGGAGGGGGGTGGAGGGGAAATGGAGTGGAATTGGAGGGGGGTGGAGGGGATTTCAATTTAAAATCACGCTTACAACTATATAATATAGGAAGATATATATTTATATATATAAATTTAAAAATTAGTCTACTAAGAGTGTGGCCGCCGATTTTGAAAAAAGTTGCATCAGTCGCACTCAATATTTAAAAATAAAATGCGAAAATCTGTACTTTCGTTACAAAAAATATGGTGTGCACCAAGGGCTAAGTGGGCTTTTTGGCCTCGTGTGGTTGCAGTACTCGTCTGCGGCTCGTAAACGCCCTCGCCTTCGGCTCGGGCTAACTCGCCTTGACTCGTACTGCAAACTCCACACTCGGCCTAAAAAAGCCCACTTTACGCCCTTGGCACACAATATACTATTTTATGATACGTGCATGAAAAAGACCCTTTTTCATGCATGTAAAATGATTAGAAAATCGAGTATTTCATAGCAGCGGGAGAGAAAATTTTCCCTCCCGCTACGGCAATTAAAAATTTAAAAAATTTTCCAAAATTTAAAAAATTTTCTATTATATTATATAATTATTTAATATTAAAGCTGGGCGCTTACTCTTTGACGCCCGTTTTTGCATTAAAAAGGTACCCTCTACATTACCTTATGTTAAAAGCGTTCTAGTGTGTCATATAGCGCCGCCTATCGGTAGAATTTCAAACTATATACTACTATTTATGAAATCCAACCGTAGAATGGTTCCAAAATTCAAAATTTTGGAAGTGCGAGCTGATTTTTCATCAGAAATTTAGAAAAAAAGTCACAACCTGTCAGTTCCGTAACGCTAGTAAACTACTACTTAGCAACAATGTATTTAAACATATAGCATTTTTCTCGAATAAGTAGTAAGTATTTTCGAATATATGTGCAAAGAATTGTTTATAATAATTACGCTAGGCTATGCGAGCTGATAAATGCCTAAATGTCAATTCCGTAACCGTCAGTTCCGTAACACATAATACAGTAAGTATCATTAATACATTAATAAAGTCCTAATCATTGCTTTTTTAGTATTTAAATGGCTCCAGTTACAAGGAAACATCTAATAAGACATGTTGAAGAAAAGAACAAAGAAGTCCAAAGTAAAAAAAACTTCGTTTACAAGAAAAAAGAAGGTTTTAATTATTTTAAATGTCCATATAAGTTTCAACATTTCAAGCGCGTATATATTTCTTGATAATTCTGTATTCTATATGTATATATACATCCCTACTGGAAAAAAATCACGTGATAATCACGTGATAATCGCGTGATAATCGCGTGATAATTGCGTGATTATGACGTGATATTTTCAACCGATTTATCACGCGATTATCACGCGATAGTGATTATCGCGAGATTTAAAAAAAAATTCTGAAATGTTATTAAAAATACTAAATATGATATCTATAATTTACAAAAGTGGACAATTCTTAATAAATACGGGTGAAATTAAAAAAAAAATTTTTTTTTAAATTCTCCGACCTAGGTTTGAACCCAGAACCTCAGCGTGACAATCCATTGCGTTACCCACTGAGCCATTTGCTTTATTTTACGGATAATGTATTAAAGCAATTCATATACGTACATATTCATTTTTATTTTTATATTGTTTCTAGTTGAAATAAATTTTCTATTTGATACGAAAATAAATAGTAACAACTAAATTTATTGTTATTCAACTAATAATTAGTTGGTTGTAATTACATCAACTAAATCTCATGACTTATACTCAATATTTATAATTTTTAAATTAATCATACAACCAATTACTATTTTATAACAATAAATTTTGTTTTTATTATTTTCGTTTCAAATAAAAAATGTATTTGTATTAAAACGAATGTAAAGATAATAATGAATGTCTACATATATGAATTGCCTTTTTACACTATGCGTACAAGAAAGCAAATGGCTCAGTGGGTAATGCAATGGATGCTGAGGTCCTGGGTTCAAACCTCGGCCCGTCTCTAACGGCGTTATTCTATGAATTCCAAAACAGAATAATCCAAACCTTAGATATTAAACTAAGCTCATTATATAGTAATATATCAGAAAACTCTAATAGAATAAATGTATTGTCAGACCTTTTAGAAATCAATTATGTATAATACGGTCTCAGCTAATCAAAATAATATATTAGAGAGTCTCAATATAGGCTCTATTAATGTTAACTCAATCGTTGCTCTTAATAAGCGATATGATCTACTCAATTTTATTAACGCTAATAAGTTCGCCATAGTTCTACTATGCGAAACTAAGCTTAACGTTAAGCACAAAGTTCAATTCGCCGAATATAATATAATACGTAATGATAGAGCGACTCATTCAAAAGGAGGTGGCACTGCCATACTTATTAAAAACAACATACCGCAATAGCATAATTTATACGCCTTCGTCGAAATCCAACACTATCCTTGAATACTCTATAATATCAATCCCTCTAAATAATAAAAATCTTTACCTAGTGGCAATATACGCCAATAATCAAAACAAAAAAAAGTTCATACACGAACTTGATTACTTATGCACTAAATTAAACCTCATCTCTGGTGATAACTATTTCATATTTGCTGGTGACTTTAATGCTTGCCATCCTCGGTGAGGAGATTCGCACATCGGCACCAAAGGCACCCTTCTGAATAATTGGCTCAACAACCAAAGTACTATATACCGTGCGTCACTCTCTGCCCCGGATCTACCGACATTCCCCAGCTCCAACTCCTACCTTGATCTCTGCATCCTGGACAGCAGACTTAAGCTCAACGACCTCATTGGCAAAAAAATTAAGACACTCGAATACAACAGCGACCACCGTGCTCTTTCTTTTACCGTGAACCTCTCTGAACTAAGTAACATCACGCTTACAGACCCAACGACCAACTACCGCTTTAATTTAAAAAAAACGAAATGGATGAAATTCAATAATAATCTAGCCAAGCCTACGAAATTACTTGATATCCCCTCTAATAGGAACCTTGATATTCAGGAAATAAATCATTTCCTTGACTATATCGAACAAAACATCCTTGCTGAAATTCAAGCTACAGTCCCCAAATATAAACCATCTGATAATGTACTCAACTACATTAATAAGAAAATTAAAATATTACATCACTATAAATCTTTTCTAATAACAACAATCAACCATATATATCGCAATGGTAACACTCACTCTCAATTTGATCTTCCATTTCTCAAACTCCTAGCCAATGGAATCAATATTATACTTAAGACCGAGTATGCGTCTGCATACACGAACTACTGGAATACACAGACTAAAACCATCGACCACCGTAACTCGGACAACTTTTTCCCTAAAATTAATAGATTTTTCAGACCTAAGGGGCAACTAAAAATCGATGCCCTCCACATTGATACAAACGACGAGCTGATCACACTCAGCAATATTAATACACAAGACCTCAGCGTTGTGAATAATAAATACGCAATCGAAAATCCCGATGATGTTTTAACTATGATAGGCACGTACTACAAAAAAGTCAACTCTCCAATATATTATAATGAGAATACACCTTTCAAACGCATAGTCGATAACAAAGCAAGTCGACTAATTGCTAATTTCGCCACTGACTCTAACCCTGTAACTTACTTCTCTACTGAAAACCCAGCCACCAAACCGCTACATGTAAACAACTCAATCATCTTCTTTGATGTCGCAGAGACTCATCATCTCTTCGCCAACCTGCCAAACAAATCATCATCCGGCCTCAAGGATGGTGGAGGAGATGGTGGAGGAGGGTGGAGGAGACCAAAATAACGTTGAGGAGACCAAAATAACGACAAAATAATCTCCATCCATTTTCAAAAACAACCTCCAATAGTACTCAAGCATCTCCCACTCCAATATATCTCTTATTATACCATAATCTTTAACAATTTTCTCAACTAAAATACTACCCAGACCGATGGAAAAGAGCCAAAATTCTACCCATCCTCAAAAAAGGCAAGCCCAGCGATCACCCGACTAGTTATCGACCAATCAGCCTAACACCCGCTATTAGCAAAATTTACGAAATGATTATCAACCACTCAATACTTACACACACTGATATACATTATTGATATGATTATATTGATATATATTATTGATTATGATTACTGTTACTACACTATTATACCCGACCATCAATTCGGTTTTAAACACAGGCATTCAACAACTCACGCAATACACAAAGTTTTGGACGATATACTTCTCCACATTAATAAAGGCGAGGTAGTGGGTGCCTGCTTGGTCGATCTCCAACGAGCGTTTGACTCGGTATGGATCAATGGGCTCCTTTATCTCCTAGATCAACTCAAATATCCCCCGGATTTGATATCTATTGTCTGGCAAATGACGTCGGGAAGATCATTTGTTACCTGGAATGGTGAACAACTCTCAACGCGCATTTTCGACATAATCGAAGGCCTGATGCAAGGCACGGTTAACTCCCTGCTACTCTTCAATATTTTCACTCACAAAGTGCCCTCTCTCTTCAATCTAAACAGAACAGGAACTACCTACGCAACTGCATTCGCGGATGATCGTATCGTCCAAGTAGCAGACGAAAACCCCTTAATAGTTCAAGAAAAACTTGAAAAAACCGTAAATAAAATCAGTACTTACTACCTAAATTGGAATCTCAGAATTAATCCTGCTAAATGTGAAACCATCCACTTTTTCGAAGACCCCTTAATTCAATCAGTATTACCCATAGACATAATATTAAAAACTTTCATATAAAAATTTCTATCGATAACAAAGAATTCAAAATTGAGCACAAGAAAGTAGTCAGATATTTAGGGGTTATGCTCGATGAGCTTCTACGACTAAATATTCATGTCCATACCCAGTTAGCGAAAGCCAGAAATGCATTCAAAAAATACGCTAGGCTTTTCTTTAGTAAATCGCTCAATGCGCGCTGTAAAATAGTTTGCTACCTCCTTTTGATTCGCCCGATCATAACGTATGCTGCTCCAATCTGGTGGAACACAAGCGCTTCCGTAATGGAAAAATTACCAAACTCGAACGGTACTGTTTGCGAGCTGCACTCCACATATACCGCGAAAGCGAAAATAAACACTTTATTAGCAATAAAAATATATACGACATCGCCGATATCCCTCGCATAGATAACCACATACTGAAACTGTCTCGAGATTACTACGCAAACCTAAAAAACGTGAAAAACACACACCTACAACATTATAGCAACACCAAAGAGCACACTTTTTATGAACATAGATACTCCGAATACATTGTCCCGCACCTCTTTACCTTTTTCGATGCTAACCAACTATTGCAAAATAATAATAACATACCCATCATATATCATGCCCCTAGACACCAAGCTAACGAGAAAATCGAATTTAACCTTCCTGATAACCCACCGATACTCAAATATTCCACCGCAATCCCACATAGAGACTACTGTGATTCGTACAAATTCAGCCCCAAATACTGGTGGATATAACTGAGGACGAAAAATTATTAGACGAAATCCGTAAACGCCGCAAAAGGAAAAATATTGTTAATAACTAGCCATGCAGCTATCCTTCTACTAAAATGTTAGTTTAAGTATAGTTCTAAGTTAATTAAGCTATACCTTGTAAATATCATATGGCACAGCCACTCAACGCATATGTAATTTCCCTAGATATACGTAAGACGGGTTTTTCATGTTTCCCCATACTCTTTTTTTCCCGCCTCACCTAACCCCATAAGTACGGCACCTACAGACGTATCCGACAACGTCCGAAAAACCATTACTCATCCTTTTTAAACTACTAACCTCAAGCTATACCGTGTAAGTGCGAGTGCACACGCCATGTACTTATTGTCTATCTCATACTTTTCTGGCTTTTTTTGTTATGTTATTTGCACCTTTAACTTTGTAAAATATCTGTAAATAATCTAGCAAATAAACATCATTTAAAAAAAAAGGTTCAAACCTCGGTCGAAGACATTTAAAAAAATTTTTTTTTTCAATTTAACCCGTATTTATTATGAATCGTCTACTTTTCTAAATTATAGATATCGTATTTAGTATGTTTAATAACATTTCAGATTTTTTTTTAAATCTCGCGATAATCACGTGATTATCACGTGATTTTTTTCAGTAGGGATATGTGTATATATATATATATCTCCCTATATTATATAGTTGTAAGCGTGATTTGATGGAAAATTTCTCCTCCACCCTCCACCACCCTCCTCCATCGTCTCCTCCACCCTCCTCCACTTAATAACGTAGAATTGTTTCAATATTTACGTTATTTTGGTCTCCTCCACCCTCCTCCGTCCTCCTCCACCCTCCTCCACCATCTCCTCCACCATCTCCTCCACCATCTCCTCCACCATTTGAGCCCCATGCATGATGCATTTATATGACAGCAGGTGATTCTGCTCATTAATTAGAAAGAGATGGTCAGAATTAAATTCATGCAGAATGACCTCCGTGAAGTGATTTCATACACATGTTGCTAGTTCGCCAATTAAGTTGTTAAATTTATTTAGGGATTGTCGTAGTTATGCTGATTGGTTCATTGCGCAATATTAATTACACATAACTTTTGCAAACAATAATATCCACAACGCGAAGTGAAAGTGATATTTGAAGCTGAGAATCTGTAGGATGACCTTCGACTTTTGTATAAGATACTTAATTAAACAAAAATTTCTAGTTTTTACATTAACAATTATCGCTAAACGCGAAACGCTTCACTTTTCACGTGAGGCACTCGCCTATCTTCTAAGATTGCGTGAACACATGACATATCGAAAAAATGGCGGAGACATATAGGGGCATTAAGATAAGAGTAAGAAAGAACAGTTTGGATGGCAATTTGAAGGTCAGAACGCCTTTATGGCTCCCATTCAGTCAAATCGACAGATATCGCAAAAGTGGCTAAGACGTATGGGGGTATTGGGTTAAACAGTTAGTACGATTAGTTAGAATGGCCAAGAACCCGTCCGAGTAGGTGGAGTGATCAGCAGAAAGTCGGTTATGCATTTTTGGGCGATTTCGAGGTCAGAATGCCTTTGTGGCTTGCAGTCAGCCGGATCGACAGATATCGCAAATGTGGCGGAGACGTATAGGGGTATTGGGCAGAAGCGTAAGTACGAATAGTTCGAATAACCGAGGTCCCGTCTGAGTAGGTGGAATAGTCGGCAGAAAGTCGGTTAAGGATTTTATGAGATTTTGAGGTCAAATTTAGGCTACAGGTGTACTAATATTAATGTAGATGCATGGTGGTCATATGATATATTGTATATTCAATGTTTATAGTAAGTTTGAGACAAAAAAGTTGGTTCCAGTAAGTACACTGTGTAATAGAAGTCAAACTTCATGTGCATCAGGGGCTGTGCTAGTGTGCATACCGGAATGATCAATTTTGGTAAATCAGGCTTCGCATTTATAAAACATTTTTTTTATTAAATATTCAGAATTTCTTAATACAGAGGGTTTGTTCAAAATTTATCTCTCTGCAAAGTTACTGTAGAATATTGATGAAAAAAATTTTCTATTAAATATGACATTACAATAATTGAAAAAAGCACCTTCGTGGTCAAATCCATTAAGTTTTTGCCTTGGACATAATAGTTTTTCTACTAAACTATTTATACGCGGTGAGTGCCTAAAAAACTGTTTATTTCGCGGTAAACTACACAATAGCAAATAATTATTAGTTTTATTTCTGATGGTATATGAAGTATATCGTGAATAAACAATACGAACTGAGGCTCGAGTAGGGTAAAAAAATGGACATGTTACCTTCGACACAACCTCAAACACCGGCATTAAAGACAGATGCGGAGTTTCCCTTAAGGATAATTTTCACTAAAGACCAGACAGCATCAGCTTATATGTTATGATATTAGGTAATAAATATTATTTATGATTTTCTAATTTGTTATCAATGTTTGGTATACTTTGTACTTTTTACAAAAATATATATACCATATATAATAAAAAAATATATAAAACCTATTTACACATTTTATTGTACATAATATTTAGCTATGTCAATATTCATCAGCTTACTTTGATAGTGCACTACATCATCAGGTACATATTAATGACTATGCGAAAGGATTTTCTAATGCGATAAATGCTCAAAGAGTCGGTTACAACTTATATTACTGAATGAATAATTGATCTTTATGTTTATAGCATTTAAATTTTATAAATTATTAGAGAACATTCAGCGAAAAAAATCATTTCTCAACCAAAATAAATAATTTTTGTTTTATTACTTGTCAAGTGCTATACTTTATGGATTCGTTAGCTTTGTATGTATTTCAAATGCAGAAAATACTTCAACATTATAAACTCAGCGACTTTACTGTTAATGCTTAGGGCTTTGAAGTTCCAATAACGAATATTCATTAACAGAGTTAAGCACAAATTCTTGTACAGTAATCCATTAAAATAATTTTCTCAAGATATTATTCAGCGTTATATATTGTGAAAACCTTAACCAAACCTTAAAAACAAATATCACAATAGTGATACAAACTATAAAGTTAAGTAAAAGAGAAAACACTGCGTACCTATATAGATATACTGAAAGAATAAAATCAAAACATTGAATTCTTGTATCTTGAAAAAAGCAATGCGTCACCCAAATTTTTCTCCATTAGCTCAATTTCACATCATAAGCAACTTATTCAAAAATCATCCAAGTAAACTCGCTTTACAAATCAGCCCTAAAAATTCGGACTCCGTATAGTATCCCATGTTAAAAAACAAAATTTTGAGGTTAAATATCTACAGAAAATATGCCGCTTGAAGAGTAGAAAAATGACTACGTTGTAGAGAATCCACTTAATTAAATACGCTCCACGAAATTATAAATAAACAACACCAAGTGATATGTCACGTGATGAATCACCCATTTTGGTGACATGCCACGTGATGTGTCGCCGAGTTTTGTAACATGTCAAGTGACGAATATCCGAGTATGGTGACATGTCACTCGATGAAAATTATATTCGAGTTAGGTGACTGTCACGTGACGAATATCCGAGTATGGTGACATGTCACGTGATGAGTATTCGAGTTAGGTGACATGTCACGTGACAAATATCCGAGTGTGGTGACATGACACGTGATGAATATTCGAGTTATGTGACATGTCAAGTGATGAATATCCGAGTTTGGTGACATGTCACGTGATGAGTATTTGAGTTAGGTGACATGTCACGTGACGAATATCCGAGTGTGGTGACATGTCACGTGATGAATATTCGAGTTAGGTGACATGTCACCAAGACCTTGTGTCATAATGTCACTTGACATGTCACGTGATAATTTTTAGCAGGGTAGTCGTCCCTATATAGTCGCTATCAACTATTGACACAAGTTTCTTGGGCATTCGGTATAGGGCATCTCAATTGTTATTAAAAAATTGGAAAATGAAAAACTACAATAAATTACAAAAATTATTTTTAAAATTAAATGATCTAATAACAATCGGAGATTAGAACCGATTAAGATGATCCCATAAATCACTTAATAAGTAATAAGTTTTATTAATTATTTCAAATTTTCTTCTCATTTATGTGGGAAGGTTTTTCCGAGCTTACCGCAAGTTAGAAGTAAGCAACGCTTTCCCGCTGCATACGGCGGCGAGGGACGCTTACCTTCGGACATGGCCGATGCGCGTCAGGGAGAAAGTCCCACAGCGTCGCTATCCCGACGGAATTAGCCGGAATTAAACCCCAAATTTTATTTTACTAGATTCTAAGCAAAGTGCGCTACGCGCACATAGGCACTATAACCTTTTCAACTGTCATTCGAATAAAATTCTTTGATAACGCTCTGAATTTAGCTTTAAAGCTTCAATTCGATACCAATCGCTGTCTCCCTTTTATAGATGGAAATTTCTTAATAACAGCAAACATCCGAAATCTTCATATTTTGAACTCTTGGATGATCGTCGATACAATTCCGTTTCTCAAAAAGATCGAGAAAATCTTCAATTCATATTCCGTTCCCTACGCATTGTTTAAAATAGGAACGATCAACCAATTGTTCGGTATATCGAACACACTTAGAGACTAACTTCAGTTTGTTTACAGATCTGAGTTTGAAAATTTCATGTATGTACGATGTGTACAAATTTTTAACTATTTACAAATCAAATTTTGGAAATATTTACGATTTTTGGTATTTACATTATTTACAACCGTTTTATATAAGTTTGTAAAACGTAAAATTATAAACATTACTATTTAGATGATTGGAGTATATTTAATAGTGATTAGCAGGTTAACCTTGTAAAAACTTTAGCTGTTTTAAATAAATTTACTGTAAAAAATGAATCATTTTAAAAAGGATGAGAGAAATGACAAACATCCAACTAAGATATTGTGCAAAATATGTAATGTAGAATTTTTAAGTCTACACTTCGACGGCTGAGCGGAAGAAGCTCGTATCTCGGCCGCGGCTCCGAGAACGTCGTATCCCGGCGGCGGCTCCGAGAACGTCGTATCTCGGCCGCGGCTCCGAGAAGGTCGTATCTTGGCCGCGGCTTCGAGAAGCTCGTATCTCGGCTGCGGCTCCAAGAACGTCGTATCCCAGCGGCGGCTCCGAGAACGTCATATCTCGGCCGCGGCTCCGAAAAGGTCGTATTCCAGATGCGATTTTTTGTCTTCCAATGTTGTAGTGGCAGCACTGCGCGAGTTTTAAATACGATTTTACAAGGCATAAAATGTGCGTAAAAATTTCTGAAAAAATCAGAAATACTTATTTTTTATTTAGGAAGGGTTGATGGTTGCTATCGGTCTCTCCGAGAGAGGAGAGACCGATAGCAACCGTCAACCCTTCCTAAATTGCTACCGAGGGATAACTTCACGCTAAGGACCACTTCCTCCGCAAATATAACTTATTTTTTATTGCCTTTGCTTATAGTATAAAAACTTATATCATTAAGCGAATCAGATTCAACTTAATGGTCGAATTAAATAATATTATTTAGATATATGTATTTGAAATTAATTAATTTTCAAATTGAGCGCGCGCTACCCGGACATTGAGTCCATTGTGATGTCGCGCAAAACCGATAACTTTGGGAGCACCATTTTTTGAAGCGGGAGTTTTACTGTTTTACTCGAACGAGCATTGAAATGCTCTCTCTAATCGCGAAAATAAATTAGGTTGGTGATATTAATAGTAACACAAGGTGATTTAAGGTAACATAAAAGTAGCTAAGATTCTAAAGTTAAATGGACTCTCATGCTTAAGCTAACTCTACGAACTCGCGACTCTGACTGTTGCTCTCCGGAGCTGCGATGATGCTGCTGGGCCTCTTCTGCTGACGTTGAGGGCGTGACCTTGAGTAGAGGGACACATCTTGACGAATCGGAACGACTCCGCGCGGACTAACGAAATGCTACGAACGAATCGGTATCGATCAGCTGGTCTACGCGGTGGTGGAAAATCTATACAAAGGGCCTGACTGTATGACGCACTTCGCGTACATGTGTTGGCCACCCGAGCTCTCAGTCCTTAGTTTTTATAGCACATAAAAACCACGTGTCGCTCGCTAATACAATAGTACAGTTTTTGTCTTAAGCTTTCTACGAATTTCTATTTACCTAAACATAAATCTATACTTGAGATTTTGTGAACTCGAGACTCTATGGTTTCCTATTCTAAAGATTTATATTACCATTTGCCTAGCTTTGAGTGACCAAACAGAAATGCCTTTGTACTTTCTAATAATTCTATAATAATAGTTGTATATGTATTAAATACTAAATTTAAATATCGCGCTTTAATCATATCTAAAGTCACGTGCATGCGCAGCCCATCACACCTCACCCCTACGAAAAACAAAACTTATTCATATAAGTTTTGGTTCTATTGTAAATTTATAATCAATTTTATCGTAAAAAGCATTTCTGTTTATTTATAAATTATTTTACTTAAATATTAATTTACTTCTATTTAGATATGCATTGACTTATTAATAGAATTTTAAAAAAATGTACTTCTGTTATTACTGTATAAAATTATAAAAATTTTAAAGCTTGTTCCATTTTAATCTCTGCGTTTCTACTACTATTAGTAATTTCATAATTACTTATTAAGAATATCATGAAATCGAATTGCATATATATAACTATACAAAATAATACCAAATTTCGTGTTAAATGTTGGTTGTAAATGTCAAACATCCATAAGATATATTTATAATAATGAAGCAAAAATTACTTTTAACTCTACTACGGAATTTAATTATCAACTTTTCTAAGGTATCTACTTTTTATACATTTTATTAAGAATGAATCAAAAACCTTTTAAATTTTCCAAATTAATATTACTCTCTTGTAAATTCAATACTAGCACATAATTTTCATCACATAATTATATTCTCTATTATTCATCTGTCTGATTAACTTTAAGAATACTGATTATCCACAATATCATTTTATCATCATAGCCTTTCTCTGGCCTCCATAATAAGCCTACCAAACAATTCATCGGAAATCCAACGGTAACCGGCCTTTGCCATTTCAGCTTATTATGGGATATAATTCACCTTTTATCAACTCTCAGCATTCCTGGCCTCCATAGCTTACTAAACAATTCATCGGAAATCCAACGGTAACCGGCCTTTGCCATTTCAGCTTTGGGACTTAGTGTCATCCACACCTCCATTACGCTCTCTATGACAATTCATCGGTAATCTACTAAAGTTACCGGCCTTTGTCGTTACAGTATATTTTCAACTGTTATCTCATCATCTCGACAATTCATCGGTAATCTACTAAAGTTACCGGCCTTTGTCGTTACAGTATCTTTTCAACTGTTATCTCATCACTCTCATCATCTCGACAATTCATCGGTAATCTACTAAAGTTACCGGCCTTTGTCTTTTCAGCTTAATGGGATTTTTTTTATGGATAACCTTCATTCCTAAGTTAATCAAATGTTCTTCCTTCTTTTTCTTTCATCTCATATTCTCATAATTCTCAATTGATCGTACTCATATCATGTGTTATCTATTAGTATTACGTTATAAAAAGCACCATCTTTTTATAAAAATCAGTAACCGATGTGAGTCGACGCGTCAACTTCATCTTTTCCAGACCTTTCAAAGATAGCGATATATAAGAAATTTTACTCAGAACTTCAACAATTAATTGTATTAAAATTTAGAAGGGCCAGTTAATAAATCATTCTCAATTCATGCAGAAATATATGTACTCTCTCAATTGAAATTTCATTTTTCAACATTTGATTTATAGCACTTTCTCACAATATAGATTATAGAAATAATCTTACTTAAACTTTATTACAATATTCTCAAAATATATAACATTACTTTGTGTTTAACAACAGTTTCAATTTCATCAATACCATTAATGACAACTTTTGATTCAAATAGTGTAAGTTTGTAATAAAATTGTTACTTTTCTACTATACTTAATTAAATTATTCTCTTTTATACGTAGCGCCTCGAAAGCTTACTTCGTATTTCCATTTTGTACGTATATAAAAAAAAAATTATTTGTCTGCTATTTCCTTTACCCTTACGCTGGAAAAATTGTTTATAACAATTTTTCAAAAAAAAAATATATTTTTTTTTTATAAGCTACCTTATTATCTTACATCCTGCTTCATCACTTCTAAACAATACCTGATTTGAATTCAAAAGAATTATTTTAATTTTAAATATTCATGACAACCTTGTTTTTATTTTACTAATTTTATGTGATAAATAATTAAACTATTTGAATGAAATATAAACTCGCATACACAGCGCCTCGAAAGCCTACTATGTATTTGTAAAATCACTTCATATTATGTTTATAAAATCGTGTTTTAGTGGAAAACTGCACATAGCGCCTCGAAAGCTTACCATGTCTTTTAAACAAATTTTACTTTTCCTCTTAATTAATTAATAATAAACATATAACTATTTATATAACATATTTATAAATTGATCATATTCTAAAACCATTTAAATCATCAGTTGTCACAATAAGTATAGGAACTTAAAATCCAATATAATTTACTGAAAATCATGATAAACTTATAATAAACAGTGCAATCAAATTTTCGCTTCAGATAAGTTTGACGTGTATTGAAAACTATACTTCTAGTTATATGCTCTGAATTTATTTCAACAAGATTATAATTTATTTTGTTATTCATGATGACCTAGATTACTTACGCTATGATTTTAAATAACTTGATCATTTTTGATTTGCTGTTGATCATAAATATTATATTTAAAATTGTTAAAATTTTGCTTTCTTCCGCAATAACGACGACTAAATTTAAATCGAGATTGACGAATGTTGTTTTGCTTAAATTTACGTTTATTAACGCGATTAAAATAATGTTTACGGGAATTTCGACGACCTATCTCAATTGGACAATATTTTGCAATATGCCCTGGTTCTTGGCATGCGAAACCTTTAATACCGGAATCTGACGATAATTCATCTACTAAAGCTACTGGAATAGGTGCTCTAAATTTTGCACATTTTGAATGTAAATAATCTCTCCAATCTTGTGATTTCTCTATTTCTAAGGCCGTGTTCAAAGCTTCTTCTAAACTATTAGGTTTGGTACTTCTAACCCGATCAGCTACCGAATTATGATTCAATCCTTCAATAAAACAATGAACTGCGTTATCACGGGCACCTCTGCTCCTGGAGCTGTATCATCTGAATACGAGGCACGAATTGTATCAATCAACCGAGCTAACAAATCATTTACACGGATACCGTATTGTCTAATTGTTTCTCCTTCGTTTTGAGTAATATTGGATAATTCAGTTGACAAAGAGTTATAGTTATCACGTAGTCCAAAACCATTTTTTAAATCTTTCAAAAATGCTTCTAAAGTTTCATACTTGGCTCTACCGCGTAAATACTTTCTAGCTTCTCCCGTACATTTTGATCTAATAACTTTCAACATAAAGATTTTATTCATATATCAGAAACAGATTCATATGCTTCCTGACAAACACGGCAAAAGTCTTCGAATGAATCATTCAAACCGTTAAAAATTGGAATAATAATATTTGCAGTTTTAATATCAACAGTGTGTGGATCATCATCATTAAAATCTTAATTAATCAAAAGGCACACTGTTAATTAACTTATTTTTCACGATTGAGTCGAAAAGCACCCCACACCTAGCACCAGTGTGATGTCGCGCAAAACCGATCACTTTGGGAGCACCATTTTTTGAAGCGGGAGTTTTACTGTTTTTAAGGAGTTTTACTGTTCTTAATTTACGCACATATCATCAAAAATATTTTTATGAAGAAATATGTAATATAAAAAAAAAATATATCGAGCGGGATTCGAACTCCGGTCATTCATGGCAGCAGACGTAAGCGTAGTCCACTTACCTACTGTTGCCTAACATAATAAACGTATTAAAGGTTGCATATGTGGTTTGCCCCCCTCAAAAGTTTAGGTTAAGATTTCATGTATAAGAATGGTTCATAATGGCTTAAGCATTATTAAATATATATTCGTTCATTAAGTTTTTACCTAATTGTGCTATAATATTGTTAAATACATTTTAAAACATCTCCTTGCATTTCAAGTTCACAATCTTCGGGCACAGTTGGGTGGGGAGACACAGCGGCCAATCGCGTGCTGCTAGAGAGAGATAAGATAAGATAAGATGCAAAAGCATGTACCCCGCTATACCTTTCTCTCTCTAGAACCTCGTCTACACTTTCGACAAGCGGAGCGCTGCCTCCCTTAGAGCATATACTACATGGAGGAGGCATAGCGTGTTAAAAAGTGTAGACGCTGAAGAGAGAGAGAGCAATAGTTTGGGTACTCGCTCTCTCTCTCTCTAATCGTTGAGGAAGAGTGGGGAGGCCCGGCCCCCCGCGCAAACGGCGGCGAGCGTACCTAACCTGACACGACAATATAACTGCAAACTCGTTCAACGTTACATGAATCTATTAATTGTTCAAATGGAATGGCTTAGTCCCCCAAAAATTATGTTTAAACTTAAGCTATAAAAATAAATAAAACTTAAGCCCTTCAGGGGGCGATGATTATGAGCCATTTCGTGTGAAGTAAAACAAAGATCGAGTCGATGGTCGTGTGGCTAAGGCGCGTAGCTAGTTTTTGCATGATCAGGGTTCGATTCTCAATATAGTATTTTTTTTTCCTTACATTTATAATTTTTAGCTTAGTAATAGAATAAATTTTAGTTTTCTTTTANTTTTTTTCCTTACATTTATAATTTTTAGCTTAGTAATAGAAAAAAGTATGTACATTGCTCATTTATTTATATGATTTACTGAACAATAAAAAAATAATACAACAATTGTTTACAAACAGCCGCTTTTCAAGTTGACAAGCATATACTTCGATATTTTTATTAACATTATTACAAAGTAGGAACAAATAATAATAATAATAGCATGCGTACAACATACAAACATGTATGAAAATCAGATTACAGAACGCAGTAATGAATACAAAAAAATAAGAACACATGCACACAGCATGAAATCTTTCGGGAATATTTCGGAAATATTGGCACGAAAGATTTGAAATATTCCAGGAATCTTTCGACGAAATATTTCTGAAATATTGTTATGTCCCTTAATTTCTTTCATTGAAATATTTCAAAAATTGTTCAAGAAATATTTCAAAAATTTTTCAAGAAATATTTTAGGTAATATTTCAGGAAGTTTATTGCATTATTTCACTGTAAAAAAAGTTCATGAGCGCTGCAATATTAAAATTTAATTTATATTTTCGCTTTACCCACTTTATACTTATTAGATTTTGGATTGTTTATTTAATATTTGGACTTCTTACAAACATACTAACAGAGAAATTAATTTTTTTTTTTTACTTCGACGGGGATCGAACCTTGGACCTTCGGGATAGTAGTCGAGCGCGCTAACCGTCTACCTAAACAGAATTCTTATTTACCAAATTTTGGATCTGACATATATGGTGACTTGGTTTGCAGCTTAAAATTGATAATGAATAAATTTTAATTAATAATTAATTAATAGCAGCAATAAGTTTGTCACTATTCAATAATATAATTTTAAACTTTCAAATTGCATAAACTAATTGTTATCAAGTCACCTCAAACTCGTAACTTTAAATCCAAATCATTTTTACTATTTAATATATTTATTTGTTGTATGTTTTAATTCTCACTACATAAGATAGTAATTTTTAATATAAGTTTAAGATAAATGTTGCTGTAAATATAGCAAAATTTATTAAAAATTTCTATTTGTGCATGACCTGAAAATCTCTCATAAAATATTTCTATAATATTTCTGAATTATTTCTTGATTCCTAGAGAACTCACAATTGTTTGTTAAATAATTCCGGAATATTCCACTAATCATTCAGAAAACATTTTTTTTGAAATATTTAGGAATTATTTATAAAGTATTTCAATGGTTAAAATCTGCAAAGAAAATTTCCGATGATATTTCGGGAATATTTCAGAAATCTTTCACGAAATATTTTTTGTAAATATTCGTGAAATATTTACGTAATATTTTAATTTTAAATATTCACTAAAATATTTGTTGCATAATTATTTTGCAATATTCCAGAAATGTATACATTATATATTTAGAAAGTATTCAGTAATTTTCATATTCATTCCCAAAAATATTTATAAAAGATTTCATGAATCTTCCATTATATATTTCACAGTATTATTAAAGAAATCATTGTTGTCAAATTGTTCATAAAATATTCTTAAAATAATACGTCAATACTTCAAGAACTATCAAAAATTTTTCAATTATTCCAAAATAATATGTGTGGAAGAATTCCTAAATATCCCATTTAATTTTTCAACGAAATATTACTGAAATCAAGTTTAGCAATTTATTACGGAATATTCATAGAATATTTCGTAAATAAATCAAGAAATGATTAAAACATATTTTGGAACTTCCACATAAATATTTACGGAAGATCACATGAATATTTCATTGAATATTCCAGTGGAAGATTTCAGAAATAATTCTGTGGAACATTTCATGAAATATGTATGGAACCCTTCATAACTATTACAAGAAATGATTGATAATTATTTTGGTAGATCTAGTGAAATATTTACGGAAGATATTTTTAAATCTTCCATGAAATAATTCAGTAAAGTATGTATTAAATGATTCAGAGTTATATTTCATGGAATATTTATGGAATATTTCATAAATAATTCAAGAAATACTTAAATGTTTTGTTTATTTATTCCCAAAAAATATTTAAGAATTATTTTATAAATCTTTCAAGAAATATTTGAGTGAATTATTTATGAAATAAATTAAAGAAATATTTTACGAAATATTGCAGGAATATTTTACAAATAATTCTTTACAATGTTCAAAAATTAAGTAATTCAAAGCTTCTAAAGGAATATTTATGGAATATTTATGAAATATTCGACTAGAGTTGGTTTATTAATTTTCCGTGGAATATTACTGCAAGATGTATGAAATATTTCGTTGAAATATTTTACTGAAATATTTCGAAATATTTCACTGAAATCTTTCATGTTGTGTGGGGCATTAATACATACTTAAATAGTAAAATTATTATAATAAATATAAATTTTGTTTCTTGGCATGCATAAAAAGTTGTTTATTC
>CM053172.1:29495960-29513460 GCA_012977825.3 Pteromalus puparum
TGAACACGGAGCCTTGACTCAGTGCTGCCTAGTTTGACGTGCCTGCGCTCATCTTCTTGGGCTGCCTGCTGTTCTTTCTTCTCCTTGACTGCTCGTCTTCTTGACCGCTGGCTGTCTTCTCCTTCACTGCTGGCTCGCTTCTTGGCCGCTGCTCGTCTTCCTTGGCCGCTGCTAGTCCTCCTTGACTGCTGCTTTCTGTCTCTGGCCGCTGCTCGTCTCCTTGACGCTGCTCGTCTTCTGGCCGCTCCGGTCTCCGTGACTGCTGCTCGCTTCTTGGCCGCTTGCGTTCTCTCCTTGACTTGCTGCTAGTGTTTTGACCTTGTCGTCTTCTTTATCCTCTGCTGCTGGTGCATCCCGATGTTCTCGCACAAGGGCGCGAGAAAGTAAAAGTAAGCATTAAGCGGCAAGCCTAGCCGCCATATTAAGTCCTCGCCTAATAGTTCCCCCACCGTGGCAGACGGCTATCGAGTAGGGGGGAAAGGTTCGCAGCTCCTGTCGTTAAAAGAGAGTCGGCTGCGGCGCGAATGCTCATAATATCTCGATCGTCATGAGAGTAGCAGAAAAGAAACTTTCAAGAAGGCCGTTGAAATGCCGTTCAGACGTGCAGGAGACTCCAACGATAAGAAGGAGTTGCAAATCGCTACCGGTGGCACGATCATCGTCGCCGCACAGCTAAATGGAAATTAGCCAGCTCCAGTCTCGTGCCATGGAAAGAGGAGTTGCTCCACCGGCTCGGCAGTCGCATCGCCGACCGTCGCGCGATGCACTTAGCCCGCTCGGCCACAGTGTCCGTCCGAAAACTGCTCGAATTTGCCACACCTCTCGCTATCGAGCATGGAAAGAGACGAGTTGCCACAGCTGGCAGTCACAGAAACGCTCGACGCCACCCACCATCAGCCGCAATGCAAGTCCAGCCGCTCGCCATGCGCGCAGAAAACGCGCTCTACTTGTATAACTAGTAGAGCGTCGAATGTTGCTGGTGGAAAAATCGCAATGGGTATCAACACCGAAGATGCTGCGGACCCAGAGACATGCTATTTACAAGCTCGATGACCTCAGCATCTGCCGTCACGGCAACCCTCCAATCTCCCGGAAGCTCCGAATTCTTTTTCGAAATATTTGGAAAGAAATGGACGAAGACGAGACTTAAGTTTTTCTGCTTGCAGGAAAAAAAAACTTGAGTTTTCAGATGATGATGAGATATAACTGTCCTCTTAGGACACAAAAAAACAAAGCAGCCGCTTTTCAGGGCTCAAATATTAAAGCGTAGTACAAATGATGGTTTAATAATACTCTACTCATATCATCTTCCTTCCTGTTTAAACTAAAATTTCTCAATATAACATCAGTTTTTCAGAGCTACATAAACATATTTAAACGTGAAACAAATAGAAATGTTCTTTTTTCATTATAATATTATTGTAATCTTCCTTTCCCATGAACCTTAATGATGTAATACGTCTGAAGAGAAAACGCTCTTTTCAGAGCTTCTCAAAAATAATTAAAACGTAAAACAAACTAATGTTTTTGAAAGGTATATTCTTTCACAAGTTTCATGTATATATTTTAATCTAAATTGCGTAAATAGTTATGTTTTAAAAATTAAAATCGTTGAGTTTAATATACGTTATTATTTTCGTTTCTAAAAGAGATTTTTTTAAAAAAGGTGTTAGAAAGATTTACAGTTGTGCCTTGCATTCCAACAAAAATCGAACTTTCTCGAATTAAAGATTATGCATTTGTTTAAAAAAAAAAAAGACCTTGATTTTGACATTAGAATACGTTCCTAGAAGATAGAGAAGATTGTTCGCTTGAACATTGGCTTGAAAGATGATGTTGATTTGAAGGTTAGAGTCGTAATTTCTTAAGTATGGTTATTACAAGTTGAATATGTCAATGCTACAATTACCGGCGGCCCACTGAAAAAAGCAATCAGAACTAAAACGCGTATTATTACCACTCTTCGCCAACGACTTTTTAACCAATGGCGTCTAGCTGATGGGTTATAAGAAAAGTAATGCAGGTCTGACGAGAAAAGGCAACATTCAGTTCTTAGATCTTCTCTTAGATACATACTGATAAATAATAAAAAAAATGGACTCGAAGGATTTGGAGGCATTATCAGGCTGATGGACTGGGCAAGAAGCTGAGGAGTTTGTATAGGGAGAATGCCAGGCTTTTTCCACTGGAAGAATGGACGGTCTGCCTTGGGTGGTTGTCACCTAACCGACTCCGCCAGAGACACCTCCAGCGATCGACATCAAGCGACGACAAGGCTTCAAGGTGCAGAGAACGAGGAGAGGAGGACGAGACGAACGGAGGATGAGGTGCGATATGGGAAGAGGAAGGCAGCTCAGATGGTGCAGCCGAGCTTAATCGACCTTTGCTCGCAGAACCGAGTCCTCCGGAGGTCATTGAAGTATCGTTTCCACACTGAACCTCTCCGAGAATCAAGTTCTATGCGTCGTGGGCAAGAAGTACGAGTAGAGGCCGAATGATGATGAGCAGCGAACATTCGTGCTGGTCGCAAAAAAGCTTTTTATGACGAAGACGAGACGAGGACTGTCTTTGCACCTTGCCATTGTTTCAATGGCCTTCCCTCCGTGGAAAAACTGTCTTAAAAAAACTGCTTTTTCAAGCAACACCTTAATCTGTCTTTTCAAAGACAAAAATAAACCACAATCTTCAGGACTTCACCACATAATTAGAACGTATTACAAACTATTGTATTACATAATAATGAAGGAATCAGTGTCTTTCAGCTACAAATATTGTTCCACAAACGTTAAAAGAATTTTTAATAGTCCTAAAAGGACAGATTTTTTCAATATATATTTAATATGAAGTCCAAAAAGAAAAGAATACGGTCGATCTTCGCTCATAATATCAATAGAGCGAGTACTAACTTGATAATTGCTGTTCCATAATGGTCGCTGAAAATGAGGCGACTGGAGGGGGTAAAATAACTGCTCGTTTCGCCCCCCTTCCTTTTCCCACAAAGGTATAAAAAGCACGGGTTGAATCTGTCCCAGGAAAATATCAAATTCTGAATCACTCTTGCACTCTGGAAGAAACAATATGTATTCAGAAGACTTTTTGCGCTTCGAAGAAGAGGTAGAAAGTTCGCGCAGCCCGATGTACTACCAATCTCCTTCGCCTCCTAGTTCAGCGCATCTGGACTATGGTGTACAATCCATCTCCATCGCCTCCTCGTTTACCGAAACGTGGACTGGTTTACAACCAAGTCTCCGTTGCCTCCTACACCACACCGAATCGGAAATCTTGGTTTGAACCCGATTGTTTCGATTACTGGGTAATCGACGTCTCATCTTTCTCCAAGGGCCGCCTGAAACAACGAAATTCTCTCTTCGCGCAGAAAGTTGAAAATTTGCCAACTCCGAAGAAGAAGCAGCCCGAGTTAGTGGACCTGGTTTTCTTCTCCGCCCTGAAACTACTGGCAAGAGAAAACGCGATGGTGCAACTGAATCGCCGAAGCGTTCTACCTGTGAGAAGGCCTTAATTATGAAAAACGCGCGATGAAGACGCAGATTCCTCATTATCCGAGTTTGATGGCTACCATTCGATGATCGAGTCACCAGGGCGGCTAGTCATATGCACATAACAGACCTTTTCCAGAGCTAACTTAAACAGTGCCTTTAGGACCTACTCCCGCTCAATCAGCCGCTTTCAGGGCTTACGCATATAATTTTAAACGTAGACAAAATATTTGTTTGAAAACAATATTTTATTTTCTTTCAGAGCAAGTGGATATTTATGAAGAGTGCGTTATGGCGGCAATCGTAAGACGTCTGACTCCCTTTCCCAGGGCGCGATAAAAGCGGTTTCAAATCTTCTGCGAAGCCAAAAATTTTTTTATTCCTACAAATTAATTATAATTAGGATGATTAAATTAAACCAGCTCAACAAGTTCCCGATAAATAAGTCAGAGACGCTCGGTAGCA
This sequence comes from Pteromalus puparum, assembly GCA_012977825.3. Taxonomy (NCBI): domain Eukaryota; kingdom Metazoa; phylum Arthropoda; class Insecta; order Hymenoptera; family Pteromalidae; genus Pteromalus; species Pteromalus puparum. The sequence goes on from CM053172.1 coordinate 29,499,923, forward strand.
ACGAAAGGTTCCTGTTCGAATCCGCCGCAAACTCCATTTTTTTTTTTTCTGCAGTGAATTAGAAAAATATAGGGATGATTCGCACTTTATACATCAAACAAGTTTCAAGGGAGTCGGCAAGACGCGCGACTGGCGACCGAAAGTTCCGGGTCGAATCCCGCAACCCAAATTTGTTTTTGCATGATTAGAAAGAGAACTTTAAAGCAAGTGAAGTAAGTCAACTGAATTAAGATCAATCATGAGTAGTGATCATTCATGAAGTAGTATATCATAAGTAGGATCACAACCGCAATCATCAAGCTTATCTACGGGTCCTGTTTTCTTCTCGCAAGCGCTAAATTCCATGCTGGTTGAATATATAGACCGTTCACGTTACTTAAATTAAACAATCAATTAATAGCGTGATATGCGTTTAAGTTGTGGCAAGTGCGTGTTAAGTGTACTTTAAAATTAATATATCACAAAATAAGTTTAAAATACCTATTCTTATTCTGTACGTTTTTGACATCTCTTGTACAAATTGCTACGTTCGCGCTACGTTTGCGTTATTAATGCCTGTATTTAAATGTTCGAATTGTACCCAAAACGTACGCGAACGTTACGCGAACTACGTGAATGTACATCATCGTACGCAAGCTTACAATAACGTACTGAAATGTATAAGAATCGTACGGTGATTTGCGATTATAATACGTTAAATATTCCAATCGCGGAAAACAGCACATTTTGGATTCCTCGATTTTTGTCACTGAGATACGCTTAAATGTCGCTCGCTTAAAGTTTCGCTTAACGGCCGTAGTGTAGAAAGGGCAACGCGCTGCTGCGATGTCGCTCATAAGAGGAGAGAACGCCATACATATATTAAATGACACGAGAGTTTCCTCAGGAGGGGGGGGACCGAGAGTCCCTTTCCCCCACTCTTTGCCTTTTAGAGAGAGCGCGCAGCATATTAGAAAGAGAGCGAGAGCTACGGACTTCGGGCGGGAGAGCTAGATTTCGTATGAGAGGTGTATCGCTTTAAAACTAAAGGGGGCATCGATCACTATACAATGCTGCATTGTAGACACCTAAGCAGGGGGTCGTCGGCGTTGCGGCAACCTGCACTGCACGCCCACAGTTTGAGGCATGCCTTACACGTCAATAAGGATTGATTTCCAATCCGTGTAAGAAAGCAAACAGCTCAAAAGATTATCTCTTTCTAGCTAGAAATGAACATTCATCATTTAACAATGCTACATTTTGCACACCTAAGCTGGTTCTTCTACACCTCCAATCTGCATACGCATAGTAAATGCATAATGCGCAGCATTCACATTTACTTTTCACGCTTTCCATCTGTTTCTCATATATATAAGATGAGATGCTGTTCGACGAAAAAGGGGCTGTCCTTTTCCCAGTTTTCTCAAAATCTGCCAATGGAGTTTCGATATATTCAAAACAGAGTGGAGGAATAAAACTTCTACAGATTCTTGAACAACGGTGGGACGGCTTCTTTCCTCTTTCTTTAAAAAAACCGCTGCCAAGTCATGGCACTTAGCTTCCTCCTATTCTGCTAGTGGAGATAATTACATGGACAAATCAACTCATTCTTTGATTTAAATATTCGCTACTATTCGATACTAAAAGGATAGGTTTACTCGATTTCAGAATCAGAAAACATATATGCACGTCTAATCTTATTACGATCGAACACATAGTTCCAGAATTATAACAGTATACGTACCACGCATGCACGCACGCACGCACGCACGCACACACACACACAGACAAAACCATCTGCACGGACATTTTATAAACCATGAAAACTCTCAAAATATACTAAGCTTTAATTACAAATTATATGATTTAACAAAAATAATAATGTTCAGTTCACACAGAGTATACAGGGTGAGAGTTGAGAATTTTAATATCCATATCTTTTAAACTAAAAGGTTTCATAAGCTACAAAAAGAACCTAGCCGAAGTGATCAAAAGATCAATCTTTTCTAGAATTTCAACTCATTTAAACCTTTTTACTCCCGTAATCATACGACATAAAAAAAAAACATTTTTTTAGTTTTTGATTTTTATCTCAAAACTAGTCGCCAAAATTGCTTAAAATTTTTACAACTTAGATAGATATCGTTGTTTTTTATTTCATGAATTTTTTTAAAACATTTAACTATTTATTTTTTGAGTTATATATGTTTTTCAAAAATTACCTTCTTATATCATAAAAAATGAACAGATCAGTCAATCTAGAAAATCTTGCGGGAAAAAGTAGACCAATTTATGTTCTTTTAGATACACTATTGTTGAATATATTGTATAAATCATATCATTATAAAAAAGCAAAAATATTTTTTCAAAAATAGAAAAATGGCTATAATATGGCCATAAAATGGTCAGATCATAAAAACAAAAAATGACCTAAATTCAGAATTAGAAAAATATTATGATGCGCAGTTTGCAGGTCGGTACACAGCATACTTTTGGCATTTTCACTATTAATTTTATTAACAATATCACGAGGATAAGCAAACAAAATCAATCTAAACTTGTATCCGCTACTTGTACGGCATAGCGTTTTCAGAGGTTATGAGCTGCATTTCTGCGTCTTTTCTGCTAGAGAGCGGAGGGAGTTGCGTTAGCCAATCACGCGTCGGTGCGACAGAGATAGATAGTACCCAAACTATCTCTTTCTCTCTCTGTCACTCGGCTACACTGTCGCCGTAAGCGTGCTTCCTCCATGTAGTATATGCTCTAAGCTGCCTCCAGTAGTATATGCTCTAAGATTCGTCGTCGTGCAAACGCGCCATGATACCGTCACTGCTGTGTCACGTGATGTTTTTTTCCACGTTCCAATTTTTGATACCAGCCGAATCTGCCGAATGCTGATTGCCGGATAGCTGATGAGGATAAATCGAGCAGCTACCTGCGTCAAATTGAATAAAGGAAGATAAGCTGGCTGTTGGCTCTGGAGATCGAATAATCTCCGTGTGTTACTTTGCTTCAGAGAACAATATTGGTGGATGACTGATCATAAATATCATACACTCATATAAAAGTGTACAAGCATGCTGTACTGACTGACTTTGTGTTGTGCAAGTGCAATTACTGTGTAAAAAGTGAAACTTGTTTGCTCGAATTGACCAATGATGAGGTCTGTCCATGTCCAAATCTGTCATGATCATGCTAAATCCAAGATATTGAAGTTCGATGTCTGTTCTTTTGCGTAGAGACTTGTAAAATTATTCAAAAACAGACTACGATGACAGTTTTTACTCAACTGTCTTGGTTCGGCTTTTCAGCTTGAACTTTATAGCTTTGGCGTCAAAAGATACAGGTAGGTCTATATATGAAACTCAAATTCATATGAGCTAGAATGATTTCAACTTACTTTATTTAGCGGAGCGAGCAGGGGGGTACCCCCCTAGTATATATATATAGTCGTAATCTATCAACGTATGATACTGAACGTATATATAATACTGACCTAACCTTAACAGGTGGTAACTATAAAGCGACCCGGCAAGATAGGTTAGAACGTCGGCGATTGCAGCATAACGATCCAGACGACAAAACATAAAAAAATATCCTATTGCGTATCAAGAATACTGTAGTAATGCGAGGGAGAGAAAGCGCGAAAATAATTCGTCATTTAACGATATTGCGATCTTCGTGAATAAACGAACAGGCTGTCAAATATTGAATGAATATACATATACACACACATATATATATATATCTCTCTCTTAGACAATTTAATTTTTTTTTACCAAATTAAATTAAAATTTACTGAAGTTTTAGTAGCGCGCTGCGCAGTAATCGTTCTATCGTAGTTTCACGAATTACAAAAATGTCAGTTCCGTAACCCCAGTCAAATATGGATTCTTCACATAACTTTTCTAAAAGTAATATGTTGTGGTTTAGCTTTAAGGACTTGTTTTGTATGTAATTCCAGTTATAATAACCGTCCGGCAAGTTAAAAATAGTCGATTTTAGTATAGAACATTTGTGTGCCCGATTTTAGCCAGTTACGGCAGAATTACCCATATAAGTGCGGTGGATGTCAGAAAGTTCACACAATGTAGAAAAAATACTAATAATTGCTGTTAACAATTTTTGTGTAGTAGGAAATTGTGGGAGTAGAGAAAACAAAAATTCTCTATGTAAACAAGCAGAAGTTTTTGCATTCCCGAAAAAAAGATCTGTTTAATGCGTAGAAAATTGTTTTAAACATTACCAACGGAGTATAAATAAAGAAAGATCATAGGATTTTGTAAAAAATTGTGATTTTTTTGCAATCAAGGTATTTTTTACGAAAAAAGTGAGGCTATCTTCTGGCGTTTAAGTACATATTTAGAGATTTTTCACCTGGGCCCGCTTTACGCGTGATGAATACAATACAATGTATAATATTGCCATTTGTCGATACCTTACTATTATTCGCTAATACTTGGCATAGAAATGTTTTTTTTTGTCCGAAAACTAACTCAGCTCCATTTAACTCCGTGTTAATCTCTGGCCAGGCGGCGCCATGTTGGTTATATTTGACATAGTATAGCACAACATGACACAATTAGGCCCATCATGGCAAGGTACAGCACTGAGCGACACAGTGTGGCATGATATGGCATGGCATGGCTAGACACAATATTTAAAAACAAATTTTTTTCTTAAGGAAGCTTGGGCATTTAGAAAAAAACGACAGAATGCTCTGAAACTTGAGGATTATCTCAATAAAGTATGCCAAAGTTGTTTGAAAAAAAGAAAAACCATGGTTGACAACCTCATTTATTCGAAATAATCGCTACCAAAAAATTGCCACTTTAACACGCAGTCTTATGAGACTCCTCGTCTAAATCGAATAATACTCCACAAGTAAGCAAGGGGTTCCAATGAGTCAATATATACTAATACTTTTGTTTGCGAGAAATCTATTTGTTTCAATAAAATATAGGGTTGGCGACTTTAATCAAAAGAAAAGTGAAAAAATGTATAAAATGTGAGGTTAACTGGCAACTTTATTGTAACTTTTTCGCGTTTTGTTACTTCTCTACTTGGATATGACTTAAATACATACAATTTAAAAAAAAATTAGCAGCAATGAGCATTTGTAAAATACGTGCACCCACAGGGCACCTCGTTTGATACGGCACCAAACGCGCAAGCCTCTTTAAGGAGTGGAAATTAAGAGTGTGACTGACTATTCCCAATATTCTATGCTTTGCCAAACTAAGATAAGCCATGTAAATTATGCCTTGTTATGCCAAAGTGTGCCAATTTATGGCAGGTTATGTCAATTTAATTTAAAGACAGAAACAAAAAATTATTTCTTAATAATTGATATTGTGTTTAAATTTGCGGCACTGTGCCAAATTGTGATAAGCAATGCTCAGTTGTGTCAATCCTGTGACAAATCTAAAATATCCAATAGTGTATATTGTTGGTCCTTACAATGACTAGTAGTACAATTCAGATTTTGTACTCTTATTTTTTTTGGAAAGTCCTTATTTTTAAGTAAAATGGCATAAAATTTTAGTTGCGCTAATCATTGTTAGAAATCTAAGTTGTGTTAATCTTCGTAGGAAGCAACAATATATAGTACAGTATGGCGTGGTTTAGCACGGTTAGGTACAATTTGCAATTTACAAACCACGCTCTGGCACAATTTCCATTTCCACTATAGAATTTGTAATGTTTGATCACAAAAATTAATTGCAAATTTTTTAATTATAAAACTGATAGAATAGGTGGCCATACAGGTACTTTTACATCAAAATGCATTCACAAAAAATAGGTGCTGATAAGATTTGTGATTAATAATTTACTAATCAAACAAGAAATAATAATAAGCTAAGAAATTTCAAATTTTTTCTTATGTATAATAAAATAACATGATCACATTTGAAATTAATACGTTACCAATTGATGATATAAATTACATGTAAAAATCATTTAGAGGAATATGTGATTTTAATACATAACAATATCATATCAAATTTTTTAACCAGAAATATAATATTTAAACTAGAAAATATTATCATATACAAGACTCCAACTGAAGCGATTCCCTGCTAAAAGCCGCAAATTAGGAGTGATTAAAATCACACAAAAATAATGATTACTAATTGATTTTAATATGAATTGTTTTTTAATAGGATGAAGCCATAGCCCATTTTTAAGTTTTAATAAGTACCTGTAAGGAAATACATATGAGCTGAATAACTCAGACTATGCATACTTGTACTTGCCATTATTGATTAAAAGGTAAAGTTGAAAATGTGTTTATAGCTGACTTAAAATTATATTTTAAAATAACTGGTATAATTTTCATAATAATAATTTAAATTTCACATTAACTCATATTAAAAGCAATTATAAATCACCATTTCTGTATGATTTTAATCGCTCCTAATCTGTGACTTAGCAGGCTTGACAACAGTGGACATATTGCGTATAAATACAAATACTTAGTTAAAAAAATATCTGAAAAGACACATTATTTTGTGTGGATAAAATACTTTTATAGCTGATCAGTTAGATATAAGTATGGTTTGAACTATTTTGTTTAAACACTGTAGAATCGCATAAAATTTACAATTGCAACAAGACACCATAACTAATTTCATGCCATATTTCTTGCTTGTACTTTAAATCTTTAGAACTTTATCTAAAGAAACTGTTAAAGCCTACAGGACCCTAAAATCAATATTTTTAAACTATGAACGGCATAAAAATTACGTTTTATTCTGCAGAATGCCCCACATAGATAACGTCATCATTTACAGTTTTTTACTCGATCCAAAATCCATAAATTTAATATCTTCATTAAGTACATTAACACACACACGCTACACACAGACTTACAATAGTTACATAAAGTTGATTTATAGCCTCTTAACTTTGTCTAATAATTCTTAGCAGTAGTTTGATTGACAGAAAATAAATATAAGCAATGTAGTTTGATCACAAATTAATTATAATTAATACATATGTTAATATTTATTTTGTGAGAGTAACTATAAGAATAATGCAAATTAATTTGATTATATATACATTCAAATTCACTCCGTTTGTAGAAATTTATAATTTTATCAATATTTTTTAGAAATTTCAAACTTTAACATCAGATCTGGTAGAATTATGTCAACCATATTTTTATTTTTTATTATATTAGTAAAGAGAGATTCTTATTATCCTGTTCTTCCTATCCTATTATAATCTTATTATCTTATAATCTTATTCTTATAATATTATTATTTCAATTGTAAAAGAGATCCTTTGCCTTTCCTTCCTTCCTTCCTTCCTCCCTTCCTTATTTTGTATCCTTTGTATTATATATTTTGTGAAGTAATGACCAAGTCGTTTCGCGAGTCGAAATATACAGTATGCCGCGAGATTCAAACATTAGAAATTCTTATAATAAGTACAAAACGTATACTCCGAATACTGTCACTCGAAAATTCTGCGTAGATCTAGATACAGTTATAAACTGCATGTCTGTACTTGGAAAGAAGGAGGATCATAAAAGGTCATAAAAAGTACGGAGGAAAGTAGCCTCAAAAGGTTCGGGACTAATGGCCGGGGAAATTCCCAGAGCCGTCGACCAGCTCGATCTATGGAAGCGAGGGCCCACCCTAGTGGAAATGGAGATTGTGCTATAGTGTGGCTCATTATGCTAAACTGTGCCACACCATGCCAACTGTGCCTTGTTGTGCTAGACCTATGCCAATTTGGACATTTCGCACGATTTGGCACAGCTTGGCATGGTTTGCGACACTGCAGTGTGGCACAGTATATATAACAATATGGCATAATGCATCAAATTTTGTAAATAATGAAAAAATTTTTGATCTCGTTTTGTCGAAATTCTGGCACAGTCTGGCATAAATCGGCATGGTTTGGCACATCCTGACATAATGTAGCATAGTTTGGCACAGTTTGACATAATATGGCATAGTTTGGCACAGTTTGGTGTGTATGTGTGTGTGAGTGTGTGTGTGTGTGTGTATGTGTGTATATATATATATATATAATGTATATATATAATTTTAATTTTATGCAACATTAGAGTATTTTTATAAATACTTTTTATAAGTTCATATAGTTATATTAGATACTCTTTAAAACCCTATCCATTTCGCGCCGTCCTGCCCGATTTCAGTTAATTTTAAGTCCGCTTTTACATTATCATCCCACCTGCGTCTAGGTCTACCTAGAGGTCGCGATGTATTTGGCTTTCCTTTCATTATACGCGCTGCCGTGCGATCATTTCCCATTCTTGCAACGTGCCCTGCCCATCTTAGTCTTCGCGATTTAATTATTCTGTTTATATTCGGTGACGCGTATAAGTTATGTAGCTCGTCGTTGTGCAGTTTCCTCCACTCTCCGGTTACCTCATCTTTCTTTGGCCCGTATATTTTTCGCAGAACTTTATTTTCGAACACCCTAAAACGGTTTTCCTCTGCTTTAGTGAGCGCTCAAGTTTCGCATCCGTACAAGATTACCGGCATTATTATAGTCCTATATATCCTAATTTTTACATTTTTAGACAGCAGTTTTGATTTTAGTAGTTTGTTCACGGCGTAGAAGCAGGCATTACCCGAATGTAGTCTCTTATTAATCTCGGCTTTGATTTCGTTTCGATCATTTATAGTTGTGCCTAAATATCTGAATTCGCTAACCTTTTCGAAAGTAAAATTTCCGACTCTAAGATCCCCCTCTCCTTCGCAAATGCCCAGTTTATCCATAATCATATATTTCGTTTTCGATTCGCTCACCTCTAACCCCGTTTCCTCGGCCGCATTTATGAGTATTTCCGCGTTTCTCGCTACCGTTTCGCCATTATCCCCCACTATGTCCAAATCATCTGCATATCCTAGAATCTGCGTTTTTCCGTTGAGTGTTGCGCCCAGCCCGCTAGTCTGCATTTGTCTAACAACATACTCTAGCGTTAAGTTAAAGAGTACCGTGGAGAGCCCGTCCCCTTGTTTCAAACCGTCGTGTATCATGAACGATTCAGATACATTACCGCCTACTCGTACTTTTCCCGTGCTTCCGTTCAGACATATTTGTATTAATTTCACAAGTTTTTTTGGCACGCCGAGGAGCACAAGGATTTGATACATTTTGCTTCGCTTGATAGAATCATACGCTTTTTTAAAATCTATGAATAACTGGTGTATTGTTTCGCAATATTCCCATTTTTTCTCTAACAGCTGTCTTATAGTAAACATTTGATCGCTCGTCGACCTGTTACGCCGGAATCCACACTGATAATCTCCTATTATATCTTCCGCGAAGGGTGTGAGTCTGGCCTGTATTACGTTTGACAGAACTTTGTAGCAGGTAGCTAAAAGTGAGATTCCCCGATAGTTATTGCAGTCTGTCTTATCTCCCTTTTTAAAAATCGGTATGATGATGGATTCTTTCCAGTTATCCGGCATTGTTTCATTTTTCCAAATAGAGCGTACTAGTTCAAAAATTTTCGATGTCTGTGCAGTGCCTCCATATTTAAGTAGTTCCGCTGGTATAGAATCGTTTCCCGCGGCCTTATTGTTTTTTAGTTTTTTGATCGCGGCTTTTACTTCTTTGTAGGTCGGTTCTTCTTAGTTTCTATTTTTCTAATCTGATTCTTTTGATACTCGCGTTTTTTGTTCTTGTAAATCGCCCCCACTTGCCTTCTTATTTCGTGGTACTCTTCTACGGCCCTATCGCCTCCATTGTGTACGCTGTCTAATTTATTGGCCTTTTTGCGCCTTTCAAACCAGAGTTCGCACTCTTCGTCAAACCATGGTTTGCTCTTTGGCTTTTTCTTTCTACCTAGCACTTTATTCGCGGCCTCTTTTATCGTTTTTTCGATATCCCCCAAAGACTGTTCGGGTCGTCATCTACCTCAGTCGGTGCATCCGTTTCTTCGAGTACCTGAAACGTTGCTAACAACATTACTGTAATATTACTCAAAAACTTTTTGGAAGGTTTTCTGAAAGGTTCTAGAAATATTAATGAAATCTTTTGGAAGATTCCAATAATCTTCCAATATCTTTCAGTATTGTTAAAAAATTTTGGTAACCTTCCCTGTTAGAAATAGTTCATAGAAATCGATTGAATTTTTAATCGAATTTGAAGCTATTTCTTAATCCCACTTTTTGCATTAGAGCTCGATTAAAATCGATAGAATCGATAAAAGTCAATAGAATTATATACGAAAAATGACTATTAAAGTGAATAAAGGTCAATCATTGGTATGAAACATCGATTTCAATTGTTGTTTTCCGTATTGAAATTTATCGACTCCTATCGATTCTATCGGTTTCAATCGAGTTCTAATACAAAAAGTGGGATTAAGATATAGCTTCAAAATCAATTCAGAATTTAATCGATCTCTGTCGAGTATTTTTAGCAGGGTTCTATGAAGGTTTAGGAAAAAATTTGTAGTATCAGATGCATCAAAATTAATTTTTCTATTTATTTAATTCATTTTAAACTTATTATTAATACTTATTATTATTCAGTTTTATTAATTTATTATTCATATTGTATTATTCTGTAACAAAGAAATGAAATTAAATTTTTCACCGGCGGTGGGAATCGAACCTGGATCACCAGCGTGGTAGTCAAACATGCTATCCATTTACCTAAACAGAACTGTTATGTTTAAAAGTTCAGATCTGATATATTAGCTACCACAACGCGTAAACTAAAACTAATAATAAATAAACATTAATCAAAAAATAATAATAATGTATGATATATGATATATAAAGTAACCAAAATTCTAATTACTGCTTGAATTAACTTTCATGAAGATAAATAATCTGAATTACATATGAAATGCGAACGGGAATCTTTGTGAAAAGGTTCAAGAAATATTGCACGAAATCTTTCCTGAAAGGTTACTAGAAGCTTTTGAAAGATTCACTATCACGTTCAGAGTTGAAATTTTTTTTAATTTTATATGAAGCTTACAGAAAGATTGCCGTGACTTTTCCTGGAACCTTCCATGTAATATTATGGATAGCTATTAGAAATGCCAACGGAAATCTTTCTGGAGATGTTTAAGAAATATTGTACGGAATCTTTCCTGAATGGTTACTGGAAGCTTTTGGTAGATTAACTGTCACGTTCAGAGTCGAACATTTTTTTAATCTTATATGAAGCTTACAGAGAGGTTGCGGTGATTCTTCCTGAAACCTTCGATGTTGTATTACGGTTAGCTATTAGAAATGCTAACGAAAATCTTTGGAGAAAGGTTCACGAAATATTGCACGGAATCTTTCAAAGAAAGCTTTTTAAAAGCTTCTTTTAAGATTCTATGTCATGTTTCAAAAAATGATAAATGGAATCTATCGTTGTTATCTTCTGTTAATCTTGCAGAAAGATTTTGAAGTAAGACTTCTAAGTAAGATTCCAGAAAGATTTTTTTTAATTTTAAAGTTCTTACCGGAAGCTTCTGTGGGAATCTTTCTTGAAACTTTCGTTGGCAAGCTTTCGTGCTATGTGGGTATTGATGGCTGTAATTCTAACCTCAACGACCGTTTTGACTAGACACTGGACATCGACAAATTGCACCATCAGAACATTCTGGACTGCGATATCAAGAGCAAGATCGATAGTGATCGGTGATCTAGCTAAGCTTGTCTTCAACACCTCACGAGCTCTCTTTACTCGTCGACCTTGACGACTCGTCGGTTTTAAGGATGATCTCAGTGGCTGTTCGTTCGAATCGTATGCCAAAGACTCCTCACCGGCAACCAGATACTCTAACTTTCAAGACCTCCTTATACATTTAGTTATTCCCCGAAATCGAAAATGAATGATAAGATCTTCCTTTTTTCGTTATAGCTGTTTCAACCTTGGCATAAGAGTGACTGTGGCGCCACTTGAATCATGGTCGACTCATCCAGCTCGAATTAAGGCCACATATTATCAGTGCAGTAAAGCTTGCCGCATAGCTAGCAGGCACCGCAACAACGACCGCCGTATAGATACTCCACGCTTCAATCAACAATCCGAGCCCAAGAACGAGTTCAAGTTGAAACGCGATCGACTATGGCAACCATCTCGTGAAATTCGAGGACGAGGAGGTGGTAGACGTCAACGAAGCAACCAGCTTTAAGCTTAGCATACCCGTAACACCTAGAAGTCCTAGCCTACTACGCTGCTTGGCCGATATACAACATCAATATTTAGCTGTACAATATTACAGCTTCCTATATCAAGACTAGCATAACTTAGATGTCCAACGAAGACTGATACAACTTGACATGTTGTCGTTTTCCTTATACAAAAGACGACTTTACTAAAAAAAAGAGCAGAAAATTTGAGTTATGCTAGTCTCCGTAAACTGCGACAATATTAAGGCCTCTTGCCAGAGTGTTTGTGTCATAAACGTTTCTTTATAAGTTTATTTAATGAACCTCTTTTAGAGGTTATGAAATCAGTTCAAAAAACACCTTTTACAAGGTAAAATATTGGCAACTATAAGTTATGTGTTCATCCTCACCAACCTCGATGTAGGTTTTATAACGAATCTATCTTACAATTAGTATTATAATTATAATTTTTCCTCTAAACAGTTATGAAATCCTTAAAGAAATTGTCAAATGGTTTTCTCTATTTTTATCAATATACTCTAATGAATGTAGTGAAATCAGTTTTAAAAATGCCAAGTGTTAAAAATAGCACACTAGCAAAAAAATATTTCTTACGATCGAAGAAGAATTAATCTAAAAACTAATCCGAATCATCTTGTGCAAAGAAATGAGCAACATCATAAGTATAAAAAATCCAGCAAATTCCTCTTAATTATAGAAGAATCATTTAAACACAAAGCGGATTTTGATCTTGAATAGCTATAGTTAGATTAATTCTTCTTGGAGTAAGAAATGATTTTTGTCAGTGCAGGTAAGCTAGAGTATGCTGACTAGTTTATTTATTTATTTTATTTATTTAACCAGTACAATAATGCTACATGTTTATCTATATAGCTATAGATAACAGTAGCATATCCTATAGAGGTAAAACTAATTTACCTGTACATAGGGCCGGTTTACAAAACTTAAAATTAAAACTTACAAACTAATACTAAAATTAAAATAATTAACAAGATTTGATTTTTTAAACCTAGTTAACAGTGTTATATTCTGTGTTAAATTACATTTTCACGTACTAAGTTGTATTATATCTAAATTTTATATTTTTAACCCAGTTTTTTATTTTCTTTTTGAACGTTTTCTTAGTGTTTGTCGTGACCTTGAGGTCATTAGGTAGATGATTAAATAGTTTAATAGCTACTATGTAACTATTCTTGCTACTTATTGTTTTTGTTATTCTAGGTAACAATATGCTCTTATTTCTAGTAATGGTTTCACTAGACCGATATAGTGCACTTAGTTTGGTATGGTTATAGTATAGCGCCACTGTATAAAATAATTGTTCTAGATTAAGAGGGTAATTATTGTTAAGGAAAGTATTCTTGCTAATGGTTTTTATAAGTCTGGTTTGCAGCCTCTGTAGTATGTTTCGACAGGTTTGATACGCACCTCCCCATG
>CM053172.1:29518460-29524276 GCA_012977825.3 Pteromalus puparum
AATATTTAATTTATTATGACGTTAATAATCTGTATGGATGGGCAATGCAACAATCACTCCCATATAGAGACTTTAAATGGATGACAGAGAAAGCAATCAGTCAAACTGACTTTTCCAGCGTAGATGACGATTCACCACTTGGTTACATTCTCGAAGTGGACTTAGAGTATCCAGAGCAGCTTCACGACGATCATAGAGACTTGCCTCTATGTCCGCAGCACATGAAGCCACCAGGTTCAACGTACTCGAAACTCATGACGACTTTACACTCAAAAGAGCGTTATGTTCTACATTACCGAAATTTAAAGCAAGCTTTGACTAATGGGTTGCAACTTCAACGTATACATAGAGTCTTCCAGTTTAAACAGAGACCATGGCTAAAAACGTATATAGATTTGAACAGCAGCATGCGAAAGGAAGCGAAAAATGAAAATTTGAAAAGAATCTTTACAAGTTAATGATTAATGCAGTTTTTGGCAAAACTATGGAAAACGTGAGAAAGAGAGTTGACCTTAAAATTGTAACTAAATGGGACGGCAGGTACGGTGTTGAAGCTCTGATTGTTCAGCCTAATTTTCACAGTCGCACCATACTAGATGAAAATTTGGCAATAATAGAACTGACAAAAACGGAAGTTAATATGGATAAACCTATTTATGTTGGTCTCTGTGTACTTGATTTATCAAAAACTTTAGTATATAGCTTTCAGTATGATTATATGAAAAAGCAGTTTGGTGATAGTTGTAAGCTGCTGTATACAGATACTGACAGTTTATATTATATATGATATATGAATTACGTAATATAGATATATATGAAGTTATGAAGCGTGACATTGAACATTTTGACACTTCAGATTACTCAGAAAACAATGTCTTTGGACTACCACTGGGAAACAAAAAAGTAGTTGGTTTAATGAAAGATGAGTGTAACGGACGCATCATGACTAAATTTGTTGGTTTGCGCAGTAAAATGTACAGTATTCGTGTGGAAGGTCAAGACAAAGTGAAAAAAGTGAAAGGTGTGAAAACTGCCGTAGTACAAAATACAATAACTTTTGACGACTACATTCAGTGTTTACAGAATATGTCTACACAGTCTCGAGAACAATGTGTTATTCGTTCTCGTGCGCATAACGTATTTAGTGAAAAACAAGTAAAATTAGCTTTAAGCCCACACGATGATAAAAGGTACTTGCTACGAGGTGAAACTGATACTTTACCTTAGGGGCATTATAAGATTATGCAAGAATAAATTGTATTATGCTAAAATAAAAAGACTATAATTATTTGTAAATATTTATAAATCTGATTTATTTATCCAACTGTTGTGCGTATTATCAAACCCTAACCATTTTACATAGAGCTGATTTCCACGCTTTTTCAATACTTTCTCTACAAGATAAACATCTGGATATTTGGCTTTGAGAAGTTCTTGTTCGTAAAAACCACCAGCGATGGGTTGATCTCGATAGTCCTTTAGCTTGTATAAAATATATATCTAACACTCGTGAATTTACAAACAAGATTGCTATATGTCGAATAGAGATTGATACCATACTGTTTCATGAGACCTTCAAACGAGGAGTTGTAAAATTCTTTACTTTGGTCGGTATGCAAGTTCTTTGGTAGACGGCCCTGCTCTAGAACAGATTTCATTGCTGATGTAACATCGTTTGCAGTTGTTTGCTTTAACGGTATGTTAATGCCATATGCGGTGCTCTCGGATAAACATAAAATTAAATTGCTCAATCATCTGGAAAAAGATAGACCTGTCACCATGAGTTTTCGTAGCTGGGAACTATATGAGTACCCATTGTTGCCCAGTACATCAAAACACGTATGGACTGTCAAAACTGCTAATCAGCTGGAGAATCCTCGCTTCGTTATTCTCGGCTTTCAGACAAATCGCAAAGGACGAAAAATAGCTAATGCAAGTAGCTTTGATGATTGCAACATAAGCAACGTCACGCTTTTTCTCAACTCTCAACACTATCCCTATGGAAACCTCAATCTCAATATTAATAATAATCAGTATGCTCTACTGTACGATATGTACGCAAACTTTCAAAATGCCTACTACAACAAAGAGGTAGAACCAATGCTGCAGAAAAGCGAATATCTGTCGTATGCGCCTCTATTCGTCATTGATTGTTCAAAGCAAAATGAGTCACTGAAGCAGGATTCAGTTGATGTTCGTCTCGAATTTGAGGCCAGAGCAAATATTCCAGCCGGCACCTCTGCTTACTGTCTGATCCTACACGATCGTATAGTCGAATACAATCCTATGAGTGGGGATGTGAAAAAAATTGTTTAAAGGGTGGGAGAAGATGGTATAAATATGAGCAGTAGCTTGTGGTAGGCAGTCAATCAAAATGGAATACGTGCTCGATGTACAAGGATTCAGAAAGCCTGTGAAGGAACTTGCGATAGTTCCACTCATCGCATATCTCAAGCCATTAGTGTTTTACTTCAAGCCGCCTACACCGTGGTTCAGACTCACCGCCAAGTACAGGTGTGAAAATCTCTGGTTGGAGCGTAATTATCACGGTCTAGCCTGGAGTTCGGGGGATCTGGCTTACGAGGAACTTGAGAATGTGCTTAAAACTGTTCTACACGACGTAAGCACAGTGTATGCGGAAGGAGCTGAGAAGAAGAAATGGCTCGAGAAGTTTAATTTTCACCTAGTCGATATGGGTGAAATGGGCTTTCCCTCGTTGCAAAGGCTAAAATATGATATTTTGGAGCCTCTCTGTCCGCACCACAAATTAGCATTCAAGGCAAACTGTGCGCACAGAAACGTATTGTTGCTGAAAAAATTTTATATTGACAACACGCCATCTTTGGAGAGATCACTAAGACAGTTTTATCGTACGGAGCATCTGTCATTTATGACACCCAAGGATATTGCATTTTTACCGAGAGAATTTCTTATAACATTTGCTGCCAATAGCATCGAGCAAGCTTGGGATAAGCTGCCAGAGCATCTGAAGCTAGACTCAGAAATTTTTGAGTGTCTACGCTGTAGAGAGCACAATTCCATTGAGATTGGAACCCCACCTTTAAAAAAAGACTGTATACAGTGTAAATTGAATGCCCAAGCTAAATTGTTGCAACATGAAGAAGCGAGTACGCTTTCGTGAAAAGCCAACAGTTCATTTAATGTGCACATGGATGATGTATGCACACAGATATGCACGACGTGGAGAGTGGGAGCAAGTAGCCCGGGATCGAGAACGTTTTAAATTAAGGATCGAAAGAATGAGCAAAATTATTGTACCAGTACATGAGAAAAAACTAAATGAATTGTGTATAAAATAATGTTGAATAAATGTAGTAATTTGAATTGTGACTATTACATTTTAATCCTTTATCCCTAATCGCTATGCATACTGTAAAATAAATACCGTTTGAGTAGCGCATTTCATATCATTCTTTCTCTGAACATCAACAAAGATGGATCAAAATACCAGTAATATTAAATATAAGCCTCTTCCTCCTTGTAAGAATGAAGAAAATAAAAAAGACATATCGCAGTGGAAATCGTTTACCGAGAAATATTCGACGAATACAAAATCTTTCCCTAAACGCGATAAATATAAGAAGTTTTAGTATCTAACTTAAACGGCATTAGCAGTATACAGAGGCGGCTCTCCCCATACACTCCCACCACGCAAAATTGTACAACTATAAAAGAGCAGCAAACGACTTAACTCTAGTCAATTTTCATAGATCACTCGTTGTTTGAAAGTCGTACAGAGAAATAGAGCGAGAATATGGATTTAACTCAGATAAAGCATATTGGACGCAGGGATTTCCTTCCGACGGATAGCCTATGGAGTCTCAAACAAGAGAAAAAATATCAAGTTACCAGTATGAGACAAGTCAAGACAAAGTATGGGAACAAAGTCTTCATTGAACTGGAGAATTCTTTTGGCGTCTTCTTACCCTCAAGAATGAGTAAAATAACAACAGAAGACTTTTTCAAGCAATTGTGCTCAGAATGTATAACAAAAAAATTGTATATGCAGTACTTTGTAACTAGAATGAATAAGATTGCATTTGGTTATTTAGAATAAAAAGACGTTTTTTTTACATGTGATTATGATTATTTAACCTTTTTTCCTAATCCCTATGTTGGATTCAAATATTCGCGCCCTGCCCAGAGGCCTCTTGGGCAGCCCACTAGATGGCTCTCACCATCACCGTTTCCGCTCTCCCTCTGCACGGGCCCACGCGCCACCCCCTCAAATCAGTACAGTTCCAGCTACCTGTGGAGACGGACGTCTCACGCCTATACAGTGTCACAATAAACGCCATTCTCCACCTCAATCCACCCGTCTCATTCATTTCGAGCCCTCCGCTCCAACACTGGTCCTTCGAGCCGGATTCACCACACGCATACAACAATGAGGATGAGTTCTACGCCAGCAACACTGACAGTCTTCAGCGCCGGCAATAAATCCGCACGCGACGTGAGCCGAGCCGTTATCACCGGACATCAAGCTTCTAGACCTTCATCATCGACCCTTTTTCTTTCGGAGTAAGTACGCGGACAGCAGGTACCGACATGCATAAGATCAAACGTGCGGCGTTATCTCGGGTGCATCTCACGCCACGCCGCCTCAACGACGCGCACGCGTCGCCATCTTGTCCGCGACGCGCGGAGTCCTCAACGACGCGCACACGTCGTCATCTCGTCCGCGACGCGCGGAGTCCACCACGCCAAGCCCGATCCTCAATCAGCTGATCAGTTGTTATGCGCCTGCCCGGCATTGCCGCTGCACGTCTACGCAGCATCCCTGCAGCCCTCGGCTAGCGGGTCGGCTGCTCGACGCTGCTGCCTCCTCGCTAAGTCTCTCGCCCAGTTGCTCGGCCGCCTCATCTCCCGACATACCCGCCGCACGCAGCCCGAAACATTCGAATGGTCGCGCTCAACACAAACAGTTAAAGTTTATGGCCCTACTCGACCCTTCGCGTACACCCGTACCTCTTCCTTGCCGGCCTCGGTCAGCTGACGTACCGCTCTACGCTGCCAGGTATCTTTGCCGCATCGGGCCGTGAAGACCCAAACCAAACGGCTTGAGGTTTATGACTCTCATTCAGCCCTCTGCTGCGGCTATCGGATTCTCGAGGAATCCCCAAATCCGCACGTGGCCGCCATTCAGTCTAACACAGCGCTGTCTCTTGCCACTTTTCCGAGCCTTAGATCGCACAATGACAATCATCGCCGATCGTGAAGCAACAAAGTTTCCTTGCAGCTCGCTGCGCACACCTGGGCCTTATGTCGCCAGTCCTTCTAGGAGGCTCCATCAAGCGCTTCGAAAAGTAGCGTCCCTCTCGGAACAACGCGCACCTTCAGTCTGCAACTCCACGCACCTCCACGCCCGAGCAAGAGCCACTTGCAGCCTGACACCTGCTGCACACCTCGCTTTCTCGCTGACTCCATCTCGCGTCCCAAACTAAATGCACCCGCGTCTTCCCTTCGAGACCTGGCGCCCGGGATGTCTCGAGATAGGCCAGTGGTATAAAGACGACGCACTGGGGAACTCGGCAGTCACCCACGACAAAGGCACATAAAATCCCAACAAAGATCACGAACGCATCTACTCCATCTTCTCGACAGCCCAGCGCTTGATGTCGGGCTACATGCTACGATTCAAGCGTCCTGGCATGCCCTCTAAGCTTCGCTAATCACCACGGTCCCCGTGAATCTCCCCGGTCCGTAACGGAAACCGACGAACTCCGCAAGTCGATCTAGCATCAGGAAACAGACTACTCTCAAACGGCGCATAACTTCAAGAGTTCCACCAAACG
>CM053172.1:29526164-29565170 GCA_012977825.3 Pteromalus puparum
GGACAATCAACGTTCAGCTCTATAGAGTGTCCCGCAGGTAGAGCGATACGTGGTAGTGAGTTGCTTAGTCGACTTGTATGATAAGTTATTCCGACTTGGATTTCGGCCGGTTGAGAAGCGTAGTTAGGTCGCTTCTTGAGGGTGTGTATTAGATGCTCGACAAGGATGAATTCTGGTGGTTTCCTAGTCAGGGATAGTGAGTTTGTAGCGGGTGTGAGTGGCGGGGGCGGGATGATCGGGGTGGTTTGTGTGTCGATGCCAGAAGCGATTGTGTGACTGATTTTGAAAGAGCTCACGGCGGGCGGCTCTCCAACCGACTTCGACCGCTGCATCACCCACAAGCTCTCCATGGCGGACGGCTCTCCAAACCTCTTCAACGACTGCATCTCCCACAAGCCCTCCATGGCGGGCGGCGACGACAACATCCACGGATCAGTCTGTTCACTGCGACTGGCCAGATCTCTACTCAAGCTAACGGAGGCAGGCCCGCGACGAAGCCGATCCAGCCCACCATCTAGACGAGACCGACGGACGGACCGTCGGTGCTGTTTCCGTTCCCGGCGTGGGTTTTCTCTCCACGAGTTTTCCCCACGTCACAGGCACCTGCCTGGGCAAATGCGGGAATCGCGCTTGCATCAATCATCTCTTTATCAGGACCAAACAGAGCCTCGCCAATGATGAGCTTGACTGTTTGAGCCACGGCGGGCGGCGCGTTATCGCACCTACGGCGGGCGGCAACACATCAATCCCACGGCGAGCGTTACTTATTCCGTTCAAGGAACGGGGCGGGCGGGATGTTGGATTCAAATATTCGCGCCCTGCCCAGAGGCCTCTTGGGCAGCCCACTAGATGGCTCTCACCATCACCGTTTCCGCTCTCCCTCTGGACGGGCCCACGCGCCACCCCCTCAAAACAGTACAGTTCCAGCTACCTGTGGAGACGGACGTCTCACGCCTATACAGTGTCACAATAAACGCCATTCTCCACCTCAATCCACCCGTCTCATTCATTTCGAGCCCTCCGCTCCAACACCCTATGCATGCTGTCATCTTAATTAGACGTTCGTACAAGCCAATAAGTATCAAATTAAAAAATTGTTTACACTCGGAGTAATGAATTTTCTAGAGTTCGATATTACATCGTGTTAATAAAAGTGTAATACAGATTGCAAGCCGTGTAAATGATATATACTGCGAAAAACGCACGTACTTGTACTCAATGGAAAGATAAGATAAGATGTAACTTAATGGCATACTGTCTCAATGCATGAGTTACCGAAAGATGTGTCCGAATGCATGCTCGCTGGCTGCTGACATCAGCACAACTAAAGCCTACCCTAAACGATTATTCTCGATACAGTTCGACTGCTGCTGGTGAATTAATTTCGTTCATAACACACTGATACTTTATATTTAAAAAAATCTTACCTATTACCTGTCCGTCCTCTATAATCCTTTATTCCTTAGAATTGTCACTAAATTTAACTACACTATAGAACTACACTAAAATTATCTTAAAACTATAGGCACACAGTTTTTATTGGCTAATCCTCCTCCATGGAGGAATAGCCCGAGTCCTGATCCGTTTCTCGTACTGGAATAAAGAATCCAACCCCCCATATAAAATGAAAGGGGTTTTCATCTTCATCCCAGTTTTCTTCATCCGAACCTTCATCAGGATCTTCGTCTTCTTCAGCTTCGTGGTGCTCCTCGAGAAGCCTCTCCAGCTCAGCGATGGCAAGCAAAATCGGGATTCCGGCCATTGAAAATGCGTACTTCTGCGCGACACGAAATCTCGGGATGAATTGAGGCCCTGTACACCATGATGCTACAAGTCTCATCCTGTATATTTTGAGATCTCATAATCAACGCTTTAGGGTATTCGAAGGACATTGCGCACCATCAAATCAAGAGGAGTCAGATTTTGTTCCAAGCACTTCAGATGCTAAACCAACGTATATGATTTCTTCGTCTGCCCAAAGCATGCAATCTTAACTCATCTCGCTAGAAACTTCTGCAGGGACATACGAAAACAGCATCAGCTTAATTTGCAGTGAGAAGACGCTCATTTATGCGTCGTATTCGATGTAATGGGAATACGCGTATATTCGTTTGCAAGGAAAACAACGCATCTAATCCGATCGCTCGCTATCTCGCCGCGAAAGATGCATGCTCGCCGACTGCTGACGTCAGCGCGCTGCCTAAATGCAGCGTACTAGCTATGCATATGATTTGTATATGAGAGAGAGAGAGAGAGAGAGAGAGAGAGAGAGAGAGAGAGCTCTCAATAATACGCAACAGCTATATTGCAGTAGGAAGATGCGTATATTCACTCGCAAAGAAAACAACAGGTGTAACCTGAACCGCGCTATCTCGCCACCGCGCGACTCACGCCGAAAGATGTATGCTCGCTGACGTCAGCCTCGCTATATACCGCTCTGCATCTTCTAGAATTTTCTTGCGTAGAGATGCTGACCTTGGGACAAAGCTCGCTGCCAGGAGTAAGCTTCCTGGAGTATACCGCCCGGAGTATGCCGCCCGGCCTCCAGCGCCGCTGCCTCCCCACTACAGCCGATTCTCACCTCGTCAGTCTCGCCGCAGTCTTCTCGAATATTCCTACATGCTGTCTCCTGACCTTGAACGGACTCCTGGAGACAGCACAGTGCCAGGAGTATACCGCCCGGAGTATGTCCGCATAAGTGCCGCCTCTGAACAACGTATGCTACCTGAACACTCTCCTTCCAGCAGTCGATTCCTGGTGCCCCCTTCCACAGATGCACACCTGGTTGCTCTACCTTACCGACCCTTACAGGTGTGCTGATGACGTCATGTCTCGAAGCTTCTAGAACATTCGATGGGGGCGGGGCCTATTCTCACCTGCACAGGTGTGCTGAGGATGGAGTGGTGGGGGGAGCCCGTACCCGCGTTGTATAGCTACTCATATTGTTTGTTATTGTCTCTCGTGTCATCGGCTCTTTTTCCTCTCATTTCCTTAATTTATTCAAGCGGCTGCGCTTCAGAGTTTTCCCTATGACCTATTGTGTGGTCTCAACTACCTGCTCTTAGACCCGGCACTTGCTCTCTCGTTCGTGTCATACTATAGGGAAGGGCATTGACCTACATTTTGAATTCGACCCGTTTACGTGTCTTCCTGCTTAGTTTTATGTAAATGCGAAAACTGAGCATTTCACGTAAACAATGTGACTGAAAAATATTTTTTGACGGTATTCATAGCTGCCTTGCTTTAAATTTTTATGCAGAGATCAGTGGTCTGAATCTCTCAATAATTATTTATGAGTATGATTTTGTAATATTTTTCTGTATGTCTAGGTGTATAAACAATTCTGCATTTATTGGATCATGGTCTACTGCGTCTACCGGAGTCAAACTAAGGATACTGATGGTATTGATAACTGAGCTATCAAAATGTTGGAGTTGGAACGTAACTTCAAGACTCAAGACTCTGGCACTACTATACTACTACTGTTATACGTATTTATAATCATGCATTTTATAGAAGCTTGTTTTCTTTAACAGATAATTACATTGTACAGTCGTTTTTTTCTCGTTATATTAATTTATTTCTATTTTAATTTTAGATGGAAAAAAGCAATTAAAGTGGAAGGAAGGACTCAAGAGGATTTTCAAGAGGATTTTAAAAACAATTAACAGAAGATTCAAATAAGTCAAGACTCAATTTAGTAACAGGGATTAATTTAGAAAATGGATTGTAATAGCATAATTTAGAGAGATTTGTCAGGGTTCTCTTCTCATATAAGTCAAGATTTAATTTAGTATTAATAATGAGTGAGGTAGACGGGAGGATTGTTAATAATATGGTTTATTATTCTGGATATATACAAAGAGAGCATGCCTAGCATGCGTGTGCTCTCCAAGAGCGTACAGCAACGAGTGGACTCAGTCGTAGTCGCACATTGACTATGTATCGTACGACATACATAGTACTGGTGGGGAGTCGCACATGTGTGTGTCTATCCTATACTCTATGCTACCTACGGTGCGCAACGAGACGAGACTCACTGTCGAGTAGTTGCGCACAGCGCATCTGCGCATCCTATCTACAGATGCTATGATATAGTGTAGAGACAAATGTACTATGCATATTCTAACACGCCTCCTTACATTTGTACTGTACATTATGATTTTACATTTAACAATTCTCTAAATTTTATTGAAACGAAATATTTTTCTCCATTTAAACCAGCGGTTTTAAAACTACCGCACACATCCGTGTGTATAATTTCTAATATATCATTTGCCTTTGTTCTATTATTGTTGAACGGCAGATTGTGCATTTCATTTTCAATACAAGTTTTGCACTTCATACATTCTGATTCAAGTTCATTTGGAATACCAACTAACAACTGTTGTTTACACAGTGTATTCAAATAGCTAAAGTTTACATGACCTAACATTCTATGCCATCTCTCCTTCAAACTCATGTTATTATTGTTACTTCTATCTGCTTTGTTTACAGTCTTTTCATTGAAATTTAACTTACTAGTCATCTTGTAAGTTCGATTGTCTTTATAGGCAACAGCTATTAAATTATTATCTTTATCTATGATTTTTGCAATGTTATATTTCGAAATAATTGTATTATTATCAGTTAGTTTACCGAAACTAATCAAATTCATATTCATTTCTTTAGCATAATAAACGTTACTCATATTTACTTTACTCTTTTTGCCAAATGCATCAAA
Organism: Pteromalus puparum; assembly: GCA_012977825.3. Lineage (NCBI taxonomy): Eukaryota > Metazoa > Arthropoda > Insecta > Hymenoptera > Pteromalidae > Pteromalus > Pteromalus puparum. Next base: position 29,530,888 of record CM053172.1, read on the forward strand.
ATAACTTACAACATTGCCAATTTTTGTTGCTTTTACCGGACTATTATCACCGAGATAAATATTTACAGGTTTCTTTAATTCTATACAATTTTCAAAATACCTCTCATCATTGATAATGTGATCGGAGCACCCGCTATCTAGTAGCCACTGAATTTCATTACCTAACCTCGCTTCATCGTTCTTCGCCGCGTGTACCGTTGCTATCCAGGCGTTGGCTCCTGAGCTGCTCTGCTCGTGTGTAGTGCTGGCCCCCTGCTGTTGGTGATGGTGATGGCGGAAGTTACCGCGCCCTCTGATGTAGTTGCCTCTTCTTCCTCTGCTGCCGTGGCCTCTGCCACGTGTTGAACCTCGCCATGTTGCGCTGCTTTGTCCCGCTTGGCCGCCATCTTGACTCTCTTGCAAAATGCCCGGTTTTTCCGCACTTGAAGCATTTTTCCTTTCTTGTGACGAAGGCGTTTGACTTTCTTTCTGAGTCTTCGTTTCCGTTTTTCATTTCAGCTATTTGAATTTTATTTTTCACGTATTCTGCTGTTTGATCTTCTTCTTTGAGTGTATCTATTAAGTCTCCGATATAACTGTATTGTAATGGCAACGTGTTCAACATATAATTTAGTTTTTCCTTTTCGCTGATTTTGGCTCCAGCGTTTTTCAACTCATTCACTGCTTTCTCAAAATCGCTGAAGAATGTATCAGTATCACCGTATTTTTCCGATTTTAACTTTTCTAATTTGTTTCTGCACACAATTTGCAACGCCGTCGATTCCTTCAAGTAAATGCCGTCTAATTTTTTCATTATACCATAGGCTGTCGTTTCTTCACACATAAATTCTAATTGCCTATTTGAGATCGAATTGTAAATTATATTCATGGCCTTTAAATCATTTTCGTCCCAGGGATCTTTATCCTTTGACTCATCTTTCATTCTTGATATAACTTCTTGACATTTCTTTAATTTCAAAAATAATTCTATTCTTTTTTTCCACATGCTATAATCCTCTCCGTCGAAAACCGGTATAGACAACTCTTTTTTCTCCATTTCGTCTACTTGTACTTCAGTCTTCGTTTCAACTTCACAATTTTCTTCAACTTCTCGGTAATTCTCGAACTTTCCTTCGTGTTCGGAATGTTCCTTTTCAATTTTCACAACTATCTTCGTTTCCGGTGTCTCTCCGTTATTCATAAACCAACCACCGATCTGCTACCATATTAATAATGAGTGAGGTAGACGGGAGGATTTTTAATAATATGGCTTATTATTCTGGATATATACAAAGAGAGCATGCCTAGCATGCGTGTGCTCTCCAAGAGCGTACAGCAACGAGTGGACTCAGTCGTAGGCGCATATTGAATATATATCGTACGACTCACATACATAGTACTGGTGGGGAGTCGCACATGTGTGTGTCTATCCTATACTCTATGCTACCTACGGTGCGCAACGAGACGAGACTCACTGTCGAGTAGTTGCGCACAGCGCTTCTGCGCATCCTATCTACAGATCCTATGATATTGTGTACAGACAAATGTACTATGCATATTCTAACATTTAGCAACGGGAATTAATTTAGAAAATTGATTGTAATAGCATAGTTTAGAGAGATGTGTCAGGGTTCTCAGAGCAGGCTGAGATACCGCATCTCACACATTTTTTACACGAGTTAAAGGCATGTTGCACCGCAGTTATTATTAAATTTATGTATCAAAACGTCGCTTCTAGGGTTGTTGTATGTCAAAAAATGTTTTCTACGGTAAAAAGTTGTATTTTGAAAATGTTTACAACTTTTACATTTAACACTTTTATGTAAAACGTAAATCCGCAAAGTTTTATAGCAAATAAATGGGTTTTTAGCTGTAAAAAATCGATTTTGGGCTGTAAACTCGAGTTACAAGCATTTTCATGATTTGATGTTAATTCAAAAAAGTTGTATTGTTCAAAGATCTACAACTTTTCCGGTTAACTTTTGTTTTATAGAATGCTTAGAATTTGATTTACTGCCAAAAAACCGTTTTTAGCGATTTTTGGAGGTGACCGCATTCTGCGTATACGTGCAGGATCAATCACAAAATTAATATGGCACCTTACTGTTATGAGGGAAGTTCGCACACAAATTTTTAGCTCGATTGATCAAAGTCTCTCAGAGATAATCGAGTAAGTAGAAAATTTTTATTTAAAAATACGCGTGAAAATCGAAAAAATCGAACAATTTGTGCCCGCATTTCAAAATGACGTAGAGGATCGGGATGACAAAAAGTTTTTTTGCTTTTGCGAAAGGAGACTTCTTCTAAAATTTCAGCCCGATCGTTCGACAATTGTGTGAGATATCGCATGGTACACATTTTTCGCACACGAAACTATAAGGCACTTTTAACAGTGCAACACAGTTTTACGTGGCTAAGACTCGCCAAAATCATCGAAAAAATTCAGAGACGTAGCTTAGTCGCATGTATTTTTGTCCACTAAACACGAATCCATCCTGTGCGTCCAGAGCGGACGGGTGGGCACCTATCACCACTACACAGCGCGTCATCAGGTTGCGGATAGAGGAACGTCCTCTGAGAAAGAGGTTAGCTGCGAATAAATCGAATAAGCAGGCGCGGCAGCCAATAGGCCCGGGCGTGTGTGTGATGAACCCGCACTGGCAAACGCATTCATCTAGAAACACTACGCAAGCACCACAACAACAAACACTCAACAATATTTCCTATTTCACTCTCTATTTCTATCTCACTATGACTATAATCTACCTCTTTTAGAACACATTACAAAAATCCTGCTGTCGTGGAGGATGCGGGAGCGATGACAACTGCCCCGAAAGGTGATGTGTAGAATGATTCGCCATTTGGTCTTACACGGCAACGAAGCCAGCAAAGGTGCGCTGCCTTGCAGGGGGCGTTAGGATACGAGAATGAGATAGTAGTGTGTCCGACGATGAGTTGACTCTGTCATCATCAAAGTCGGAAAGCTATCATACTTAGTTCTAGAGAGGTATGGGGGTTATCACCTCTAGAACGGATGATTCACCTGCGATCGGAAACAGGATCCAAAACGCGTGGGTTTCACTTACTATCATGGCTCAAAAAAACCAAAACCAACCAAAATCAATAGGGACTTAAAGGTAGGAACGTGGAATGTGCGCAGTTTATACAGAGCAGACGCGTACCGGGAAATCTTAAAAGAAGCTGACGGGTACAATCTAGATTTAGTAGCTATACAAGAAACTCGATGGCAAGATAGCGGTATGTTAGGAAACGAAGCCTTCACCTTTATGTACGGGGGCGCGAGCGGACATTCCCTAGGTACCGGATTCCTGATCAACAAAAGAATTATACACGCGGTTAAAAGTTTCAAATTCGTTAACGACTCTCGTATATCATCATCGAAGGAGCGTGGTACAATTACGTGGTTATTAACGTGCATTGTCCTACGGAGGACAAAGAGGAAGAAGTGAAGGATCTTTATTACGAAGCCTTGGAGCAATTAATCGACCAATTCGCGTCTTACGACACCAAAATAGTAGTGGGGGATTTCAACGCTAAAATAGGGAAAGAGGAAATGTTTAGGCCCACTATAGGCAAGGAAAGTCTGCACGAAACCAGCAACGATAACGGTATTAGAGTCATAAATTTCGCGGCGGCAAAAGATCTTATAGTAAAGAGTACGTACTTTAAGCACAAGGATATACACAAAGTAACGTGGACATCGCCGGACGGAGCCACGAAAAATCAAATCGATTACTTTCTTATCGATAAGAGGTGCCACACGAACGTACTTGACGTAAGAACCTATAGGGGGGCCGATTGCGACTCGGATCATTTTCTAGTAGTGGCCAAAGTAGGAGCCAAATTAGTAGCCAGGCAAAATAGTAAACGGGCGAACAAAGTAGAAACGTTCGATATTGAAAAGCTACGGAATGGGATAGAACGAATTAAGTATCAAGTAGAAATAAGAAATCGGTTACAGGTACTCGAAGAAACGGATGCACCGACGGAGGTAGATGACGACCCGAACAGTCTTTGGAGGGATATCGAAAAAACGATAAAAGCGGCCGCGAATAAAGTGCTAGGTAGAAAGAAAAAGCCAAAGAGCAAACCATGGTTTGATGAAGAGTGCGAACTCTGGTTTGAAAGACGCAAAAAGGCCAAATTAGACAGCGTACACAATGGAGGCGATATGGCCGTAGAAGAGTAACACGAAATAAGAAGGCAAGTGGGGGCGATTTACAGGAACAAAAAACGCGAGTATCAAAAGAATCAGATTAGAAAAATAGAAACTAATAGTAAGGAAAATAACCCGCGCGAGATGTACAAAGGAATTAACGCTATTAGGAAGGGTTTCCAGAGTAGATCACAATTAATGAAAGATGAGGGCGGGAATCTCGTCACAAGCGAAGGTGAACTGTTAAAGCTGTGGAAGGGCTATTTTGATAAGCTGCTAAACGTACATGAAAACTGCGAGGAAACGGGAGACGAAATCCACACTGCTGAACTCCATTTGGAAGAACCGACCTACAAAGAAGTAGAAGCCGCGATCAAAAAACTAAAAAACAATAAGGCCGCGGGAAACGATTCTATACCAGCGGAACTACTTAAATATGGGGGCACTGCGCTGACATCGAAAATTTTTGAACTAGTACGCTCTATTTGGAAAAATGAAACAATGCCGGAAAACTGGAAAGAATCCATCATCATACCGATTTTTAAAAAGGGAGATAAGACAGACTGCAATAACTATCGGGGAATCTCACTTTTAGCTACCTGCTACAAAGTTCTGTCAAACGTAATACAGGCCAGACTCACACCCTTCGCGGAAGATATAATAGGAGATTATCAGTGTGGATTCCGGCGTAACAGGTCGACGAGCGATCAAATGTTTACTATAAGACAGCTGTTAGAGAAAAAATGGGAATATTGCGAAACAATACACCAGTTATTCATAGATTTTAAAAAAGCGTATGATTCTATCAAGCGAAGCAAAATGTATCAAATCCTTGTGCTCCTCGGCGTGCCAAAAAAACTTGTGAAATTAATACAAATATGTCTGAACGGAAGCACGGGAAAAGTACGAGTAGGCGGTAATGTATCTGAATCGTTCATGATACACGACGGTTTGAAACAAGGGGACGGGCTCTCCACGGTACTCTTTAACTTAACGCTAGAGTATGTTGTTAGACAAATGCAGACTAGCGGGCTGGGCGCAACACTCAACGGAAAAACGCAGATTCTAGGATATGCAGATGATTTGGACATAGTGGGGGATAATGGCGAAACGGTAGCGAGAAACGCGGAAATACTCATAAATGCGGCCGAGGAAACGGGGTTAGAGGTGAGCGAATCGAAAACGAAATATATGATTATGGATAAACTGAGCATTTGCGAAGGAAAGGGGGATCTTAGAGTCGGAAATTTCACTTTCGAAAAGGTTAGCGAATTCAGATATTTAGGCACAACTAAAAATTCTCGAACCCCGAAATCAAACGCCGAGATTAATAAGAGACTAGCTTCAGGTAATGCCTGCTCTACGTCGTGATACAAACTACTAAAATCAAAACTGCTGATCTAAAATGTAACAATTAGGATACTTATAGGACTATAACAATTGCGGCGGTAACTCTGTACGTGACTCGCGAAACTGTGGCGCCCACTAAAGCAGGCAGGAAAAACCGTTTTTAGGGTGTTCGAAAATAAGTTCTACGAAAAATATAACGGGCCAAAGAAAGTATAGGAAACGGGATGCCGTGGAGGAAATTCACAACGACGAGCTACATAATTTATACGCGTCACCGAATATAAACAGAATAATTAAATCGCGAAGACTAAGATGGGCAGGGCACGTTGCAAGAATGGGAAATGATCGCACGGCAGCGCGTATAATGAAAGGAAAGCCAAATACGTCGCGACCTCTAGGTAGACCTAGACGCAGGTGGGAGGACAATGTAAAAGCGGACTTAACTGAAATCGGGCAGGACGGCGCGAAATGGATAGGGTTAGCACAAAATAGGGATACGTGGAAGGCTTGCGTAGATGATGCGATGAACTTTCGAGTTCGAAATGCCACTTAAAAAAAAAAAAAAAAATCGTATTTCGGGGGTAGTGCGGGGGGTCGATGCGGCAGTTAGGGGATGATAGGGGATAATAAAAATAAGACTGTCCTCTAGCAACTAATTAGCAACAAAAAATCCAGCAGTTGTAGACCTCTACGTGCGAATTCATACAATCTCCAATCTTTAAGTGAGTAGAAGGGGTTGATCTGAGGTTAGGGGATGATTGTAGGATATTATTAACTACGGTTTCTGCGAGCAACTAATTATCAACTAAATATCCCGCAATTTTTGTCCACCTACCAGAATTTTCTGATATCGTCATATTCTGTGGGTGGTCGGGGGGATGATCGGGATTTAAGGGTTGATAATGGAATATTATAAACAGTGCTATTTTGCAGCAACTAATTAGCAACAAAATACTACGCCACAGTTTATATTTTCTCACGACCTCTTTTTGACTTTATGGTATTTCGGGGGTAGTGTGGGGGTTGTTGCTGCAGTTAGGGGATGATGAGGGAATAATATAAAAAACGCTATCCTTCAGCAACTAATTAGCAACCAAATGTGCCGTTTGCAGAACTTCGATATCTTTACGAGAACTAAAGATATAGTATTGTGGTCTGCTAGGTTAAGACTTAATCTAGCAGATCGCACGTATCTTCTGCAGGTATTGAGCAACTAAATCGGGAATAGTGTAACTAATTAGCAACTAATTAGCAACTAAATACCCAGTAGATTAGATGTGTGCGTCGTGACCATAGTCTGCTAGCTTAATATACGTACATTATAGCTGCGTCGTGCAAATCGACGTCTAACGGCTCGATGTAGATTATATGCATCTTGACTCTCAAACCACTCCACAACACTTTCACGATGAAATTTTTTTGCTTTCTTCCTAAGGAGGCCTTGTAATAGTAATTTTTTGAGTTTGTGTAAAAACATGTAGGAAGTGTGTTTTGATGCATTTTTAGTCGAAAAATAGTGTTTTTAGAAAATGTCCGTATGGATGTGTGTGTGTATTCGTTCGTCGACGTCTGTATCTCAGCTTCTACTCAGTGGATTTTAATCCACCAACTCTCATTTTTTTCGTTTTTACTATAGAATGATGGGGGAACAGTCCGTTTTACATTTTGTAGGCTTGTTTTTTTTTTATAGCGATTTTTTTAGTTTTGAGATTTCAGTTAATAAAAGTAAATTGCTTAATATGCACATGAAAGAGAATAAAATTACCTATCTTTTTACCGCGGAGAATATATATTATCTTTTGCCATTCTGTTATTATACACCATAAAGTGCAATTTTTTTAAACCGTTATAACTCGAAAACTAAATGTCGAACCTTTCGAAAAAAATATGATTATTGAAGGTAATTAGAACTATATACTACTTTAATTTTAAGTAAGTTCATCGGAGAAAAACATCAAAAACTGAAAAAAGTCGTTTTTCTATGGGACGCGATAACTGGAGTAAAAAGGCATTAATCAAGTTCAAATTTTAGATTTAGTTAGCATTATATAGCAGTTCGATCTCTATGTTTAGGTTATTTACAAAACCAGTTAGTTTCAAAGATATTAAGCTTCAAAATTTTTTTTTCTCATCCTGTATACTATGAATCGTTATTTTTACGTGACGCGATAACTGAAGTAAAAAGGCAATAATCGATTTAAAATTTTGGATTTAGTTAGTATTATATAGCATCTTGATCCCTTTCTTTGGGTTGTTTACGATACCAGTTAGTTTCGAAGATATGAGAGAGAAAGAGAGAGAGAGAGAGAGGGGGGAGAGAGAGCTTTAATTACATATATGTAATTGATTCAAAATAATTGTATCCATCAAACAAAAAAAATTGATAGATTTATATATGAAGTAAAAACAATTATGATATTAAGCAATACATAATGTTGAAGGAAACTACGTGCCAAATAATTGGCAGCGGTTTTTCTTTATTATTACCTTTTTTTCTTCTTGTTGTGTTTTTCCCGCGTGTAGCTTGAAAAAGTTTGTCAACACCGGCGTACGCCACCAGATGTGGATGTGCGTAATAAACGTTCTCAAAATTTTCCCGGCTCTTCCTCCTCTTCCTCCTTCTCACACTACTCATAGTGCGTCTTTTTTTCTTTTTTCAATTTTTTTCCTTTGTGTTCTTTGACTGTTTTATTCACCGATGCAACAACTTTGCTGATTTTTTCTGTCCTGTCTTATCGTACTTCTTCTTCAGTGCACGTTTTATCCGTGAAACAAATTTTTCAAACGTTATTTTGCGCACCATGCCGCAGGCGGTCATCATTGTCAGTGTTTGCTCGTCTCTGGCCGTTTCATCCGCTAGCATTCGCGAAAATGCCTATTCTGCTAACACGCGATCAGCCTTTCGTCGATTGCCTTGCTTATCTCCGTAGACCAAATCATGCTGACGACATGCTTCGTCCAGTGGATTGATGCCAACTTCACCACGTTCAATACGTTCCGCTAGTTTTGTTCCTGGACCACAAAATCTGCATCCGGGTACGTGCATTTCGAACGGTAGTAGATTAATCAATTCATCTAGTGCACTATTTTTTTCAACACTCATAAGTTCTTGTTCTTCGTCTTCTTTGACGGTGATTTTGGTCTCTTGCTCGGGCTGTTGAATCTCCCGCTCAATCGTCGCTATGATGAAACTTCAGAAGTGGATGCGGCTACTTTCTTTTTCTCACTTGTCTGACCCGCTAATGTTTTTTTTTCCTCTTTAGCACTCGCGCTGCTACACTACTACTGCTTTCGTCCGCTTCGCTGATGCCGTCAGTACTATCGCTCGCACGACTACCACTCTCAGCACGACGAAGTGGTGGTATGCTGAATAGACGAATAATGCCACCTGGTGTCACAAACTGGCGTGGAATAGCGCCGCTGGTACCACCTGGTGGTGCTGGTGTAGAATTCCTAGGTGGATCAACACTTGATGTGCTAGCTAGCATTTCATTCCAAACGCGTTTATTGCCGATGTATTCTCTTGGTATAAATGATTCACGAAGAGCAACGGCGAATTGCGTATGACCAAATGGTAGTGGGCATTTCCTATGTCTCATAGTATCGTTCTATGATAGTCGCATCGATTCGATCCTCTTCTTCGATTCGCTGTATTTCGTTGCCATCATAATTGTCATCACCGTCTTCGTCGTAGTCATTGTCATTGTTCTTCTTTTTCATTTGACGCTACTCTTTTTTATCTTTCTCCTCCTTTTTCATACCCTTAGCATAGCTATCAAAATCTTTGAATTGAAGATAACGCTGTAGCACTGATCGGTATTGGTTCCATTTTTCTCGCTCACTTTTGCAAGTAGATGAATTCAGTATGTTGCTCATTTCAGCATCCAACCTAGTCATCACGTTACCAGGTGTTTGAACTGTCTTTAGTATAGAACCATCATCGTTACCACGACCACCGTTTGCTAACACACTCTGGAGACGTTCAACGTTCTCGTGAGGCACAAGCACCATCTTCTTGGCGTGTTCCATATTGTCTACTTACTTACTCACTTACTCACTTACTTACTTACTAATGATACTAGCTAACAGTGTACCAATGATTGGTGCTAATAATGCAGGCAAGAAACCACCACGTTGTACAATAATTTTCTTCTTTTTCGACAGACTCACGCAGGGTTCGGCTAGTTTTCGCAAAGTTTTTGCGTGTCTGCGTAAACGCGACTTGTGAGATATCTCCAGTGGAACGTTACCAATTAACACATTTAGTGCACACTCGCAAATATGACGTACCAGTTTCGAATCAACCGTCTTCAAAAGAGCCTTTCACTGATTATTATTCAAATGGAATAACGCCTTTAAAATAACAGCGTCCTTGCGAATAAAAGGACGTCGAAAAACCTTGCGAATGGGTGCTTAGTTATGAGTTTCAGCAACGTTCTTTTTGTCGTAGTAGAGGCAACAGCGAAGTTTCTTGTAAACTGTAAAAAATTCACAAGTACATTGACATACGTCAATAGACTAGTGAATTCTTTCTTTATGCATACGCGTGCGGAATTATAAGAGCATTGAAACGCAAGTCGAACTTCAAGCTTAATAGAAACGGTTACTTACGAATTCTTCGTTGCAATGGAATTTTTTCACGCAAGATGCTGCTTAACCATTAATTGTACTAAACTCGCAAAATTGATATTTTATTTCTAGAAACAACAATATAAGTTTGCAAGCTATATTCTCACATTTCATAATTTTCTACTAATTAAAAATTAGTCTATGGAAACAGCTCTATGAAGAAAACAATGTTGAAACAATGTCTAACAATAAAGTTTTTACCGGCAGATACACAAGGATGCGATACAATTTTTATATAGTAGATATCACATATCCTGGTCTATATTTGAAGTAATCGCCGACACGTGATGAAAAAGGTGTCCGAGAGATTTATCAAGTTAATTGATAAATAGACTCTTGCGGCTGTTACGTCCGTGTAAGTCCGCTCAGAGCGAATACTCGCAGTGAATAGAAATAATTATTTTATGACCAGAATGAATAGTCCTTTAGTTCAGCACGGTGGTGTAGACCGATCGCCGAGGGCAAAGGTAACGAAACGCGTAGGTCAGTACGGCACAATGAGCAGGTCAGTATCCCGAACTCGATATCGAGGGTAGTAATTAAGAATGCAGATATGAGCGAGGACGACAATGATTACGACACTTAACATTCATGCAAATATTCTGAGATAAGAATGGAATACGGTGTGACCTACCTTTAATCGGCTGTCTAAGCTGCTTGGTTGGGTGACAGCTGTATTGCTCGTCCTCTCGTCTCGGGCTGCAGCGTTGACTCGTTCAAAGAGCGGGGAGTTTAAATAAAGCGAGCAACTCAAGTTTGACTGTTATATATTCGAGGTTCGTTTATTCGAAGTTTTAGTTAAACTGGTGTACATACAAATATAGTTATACAGATCTTAGTTTCGAATGCGGTTAAAGAACTCAGATTACTTACTCGCAAGATTCTAAGTCAAGAAATGGAATCGAGATTGGAAATGGCTATCGGACAGAGCTTCGCCCTGTCAGTCAGAGCTCCGAAAACTGAAGGCCCCTCCTCATATTCACGCATGGCTTATATAGGATTCTAGGAGTCTAGGAAGGATAGGGCAAAGGGTGTGTCATCATGGCGTTTTCCCATTATGGACACGCTGGTCATTCGCGTATCGAGCGGGATGGTCTGTTCCCCTTTTCCAAGAGTAATAGTTGTAGTTTAATGTATCGGGCTTGTGTCGGTGCGTCAGTTGTTCACCGGCTGGTCGGCCTCGAAACTCATAACTTAATACACCCTCTTCGTAGGTGTCCTTATGAGGTGACAGTTATAGCTTTGTTTCGCGGAAGGTGAACTTTCGTGTCAGCTTCGTGCTCCACTTTATGATCCCGCGATTAGTTCCGGTGTCATAACACGTGTCTCCGTTCAAGATGAGTTTCTGCCGTGTAGTTGTAAGCTGCCGTACCGACTGCTGCTTCTCTCGACCGTTGTACCATTCGCTGCGCTGCACGTTCTCTTGGTAACTGAAGTATGTTGTAATACCGACGGATGTGACACTCCCCCGCCCAGTTTGTGTCAGTGCCGGCACTGTTTTAAGGATAGTGGTTGTCCCGTTGTGTGATTATGAGTAATATTTTAGAAGAAGAAGTGAAAAATTGTCTGTGTCCGGTGGCTGAGTTCTTTTTTACGTGGCATTGAACATTAGTTTTAGAGTAGAAACAGTACATGTTGGCGCGGTGCTAGCGTGTCGGCCTAGAGTTCCACGGGTCGTGGGTTCGATCCCTGGTCTCGGTGTTCGTTAGTTTGTTTTTTTTGTGTTATTGTGTAGCTTGATAAATGTGAACCGTTATATTTGGTTCTGCGATTACGGTTTATTGTGGTAGTTTGTTTGTTGTTGTTTTTTTGTTTGTTATTGTTGACCCTTCTTCAGGGCTGTGTTGTGTGATGTATAAACATTTTTTTATGTGTGTTTTATCCTTATTAGGGTTGTGTGTTGGATTTTTTTTGTGTGTGTCTACAATATTAAGTAAATGTGTTCACCCTTCGTCAGGGTTGTGTGTTGACAAAAGGTTTATGTGTGTTGTTGAATGGATGTGTGTGCGTGTGTGTGAGTGTGTGTGTGCGATTTTTGTCTTTATTATTATTGCATATATATGAAATTGCATGCATTCATCATTTTTTTGTTGTTTTCTTTTTTTACTCGTCATCGGAGTCCCAACTCTTTTCCTCCATTGGTTCGGGTTCTGGCTGGTTCTCCTCATCTCGTCCGCCGTATTGCACTCGTTCGAGCCTGTCTCCATATGTCCTCCCTGCTCTTTCGTCGGCTTTTTCCTGTTCTAGCTGCCGCAGCACTCCAATCCGTATCCTATCCTTATTGGTTTCTGCTTGCAGTCTTCTTACGAGGGGATCATCTCTTTTATGGATATAGTTGTCAAACCACCTCACCCACTCCCCTTCTTCCCGTGGATAAGATGGGTGCTGGTTCCTCTCGTTCACCTCCCTTACCATCTCCCGCGGAATGCGGATCTTCCGGTGCAGGTCACCTGCCACCCTGCGTACTTCAAAGTTGGTCTCACATACTATGTCTAGTATGTGGTGCAGCCTGCTATTCCGGTGGCAGTCCCTGACCTGGCTTCTGAACATCTCCAGGTCCTGATCGTATTGAGCGATCTGACCTTGTTCCTCGCTCCCCACGTGATAGTATCTTGCTGCCCAGCACCGCAGCATCTCCGCAACGTCCTCCTCGTGCCGCGGTCTGATCGGTACCCTCTCTTCTCTCTTGGGTTTTTTTGAACCGGGCTCTCCCGTCGCCCTTCTAAGTCCGGCTGTCATGCTGCTCCGTTTCATGGTCGGTCTGACTGTTTCTGGCCGTTGCTGAGATGCGGATGACGTCTCGTCCCGCTCGATCTCTCTCTGCACCCTCTTGTGTAGACGATCCGTCCCATTTTCTTGGGCCCGCACGTCTGTGTCGTAGTCGTTTCGTTTATAGCATGCAGAGTGCAGGTGCATCCCCTCTACTGTCTCCCCGAGTTTTTCGCTTCTTACTTGGAGTTGGGCTTTCCGTGATTCCGGATTGGCTTCTTACCTGATCCTCCCTTTTCTCGTCTTTGCGACGTAACCGCTTTTCCTCTCCCATTGTGCTTCTCCTTGCACAGCTAGTTTTTTTTTTTGTGAATCTCTGTTATTCTCGTTTGTCCATTCGCTCCGTTACCTTCACCATGCTATTCCCCGTGCTCGCAGCTCTATGTGTCTGTTCGATTCTTTTTGTGTGCTGGTGGTGTGTCTGGTTTACCCGGCGGACATCACTCCCTCGCATCGAGAATTTTGAATTCGGTGCGATTGCTCCTCTGCCAAGTCTTGCGTCAACTGCTCCCGTGGATGATCCCTCTGGCTCCTCTTCAGACTCAGAAAGTTCCGAGCCACCTTCCTCTTCGGATACGTCGAGCGTGGTCGTCTTCCCTTGGCATCGTTTTGGTTCGGGTATTCGTATTCTTTACGGAACATGTTTGATCTGTGGTCAGGACACCTCCGATCCTTCCTGCATTGACGTTTATGAAAGTGACCTGGATAATTCTCGTTGGGTAAGTGCTACCTGTTTTAACCTATACTATTTATTTATTTCTTAGGATCAAGTATGTTTATGTTCCTATTCCTTCCGGTTTCAGTTTGGTTATTATTCGGCTCACTCGCGCCCAGAACTTAGTGACTTAGCCCCCGAGGTTCGATATGTCACATGGCTTTACTGCCATTGTGTCTTCTGGAATTTTTCCGAGGGCGCAGATGTGATATGTTCCGTCTGCCTAGCGCCAACTGAGGCTTCACCTCTTCGTTTTCAGCTCGCCGGTACTGGTGTAAGTACTGATTTCTTGTTTTCGTTCTTTATTTACTTGAACAAAAAAAAATCGTAACAATTCTTGTTTTTTTTCAGCCCTGGGTTCCTGTTCCCAACGGTACCCTCTATTCGCCAGAAGATGATTTCAGATTCAATTATTTTAGTGCTCAACTGTAACGATCAAAATAGTTTTCACGAATACGTAAAAATACACACACATATATATACAACAAATTCTTATATATATATATATATATAATTCTTTTTAATTATATATATATATATATAAAAGAATTTATTGTATCACGTGTTGAATTCCTTCGTTTTGGCCTTTAACCGTTCTGTACATTCTAGTTCGTTTGTTCAAATAACGAGTCAGTTCCTTTTTCTTTTTTGCTTCCTCCTCAAGAGGAAGCTTTGTAATAGTAAAATTTTCAGTTTTGCTAATACTTCGTGGAAACGCATTTGGAGGTGTTTGGAGTACGAATCATACGTTTTTAGAAAATATCCGTGCGGATGGCTGTGTGTGTGTGTGTGTGTGTGTGTGTGTGTGTGTGTGTGTGTGTGTGTGTGTGTGTGTGTGTGTGTGTGTGTGTGTGTGTGTGTGTGTGTATGTACGTATACCGCCATAATTTTGGAACCATGCGACGGATCGTAATAAAATTTGACATGCATATATTTTTTCTAATTCTGAATTTAGGTCATTTTTTGTTTTATGATTCTGACCATTTTACGGCCATATTATAGCCGATTTTCTATTTTTGAAAAAATATTTTTGCTTTTTTATAATGATATGATTTATACAATATATTCAACAATAGTGTATCTAAAAGAACATAAATTTGTCTACTTTTTCCCGCAAGATTTTCTAGATTGACTGATCTGTTCATTTTTTATGATATAAAAGGTAATTTTTCGATAAACATATATAACTCAAAAAATAAATAGTTAAATGTTTTGAAAAAATTCATGACAATAAAAAACAACGATATCTACTAGTTGTAAAAATTTTAAGCAATTTTGGCGACTAGTTTTTGAGATAAAAATCAAAAACTAAAAAAAATGGTTTTTTTATGTCGTACGATTACGGGAGTAAAAAGGTTTAAATTGAGTTGAAATTTTAGGAAAAGATTGATCTTTTGATCACTTCGGCTAGGTTCTTTTTGTAGCTTATGAAACCTTTTAGTTTAAAAGATATTAAGATTCAAATTCTTCAACTCTCACCCTGTATACTCTGTGTGACTGAACATTATTATTTTTGTTAAACCATATAATTTGATAATTAAAGCTTAGTATATTTTGAGAGTTTTCATGGTTTTATAAAATGTCCGTGCAGATGATTTTGTTTGTGGTGTGTGTGTGGCGTGCGCGTGCGTACGTATACTGTTATAATTCTGGAACTACGTGATCGATCGTAATAAGATTGGACGTCCATATATGTTTTCTGATTTTGAATTCGAGTAAAACCTATCCTTTTAGTATCGAATAGTAGCGAATATTTAAATCAAAGAATGAGTTGATTGTCCCATGTAATTATCTTCCACTAGCAGAATAGGAGGAAGCTAAGTGCCAATGACTTGGCAGCGGTTTTTTGTGGCAGTTATAATAGCCGATTTTATTCAATGATTTTACAACATCCAGAACATATTCAGTTTGATTATATTAGAGGTTACATTTGATTCATTTTTTTTTTGTTTTTTTTTGAGATTTAAAACAGTTCGCTTACTTGTTTATCTTGTGCAATTCTGTTGTAAATCTTTACATAAGTTTTCTTATTTCTATTGATTACTTCTAACTACATCTTGAGTCTTTCCTACTCTCCCAAACTTCTTTTATTCCGACTTCGTACTAAAATATTATAACTTAATCCTACCTTTCCTGTCCGACCTTAATTTTCTTAGCTTAAAAGAACTGCTTATCGCGTTACCTATCGGTTATGGACCGTCTAGCTTACGCGGTTTCAAATCCTCAAAACCCTGATTATTTGCCAATAATATAAATCACACTGATTATAGTTGCTTAATTCTTACGCTGATGCAAGGACTTACTTGTCCTTTTAGTATTCGGTTGGCTTAAATATTAACATGTAAATAGGCTTAGTTGACATTTCATACCCTGCTCGTTTACATTTTAATGCTAATTCGTAACTTGAATTTCCCCCTCTCTTTTTTTTGCCTTATGTTTTTCCCTTTTTCTCTTATAACGTACATGATTATTATAATTACCATACCTAACTCGTGATCAGAAGTGTCGCGCGTACCATGTAGATTTGTTAGCTCATCTATGCCTAAGAGAAGTTACCTTTAATTTCCTAAGTGTCTTAGTCACACGTACAACGTTTTTCTATTCCCTAATACATCGCTTCTTGGAGACAAAAAAAATATATATTTTACCGACTATATTACCACTCGCTTATCAAATGTAGTACACGTAACTCGATTACATAATTGATTGCTATATGTGCATCTTTTCAGATTATATATATATAAGTGTGTATACATTGATCCAATTCCTATTCTACCTTGCTTACTTATTTGATATTTGTCCTCACCCTTTTTTTGTTCTTTTGTTATGATTTTTCTATATTAGTTTGTAGGAGTATATAATTTTTGTTTGCACGATCATTATACTAACTTTAACCACTGAATTCACCTGCCTTTCGCTTAATTTCTAAGATTATTATTTTACTAATTACTTTATGAGATTATATTTATCATAAGTGGGCCCAGATCTTGGGATCGGGTGCGGGGACATTCTGGCATTCTTGTAGGTAGTCGCGGATGTTCGCAATTTACTCTTTTTGTCATTCCCTCTACCTACCGACTCGGGGAACTTTTCCTCTCCTTCTTCACTTCGTGTTACTTGTACCTTACTTTCCTTACATTGCAGTTTCGGGTTCATCTCCCTCGACAATTGTGTGCAATGATATTGTCCTCACAGCAGTGGGTGGGGTTCTCGGTACAGCGTACACACGTTCTACCTGTCCTGGCCCCGTGAATTCACATCTTATTGAATGATCTAATGGTTTCATTGGAACGTATATTCCCTTGGCTTCCTTATGGTTGCCTGGCGCCGCTATTCTACGTATGGCTACGAATATAGTTGCGCATACTATCGTTCCGATGACTGCAATTATCACTGTCAGTGCAGTGTATGCTATAGCTAGTTGGCCTGGTACAGCCGTTCGCCCTTGTATATTTACCTGCCCTGCTGCTTTCTCCGCCCACACCGTGCTTGCCACTGTGAGGTGTACGTATGGTAAAAAGTACTCGCGCTCTTCTTCCCCTTGATCTGCTCCTCCGTAATATGTCTCTTCGCCCGTTTTCACCTGGCATTTTTCCGGAATTCTTAACTCTCCTGTGCCTTCGAGTATTAAAATAGTATCTTCGTCTTTACACTTTACCGTGCAGTTTAATCGTCCCGAGGTCGAGTATATCCATTTTGCTGGGTTTGTGGTTTTTATGAAGTAATGATCCGGGCCAGTCATTAGTTTGCTTTTCAAAGACTATGAGCTTGATAGGATTCTGGGTCTGATTTAAGACTACTTTCGTAATCTTGTCTTGTTGTAGTTCTTTTGGCTGCCTTGCAAATTTTACCGTAACTAATCCTTAAGCACTCTCTCCATTCCTCGTCATTCATGAAGAAATGTTCATTGTCCTTGGGATTTATTGCCATAAATTTTCCTGCTGGTACTATCGCCATTGCCGTGTTTATTGGCAATTCCGCTAGGTTGAACACGGGTATTGGCACCAGTTCGTACGTTCGATAGATTGTTTCTGTGACGAGGGGCAGATTGAGTTGTAAAATTAATTGTCCCTACATGATAAACATATCCATCGGCCCGTATTCCGAGAGAGTCCCTTGGTTTACTGATTCTAGGGGCGTGGTGAAATCTCTACCCTCGTGTCTTCTTAGTAATGCTAATGCATTTCTTATGGTTCGCGTATCCAGTGCGTACTCTTTGGTTTGCATGATATTGATGATTTTACTTGCTATATCTATATTTTCGTTTATTATGTGGATAGTCTCATCAATTGACGGCGGTGTCAAGATCTCTGTTTCTTCTCCTTCCTCCTCGTCCAGCTTTAATCTCTTTTTTAGCTCCTTGACCCTTTTATTAGGCCCTTTTGCATCCAGGTGTACGTCATTCCCTACTACGACCTTGTAGTACGGAAACTGTTATAACTCATCCATATTTCCTTGGCGCAAGTCTTCGAGCAGGATTAAATTATTTACTCCTTCCTGCCCTAGGGCCTCTATGATTTGGCTTCCATGCGTATGCGTGCCAACATCGTACGGCTTCCTTATCATTTTAAATGTTATAATCTGTTTGTTTAACTGCATTATCTTATCTTGGAGGGTATACATTTGTCCGATTAAAATCGTATCCGTTGCGTTTCTGTATTCATCTGTTTGAACTAATAATCGCGTGGCTCGTTGGTCAGTCCCGATGTTGTCGAATACGTTGCCTACGTTGATTCCCGTTACGAACGTCCATTCTCCTAACGTCAAACGGGTGTCCGCGTCGCGTCTGTACATCAGTCCTGGATTGTTGTTCCTCTCGGTGACGCGAATCCCTCCTATGGCTTCCTGCAGTCCGAGTAAAATCAGGACCACTGTTGCCAGCGTGTGTTTCATCTGTAATTTATTTAAATTCAATAATTTTTACATGAATTTCAGCATTATTGAAATTTCACATACTCCCGCTCGTCTTCGTCCTCACTCCTGCTATTCTCTAACGTGTCCATAATTTTTTCAATCGCCTGAGCTACATCCGTTCCCACATTTTCCTCTGGTCTAAGGAAATCTAGAGCCCAGTTGCTTTTTATTATNACTGTCAATAATTTTCTCAATGGCCTGAACTACTTCCGTTCCCACGCTTTCTTCTGGTCTAAGGTAATCTAGCGCCCAGTTGCTTGTTATTATTCCGGAATTCCCTCCGTCATTAGTACCATTTATCGTACCTTGTTCTAGTCCGGCGTACATACAGTCGTAATTTCCCCCCCCCCCCCCTGATGTGTTTACCTGTTCATTGACCGCGCTATTTGCTTCGTGCGTATCCCAAGTCCAGGCCTCTCTCGAGCTACCTGCTTCTTGTCCCTCCACAGGGGCTTCCATCTCCTTGCTTCGCCTCTCTCGGCCTTATCTTTTGCCTCGTGTATTTTGGTCTCAAAAATGAAATCTCGGTTCCACAAGTTGAGTTGGGCATGCGATATGCCATTCCTCTTAGTTCCCAAGAATCCAGGCATTTCTACTTTAACTTTTACCTTTCCTGACAACGTTACCTTGTGTACTCCCGACTTAGTCGACTGGTCAATATAGCATGCGATAAAATCGATGTTTTCATGGCAGTTACTGCAATATAAGCGTGGTACCCCCGTTCGTTGCCAGCTAGTCGCTCTAGTCACATTGAGTGCGACTTCCGTTTTGTCGAGTGGTCGCATCCTTGCATAGCATTGAGAACACACATTCCAGCCGGCGTACACATACGCCACCCGTTCGTAATTTCTAATTACCTCGTTCATGCTTGCCTGAACCCGCTTATTACGTAACTGACACAATCTAATTTAAAGTGTTCGTCATGCCTATATCTTTTGTGACATTGCATACATTCTCTTGCCGGTGTCTCGCGAAAAATGGGCTGGTTGCATTTATTGCAAGCCGTCGGTAGTTGGACTCTTGATAGGATGTGCGCGTATTTCATTTTAAGGAAAATCTCAGATTGATCACTTACTTTATTATGGTAACAGTCAGGGCAATACAATACTGAATGATTCTTGGTAAAGTAAGTCTCCGTGTCTGGTAAGGTCGTATATGAGTAATAGCCCTCCAGCGCTTCACTCACTGCGTATGGATCCATCGTTCTCCTTGTTTAGAACAGCGTGACCATGTTCTTTTTTATCTGCTCAATATCTTCCAATGTACGTACTATCTGTCTTACGTGCTTCCTCGCGTGTGCCAAGTCTCTGTATACTGTTACTTTGTACAGGTATCTTTTTACTTCATCTCTGACTCCTCTTAATAATGTATAAATCGCAAGTCTTTCTCGCTGTTCTGGTGAATCTGAGATTTCGAAAAATTCCGATTTTGCTAGGTTACCCTTATTTTTATAATCTTGCAATGTATTTTCTACGCGTTGCCCAAAACTCTCTGCTGTTTCTCCACGACCTTGTGCCATTCACGTGAGTCCTCGTCTAGTTTCGATTAGCTGATTTACTAATCTCTTTTTTGCATTATCATCTAGTCTTAGCATTATGTTATAAAAATAAATAAAAAGAAAATTAAACGGAAAATTTTACAATTTCTAGGTTGTCATTTTAAACCTCTGTCTCTAAATTTCTTTTAAACATTTTTCTCGGAGGAAATTATTATTCCGTTCCGTTATTATCCATTAATACCGGGTACAATTGATTAGCCACTACGTGGTAGCGCAAGGGCAGTTCCCCCCCTTTCGAAACGTTCGCTCCGGGAGCGAAGTCGTCGTTCGGCGTCGTGGGTGGAGCCTGTGGGGGTAGATCCTTCGGGTTCTCTTGTCCGTCCGCTTGTCCCCTCTTTTCTGCGGCAGCCTGATCCTTTGGCTTCTTTCGTGTGCCAAGATGCAGTAATAACTGCGTGACCGAATTCCAGAAACTGCCTAAAATATAAACGGAAAAACCGTATATAGAATGCAATGCATAGCCATGAATTTTCGTATCTGCCACAAATTTAATAGGTCTCGCAATCATAAATAATCCAATCACCCCTGCCAATGCCGATCCGAATGTTAAAAATTTTCCCCAAATTCTTCCCCATGTAGATTCTGCTAGTTTAGCCATAGCATTTTCGTCAAACAGTCTCGTTACCGATAATCCATCCATCTTGAACTTCTTCCTGCAATACTCATAGCGATAGAATTTAGCACTGCTGGCTTTTCTACCGGGAACATCAGATGATGTCTTAACGCTTGAATTTGCGCCGGTGTATATATACCACTTTTTGCAAGGTTCGTTGGATCCGTATAATTCCAGGTTAATTTTGTTTGCGGTTTAAGCGCGTTCGGTGTTATTCCTTTAGTTACTGATCCCGGTAGCACCGTATACCATTCGTTCTCTAATTGAAACATCAGTGGTATGAGTGGGTTACATGTCGTTTCCGAGCCGTACGTTTTTAGTATGTGTGTTCGCGGAGTTAAGAAATATTTTTTATTGTCCTTCATTACCGGCAATTCTTGATAACATGAAGTTTCTTCTCTTCTATGTACTTCCACTTTACGCATTTCATTAAATGCACTACTTCTCCCGCCACCAGTCCGATATACCCGCTTCGCTTCGTGACTTGATAGGCGAATAAGTCCGGTGCCGCCGCTGCGATGCTCAATGCATTTGCTATGACTCTTTTTTCGAGTTCGCATTTTTGTAATATTAAGTCATGATACAGTCTCTTAATCTGCCCTTTGATATGTTTTTCAACATAAACGAATTTCGAATTTACATACGCAAAGATATCTAAATTATTTATTGACGGTGCTTTTACTGCGCGGAAATATTCAGTTTGCAGCCCTTCTAAAAACAATAATTTAGGGTGTTCCGTACGCACTAAATCATACCCGCATACGTTTACGGTGCCGACCGATGTAAACGCGAAAGTGATTTCCTCCGACTCCATCATGTACACCGGCCTCAGTCCTGTTTCTTCCTCAGTTACTTTATTTACCCGCCCGCATATAATTCTGCATATTGGCTAAACTCACAAGTAGTCGGCGGAATAGGATCCCAATATGCGTAGACTTCTTCCGAGTCTATACATTGATCTTGCGTTAGTGTGCATCGTGTTCCCGACCTCATTATTATCTCATTAGTATTTAAGTTTACTGGTGCTTCATATTCTTTTAATGTAATTGTTAGATATCCTGATACGACTACGTCATCGTAAACTCCGTATGGGTCCATATATCTTCCGTCCTTTTCGCAATTACCTTTGTGGTCGAGTTTTCCTGCAAAGGTCATGGGGTGCACTGTAGTAGCATTTATCCTTAAGTTTGTTATTAATTCCTCATGGAATCTATGCACTCTGTGATTATGCATTGTTTTACACTCTTCCTTTGTTACTTCGTCTAAAAATTTTATTTCTCCTTTAAATACATCGCTGGAGTGTGAAAATGCACCGCATGACCTTGCAGTCCTCTTAATCTCGACCTTACAAAATCTCACGTGTGTATTCGAAAATTCGTTCAGTTGTAACAGTTTCATGAAGACCCGTGTAGTATTCACTACCGGGACCTCTATATCGCATTCGCCTACATTGATTAATGAAAACGTTGTCAAGTTTGAAACTTGTTGAGAGCAGTCATAGGCTATTATTGCCTCGCCGATGATACTTAATTGATTTAACGCTGATAACCATACGAGTAGTTTGCTAATCATCTGTAAAATATTTGAACCTATATTATTATTTATTGCGATAAATTCATGCTTTCTAAGCCCGGTTTGTTGGCTATGCTTTACATGCATAATTGTATTAAATTATGTTTGCGAGTGAGTGTGTTGTTTCTTTTTTCTGTATGCTCGTTCACTTACAAGTGTCTTTGTTTAACTAATAAGAATGATGACATAAAAAAAAATGTCTATAAGTTGTGTACTTATTGCTAATGATTATGACTATTGTTGTTTTCTTTAAGTTCTATGTATGATTATGTTATGAACCAGCATGCACATTTATTTAGCTTTCTCTGTACTTTCAACATGCGACATGCGCAAGCGGTTAGCATGCACGACTTTTTCCTTCGTTGCGCTTATTTGAATTTTAACGTTCCCGTTTTGGCCGACATCTAACACTTGATACGGTCCGCTATATAGATCGTCGAATTTGTGAGGTTTCGGACCCTTCAAAAGCCACACGTAGTTGCCTATTTGCAATGTTTTTAGATTAACTCGTTTATCATAGTGTATTTTTACCCGTAGTTTCGCTTTTATTGCGTTTTCCCTTGCCGTTTCTTGTAGCCCGTTTAACCTCGTAACTAAGTCCTTCATGTATCCGTTGATGGTAGGTAATAAATCGTAAGGTTCGAGTTCGTCCTCGGCCGGAGTGCGCGCTATTCTTCCGAATACAAGTTCGAACAGCGTGTGCCAGGTAGCTTCACTTACGCTCGTATTAAAATTGAATGTTGCCAAGTCTATATAATCGTCCCAATCATTCTTATTCTTTTGCACAAAAAATTTAATATATTCCATGAGACTAGAATGTGACCTTTCCAATGATCCGTTTGACTGTGGGTGAAAAGCCGTCGTTTTTATTTGTTGCATTCGGAACCGCTTTGCCACTCTCTTCATTAATTTACTTAAAAAGTTAGTCCCCTGATCCGTCAATATGACTCTTGGAGCTCCATATACACAAATTAGCTTTCTGATCAACACAGTTGCCACCGTGGTCGTTGTCGTATCCATTAGCGGTTCGGCTATTGCGAACTTTGTTAGATTATCTTGAAATGTTAATACATACTCATTTCCCTTATCAGTGATAGGTAGCGGTCCGACCACATCAATCGAGAGCTTATTCATACTCACAGTGGATGTGTCCGTGATTATCATAGGTAATCTAGTTTTTACCCTCACTAATTTTTTTAGTTGACAGTCTAGACATTTACGAATAAAGTTTTGAATATCTACCTTCAGATTTTCCCATAGATAACTTTGCTTTATTCTCTTGTATGTCTTTGTTACGCCTCTATGTCCTCCGCCTATTGATGCGTGTACTGCCTTAATTATCTCCTCGCGATCTTCCGGGAGCGGACATTTAATTATCCCTAGACATATAATTAACTTGGTGTCGAGTTGAGCGAAAACATTCTTTAACAATTGATTCACTTTACTCCAGTCAAGTCCCTCGATCAGATCTGTTTTTGCGACGCTTATTGACGTAATCTCAAATTTTCGCATATACGGTGTTAAGTTGGCGCACAAAACTTTGACCGTTTCTAGCGCCTTCGTAGGTTCGATCATCGTTTCTTCTCTTAACGGAAGTGCAATGTGTACTTTATTATTTTTTGTCGGCACCTCTCCCTCGCTTTGTTCTACCTCCTCGTCATCTTTATTACCTTCTTGACGGCTTTCTTCTGACAATTGTTCTATACTCGGTGCCTTTTCTCTCGCCTTTTCTTCGGCATGAGGGCTTTAATGGCTTCTTTATATTTTTCACCTGTCTACCTACCTGTCCGGGTACGCGTCATCATCGAGTGTGCCGGCGCCGCACTCCTTCCCCGTGCGGTCTCCTCCTGCACGTTCCATTCTGCGTTCGCGTTTTCTACGCCTTCTTCTGTCGTGACGATATTTATTACCTCCTCCACGGGATTTCGTGAAAAGTGCGTCCGCTATATTCGTTTTCTCCGGTTTGTACTGTATGTTAAACTCGAATTCGGCCAATAATAGCCGCCATCGGTCAACTCTCGAATTTGGATCTGGAAGAATCTTATTTTGTGTCTGAATAATGTACGCAAAAAAATAAGATTCGTGAGTTCGATTAATTAATAATTTAAGGACTTGTGACGCAGATATTATTATTAGGAGTAGATAAGGAGCAGCAGGTCAAATAAATTCTACACATGTTTATAATTAACCAACTGATTGTGGCTAGCAGCCTTTATTCGTTTTATTTCTCACCCAACTTATTCAAAGAATTTATCAAACGCATCAATTAACGAGAATTGGAATAAACTAAATCATAGCAAATCGCCACCTCGAAAATAGCCGAAACAAAATGAACAACAATTGCGGAGACTCGACATATCAAGTTTTCATATACGAAGATTATAATATTATTCGATAATATGAGAGTAGTGACTGCTGTCATGTGAATCAAGTATAACCTATAAAGCAAGAAAAGATTGTTTACAATAATGGTTTGTTAAATGTAAATGTATTGTTAGATGAACTGTGATAGAGTAAATTGAGGTTGTGTATAAAAAAGATTGATTGTAAATTTAAGCTATGAAGTTTGATTTACTGATGTAATAATACGCGAACGATACTACGATTTATTGAAGATATATTTAAATAATTATATTGAAACAAATCAATTGTATATGAGATGACTTATTTGCCATCACCGTGTATCCAGACACGAGATCCGGCGTTCACCGGAATAATTATACGGAAAATAAGTCTCGAGCCGATCTAACTATCAACGTACTTAATAAACGAAAAAGAGTAATATTATAGCAAATAGAATGAATCACGTAGAATATATATTGTGGTGACAATTGATAGTCGTAGAATAGATGACCTGGAAATTATTCAACATTAAGGTTCGAATGATGTAATATGTGATCCTCGTAACTGTTGTTCATTCTTTGGTTAGCTTTACGAGATGTTATGATGATAATGTTAGTTTACGCATAATTCGCCAAATGCGACCATAGACAACCGACTGGGACGTGATATAATCACCACCAGCCGGACAGCGAAAGCTGTCTCTTTTGCGTCTGTCGGTGGCAGAGTTAGTTAATTAATTATGCGCTGAGTCTTTCCCGAAGGAAGAGACTCCCCGGATCAGTCTGGTGTGGAGATCCCCGGGTGCGAGAAATAAATTAAAATGTTAGTTTGTTAAACTATGAGATTAAAATTACGAATACATAGAGTCCAGCGGCGAGGCGAAATGGCAACTCGAACGGCTAGGACCTGGCTTCCTCTGGAACACTCTGGCACGTGGTTTCGTCTGTAGAAGAATCATGTGGAGTGTTGTAGTCTGTTGAAGGAAGGAAATGTACTGATACGCTGCTTAGCTCGAGCTGGTCAGCGATGCGACGAGCGAAGCGGGCCCGCTAGAAGAGGGGTATGCGCAGCGGACGAAATCTCGTTTGCGGCGTAGATCTGCTGCGTCGGCGGCCCTCATACGATCGATAATCGTATGGGAGCCGTGTAAGCGCGAGAGAGAGAGAGCGAGATGCTGTACCTGCATGGACCCAGAATTTGGCCGTTGCAGATCTTTGTGCGACCTGAGCCATTGTAACGCGATATTATCCGTAATCAACTCGAATTTTCTTCCGAATAAGTACGGTCTAAAATGCTTTATTGCTGAGACTAATGCGTTTGTTTCTTTATTATATGTGTCCCATTGCCTCTCTGCTTCTGTCAGTGTTCGCGACATGTATGCTACCGGATGCTCCTTCCCTGCTTCGCCATTCAACAGCACCGCTCCCAGCGCGTATCCTGAACTGTCAGTTACGAGCGTGAATGGTTTCGAAAAATACGGGAATGCTAATATTGGTTCTTCGCATAACTTATCTCTTAATATCTCAAACGACTTTTGAGCTTCCTCCGACCATTTAAATTCTGCTTCATTTTTCAACATCTCCGTTAACGGTAGCGCGATATCGGCAAATCTGTCAATGAATTGCCTATAATACCCCACGAAGCCTAAGAATTGAAATTTAAGAAACCTATTCTTTTTACTTTTTGGTGCCGGATATCGTTTAACTGCCTCGATTTTTCTAGGGTCCGGTTTTACCCCGGTCAATGATATCACATGCCCAAGATATAAAACTTCCTCCTTCAAAAATTCGCATTTGTCTGCTTGTAATTTTAAAACATATTTTCTCAATCTCTCAAATAAATGTCTAATGCGTTCTAAATGTTCTTCGAACGAATTTGAATGTACTATAATATCATCCATATATATAAACAATTCTTTGCTTGAGAGTCCTGCTAACGCGATCGCAAGTGCACGTGAAAATGTCGCTGGCATTGTGCGCAGTCCGAAACTTTCGCGCGTAAAGTGATATAGCCCGCTTTGTGTCGCGAAAGCCGTTTTATGTCTATATTCTTCCGCAATTTCTATCTGGTGGTATCCCGATTTTAAATCAAAAACTGAAAAATATTTCGCACCTNTGTTATACTTGAATAATTTGGTAACTTTTAATCGTGTGCCATTACACAAACCGTCTGTTATACAGTACTTTTACTTCCAGTAACGAATTTTCTTTTTATTTTCTTAATTTGGACAAATATTTAATCTTTTTTTATAATCTATAAATTTTATATAGAATATAATTTTAAAATAAAAATAAAACAGAAACTGAAATGGGGGGTTGGCGAGCGGAGCGAGCAAGGGGGCGAAGCCCCACTAGTATATATATATAAACAATTCTTTGCTTGACAGTCCTGCTAACGCGATCGCAAGTTCACGTGAAAATATCTCTGGCATTGTGCGCAGTCCGAAACTTCCGCGCGTAAAGTGATATAGCCCGCTTTGTGTTGCGAAAGCCGTTTTATGTCTATATTCTTCCGCAATTTTTATCTGGTGGTATCCCGACTTTAAATCAAAAATTGAAAAATATTTCGCACCTCCCAGCTGATCTAGAATGTCTATGTTTTATGTCTAATGCAAAATATTTTGCAACGGATGCGACGCTGTGCCTCCCAACACAGGTGCGCAACATCTAGCGCCTCCGTGTGCACTAGGATTTCTTTATTTCGCGGGATTTTACACGCGATCGCCGACGTATGGGAGTACGCTGGGAAGAGGTGGGAAACAGGAAAGAAGTCATACACAATCAACACTGTATTCACGTTTCTGCACTTGTATTTCGCCCAGCCCTTCCCTACGTGGTGGCCTTAGCCGCCCACGCAAGGTAGCCACGCAGGGCCCGCAGATACTCGCTGACTCCGCACACACACACACACACACTCTACCACGCTATAGTCCTGAGGCTCTCACCTCTGAACACAGCTGACCCTCTCTCTCTCGCTCTCGTACACGCGCTAGTCCCCAAGCCGTAGCCGGTGACGTCACGCAACTCTCCGTCTCTCTCTCTCTCTGGTGAGTAACTCTGACAGCACTGTATTTTAGCTCCTACTTTCGCACTGCTTTTCTGCCGCCTCTTGCCTTCGGGCCTTTTTTGTTGTAGGTTGTTGCACGCTCCTTTTTGCAACCTTTACGGCGATATATAAGTCGTCGTGGGCTGCAATTTATTTCCTGCTTGTTTTCTTGTACAAACTTTCTGCACGGTTTCTAACCTACAAATCTACTCTGCTTGGCTTGGGTTGGTTTCTCGCTCGCACGGCGTCTCTCTTCGCTCGCAATCAACATCGAGGCGACATCTACTGCATCGAGGAAGAACTTCTAAGGCGTCTGCGAAAATGAGTGAAAACAGCGAAAAGAGCGGGGAAGCGCCTTTCCAGCTGTGCAACAGCTGTAAACAGCCCATACAGCATAAGGAGCCGAAAAGGTGTGCTTTTTGCAAGCTGTTTTACCACGTAAAATGTCTAAACACCATCAACATCAAGACGATCGTGGTAAATGAGAGGCAGTTTCTAGCCTGTCCTCCTTGTGCGGATGCCAAGAGTGTCAAACCAGGAGCCAGGACAACATCAGCAGCGGGGGTGACTGCAGCGACAGCGGCAAATAAGACCACCCCAAAACCACCGGGGACTAAAAAGACGAGATCGGCACCGACATCAGCTAATACTTCACGAAGCACTTCACCAGCTCGCTCATCATCCATTGAGGCTGCTCTGAAGGACATTCGTGAAGCTCTCGATGACATCCGCAATGCTCATGCGGAGGCCGTCCAGACGCAAAACATCGTGTCGGAGAGAATCTCACGAATTGAGCAGCGTCTTAGCCCGCTAGAGAAGCGACTAAAGGCCCTCGATGAGCTGCCTGCACTCAAGACTCGCATAATCAATGCTGAGTCAACCATCACCGAGTTGCAGGCACAAGTCCAACATCTCTCATCGAGGAGCCCTGCACAACAGCAAGACAACAACAACAACAACAACAACAACAGCAGCAGCAGCACTGCGGAAATCAACAGCCTTCGCAGTGAACTGGCTGAGGTCAAACGACGGCAGGAGCAGACCTCCAATAGTGTTGTTGTCATCACGGGCTTGCACTACACCCGTGAGACTTCGCTTCATCTACTCGCGTTTGCGGTCATAAACGCACTCGACCCAACGGTCCTACGGAGAGATGTTGCGTCTGTCAGGACCATGGGAAAGCTCGACGCACCCCAGAACACCGCCAGGAGTGATGGCAGATTACCACCGTTGGCCGTCACCCTCTCGTCTAGTGCACTCGCACGATCACTCGTCGTCGCCAAGGCTCGTAGACGCAAGCTCCATACCACCGAGCTGGACGCAACCTTAATGGAGGAAGCCAAAGCCCTGAGCCCTGACCACCAAGGGCTCATAAACATAAACGAGCTACTCCCCTCCGACGTCCACAAGCTGCGTTCGCGGGCCAGGCTGGAGGCGAAGAAGAGGCAGGGCTGCCGAACATTCGTCAGGGACGGGAGACTTTTTATGCGCTGCAACGATGACAACGAGCGCGCCACCGTCATCACCACCGACGCCGAGCTGAACGATTTTTTAGCTCGGATTCCGGCTGCCGTCGACATCGTTCCACACTGAAGCTGCCACATATACAATTCATCCCACCACATCCGCCATCAAACTCATTCGCCGTGTCTTCATCGAGTTCTAAGGTATCTCTGTCCGAAGGTCTAAGGGTCTGTCATTTTAATGCGAACTCTCTCACGGGTCACATTGAGATGATCAGGCTCTTTTTATCCACTCGCTCTCCATTCCACGTAATAGCTGTTACTGAGACCTGGCTAAGCGAGAAGGTGACATCCATCCCTTCACTGGATGATTACCTGCTCTACAGACGTGACAGAAACAGAAACGGTGGAGGTGTGGCCCTCTATATACATAAATCCTTGACGGTTAGTGTTATCTCATCATCCGACGGTGAATGGTCTGGCAAGCCAGGCAAGCCTGAATACCTTTTTTGTGAGGTATCGGCCAAGGGAGTTTCTCCTATCTTCGTGGGGGTTGTGTATCGCCCACCTCATGCTCCTTTTTTCCAAGGCTCTAACTTTATTGACCAGCTAACAACTCACATGCACAACTACTCCACGAAGGTTATAATGGGGGACTTTAACTCCGACCAACTATCCTCATCTGAAGATGCTAATTTCATCAGGGCCTTCATTGATGAGAACTCCCTTTCGTCCGTTCCCTATGGTGCCACGCACCATAAACAGGGTTCTGATACCTGGCTTGATTTATGCCTAATCGACGAGCAGGATCGCCTGCAGTCATACTGGAAGACGGACGCACCTTTCATCAACGGACACGACCTGATCACGGCCACTCTCGACGTACAGATTCCACGCTACGTACCAAATACATACTCATACAGAAACTTTAAAGGAATCAACGCCGAGAAGCTAAGGGACTTTCTTAGCGAATGTGACTGGTCATCTCTCACCACTTCATCACTCGACGATTGCATATCTACACTTAACGCTAACCTCACTAACGCCATTAACCATCTCGCCCCATTGCGGACTGTGACACCAGGACGACAACGTCACCCGTGGTACACCGCGGCTCTTCGTGACCTTGTATCGGAGAGCAATAGACTTTACAGGCGTTTCAAGGACTCCAGGCTTGAATCAGATCAACGCGTTTACAGATTAGCTAGAGACAATGCTCACAAACAAGTCGAGGAGGCCAGGCTGAATTATTACTATTCACGCCTGTCCACCTTGACCGACACTGCTGAGATCTGGAGAGAGCTGGAGAAACTGGGAATTTCTACCACCAAGGCCCCCTTACCATCTAGATTTACCACAGATGAACTCAATACGCATTTCAGTGCGATCTCAAACGATCCACTGGCTCCTGCTGTTGAGGATTATCTTCTTACCCTGGAAAGTCTTGACCTCCCGGAACATTTTGAGTTCAGCCCTATAATGGAATCGGACGTGTTGGCTGCGGTTTCGCACTTTGACACCCAGGCCAGGGGGAGTGACGGCATTCCACAGGTTGTTATCTCTAAAGCATTGCCGTTTCTCGCTCCCTTTCTAAGTCATATTTTCAACCTGTCCCTGAACGAACCCTGCTTCCCATCTGCCTGGAAAATGTCACTTGTGCGCGCACTCAACAAAATCAGTTCACCAATAGCTCTGACTGATTACCGTCCGATTTCACTTCTCTGCTTTCTTTCCAAGGCTCTGGAGTGGCTGGTGCACAGGCAAGTCTCAGAATACCTTGAATCAAGGCTCTTACTAGACAACCTTCAAACAGGCTTCCGCACTGGTCACAGCACTCAGTCTGGCCTAATTAAGCTAACTGATGATGCCAGGGCTGGGATAAACAAAAAGAAAGTAACACTGCTCCTTCTCTTCGACTTCAGCAAGGCGTTTGACACTGTGTGTCACGTCAGGCTCCTGAGAAAGCTATCCACCTTCGGCTTCTCAAAGCAAGTCATCCGCTGGTTTGCCTCTTACCTCTCCGGGAGAGAGCAGGCCGTAGTTGGTGACAATAACGAACGTTCTTCTCCTCGACGTCTGAACATCGGCGTCCCACAGGGGTCCGCTCTGGGTCCCCTGCTGTTTGCATTGTACATCAACGATATCGGTTTCTGCCTTGATACCGATGTTTCCCATCTCATCTATGCGGATGACTTGCAAATCTACAGTCAAAGCCACCTTGAAGAGCTCGATTCTCTATCAAGCAAGATGAGTGCTAATGCTGAGAGGATTACTGGCTGGGCTGCACAGAATAAGCTAAAACTTAATGTTGCTAAAACAAAAGCAATTGTCCTGGGCTCCCCCTACTACATAAATGCACTACCCTCAACAGCTAACACCTATATTAACATAGGGGGTGCCCGGGTCAGCTTTGAATCCTCCGTGCGTAATCTGGGATTGGTGCTCGACTCTAAACTTACGTGGAAGGAGCACGTTGCACAAGTGTGTAAACGTGCTCACTCGCTAATGTACAGGCTTTACTTTTTCAGGAAGAGTACCAATTTCAGGTTGCGCAAGCAACTGGTGCAGTCCCTCTTGTTTCCTCTTATAGACTACTGTTCACTTGTTTACTGTGACCTGACACAAGAACTCGACCTAAAACTTCAGAGGCTCGTGAATACAGGAATTCGGTACATCTATGGTGTAAGGAGAGATGAGCACATCTCCCCATACAGGCGGGAGTTGCAGTGGCTAACCACTGCAGGACGTAGGAAGTACTTCACTGCTTGTTTCCTTAGAAAAATGATTAACACAGCCGTACCATCATATGTACTGGCATACTTCGACTTCCGCGTGACACTCCGGCCTGTTAGGGGGGAGGTGATACCTCTGGATATTCCGACATTCGCGACGGAGACGCTGAGGAACTCGTTTCATATCAGCGCCTCATACCTTTGGAACAACCTACCATCTCACATTCGCAACACTACATCTATCTCAGGTTTCAAGAGACTAGCTAAAGAGCACTTTTTCGAACTCGAAAATTTTAATATAAACATATGAACTTCTNCTCATACCTTTGGAACAACCTACCATCTCACATTCGCAACACTACATCTATCTCAGGTTTCAAGAGACTAGCTAAAGAGCACTTTTTCGAACTCGAAAATATTAATATAAACATATGAACTTCTCGTACACATTCACGCACACGTACACACTCACACACTCTCGCTTAACCCATTCTCACATTATCATTCTATCACAATACACATTATCTACAACAGCCATCCTTATACGATATTATTACTTTGTTCTACTACTACTCTTGCTGTACACGATTTATCGTACAACATACTGTACGCAAAATAAATAAATAAATCTAAATCTAAATAAATCTATCTCTCTCTCTCTCTCTGGTTCTCGCTACTCCGCGCGCAGGCTATGCCCGACGTTGGCGGCAAGCCCGTCCTGCTGCTACACCCGCACAGCTTTCCCGCGCTTTTTTCGCGTCTTCGCTTTCTCTCTCTCTCACACACACACACTCGCGAGCGCTGGCTCGACGCCTCGCGCAGATGACGTCGTTGTATGCGCCCGCACCACACACCGACACTCCCGTCTCCCTCTCTCTCTCTCTCTCTCTCTCTCTCTCTCTCTTGTCGTCTGCTCTCTGTAAGTACTAGACGCCTGCACTCGACACTCCTCTTTTGAACTGCTATTTCTGCTGTTTTCTGCCTTCGGGCGTGTTTTCTTACAGTTCGTTGCACGCTCCTTATTGCAACCTTCAGCTTGTCATAATTTTCGCTGGAGGCTGCACTCACCACACGCTGTCAATTCTACTGCAAATTTTCGCACTCAATCCTAACCTCAAACTGCTTCGCTTGGCTTGGCTTCGCTTCTCTCTTGCTCTTCCAGCATCTGTACATTCCAATCAGCACACGAGGCGACATCTCACGAGACAACGGGGAAGATCTACGTCGGTCATCAACTACACAGTAAGTTGCCGGCAAAAATGAGTATAACAGGAGAGAAAGTCACAGAGGCGTACCAAACCATCTGTGAACACTGTAACAAGCTCATACAGACCAAGGACCCGAAGCAGTGCGAAGTATGTCGCAACTCCTTCCACACACGTTGCGTAACTTTTCGTTCTGTGGTGGTTAAAGGCGTCCCGACGCTCGCGTGTGCAACGTGTGCTGACTTAAACAGCAGGGCGAAACTAGACGCTTCACTTAACGCCAGCACGTTGCAGAGGACTGTCAAGAGGACCAAAGCAACATCAGCGCCCTCATCGACTAGCACCTCGCGCAACCAATCGCCGGCGCGTCCATTAACAACAACTACTGCAAGGAAGGACGTCACCCTGCAGGACATCCTTGCAGCAATAAAGGACGTCCGTGCGAGGCAAGATGAGGCGGCGAAGTCTTTGAGAGATACTTCCAGCAAACTCTCGGGGTTAGAGACGAGATTGGGTCTACTGGAGCACCGACTCATCGCCCTGGACGACCTGCCCTTGCTCCAAACTCGCATTACAAATGCTGAGCAGACGATCTTGGAGCTAAGGGCACAAGTTGAAGATCTGT
The DNA here is from genome assembly GCA_012977825.3 of Pteromalus puparum. Lineage (NCBI taxonomy): Eukaryota > Metazoa > Arthropoda > Insecta > Hymenoptera > Pteromalidae > Pteromalus > Pteromalus puparum. The sequence continues at coordinate 29,564,577 of CM053172.1, forward strand.
CGTCCAGGCCCCCTCCTGCGCAGTCCCCTCAACACACCTCGTCCGACAACGTTCCCCCTGCTAACACTGTCCCTTCGGAAATTGCCAGTCTCCGAAGGGAGCTGCTGAAGATCAAGCAGCAGCAGGGGAACACCAACAACAACGTCGTTGTTCTGACAGGGCTGCGCTACACGAGGGTAACTTCTATTGACCTGCTGACCTACTCTGTGGTGTCTGCCCTTGACCCCACGGTCCTCAAAAGGGACATAGCCGGGGCAAGAATCATGGGAAGAGTGAATGTGGCCGCTGACACCCAGGCCACTGACAGCAGACTTCCACCGATTGCTGTCACCCTCTCTTCTCATGCCCTCGCTCGCTCAACCATCAGAGCGAAGATAAGGAAGGGCAAGTTGCACACGGCAGAGCTCGACGCAGGTATCCTGGAGGAGGCAAAGGCTCCAAACCATCAGGGGCTAATCAACGTTAACAAGCTGCTTCCTCCAGAGATACATAAACTGCGCGTCAGGACCAGGCAAGAGGTCAAGAGTAGACCAGGATGCAGGTCCTACGTCAGGGACGGTACCATCTTCGTCCGGTCCCCCAACAACTCGGACA
>CM053172.1:29579167-29674134 GCA_012977825.3 Pteromalus puparum
CAATACCTTCAATTGTGGCCATCTTTGTCTCAAATTCCTGTCCAACAGGCTATATATAAAGGACAAATAACGCAGAATTCAGTCATTACGCTACAAGCTGTCATGAAGAGCTCATTAACGTTAAGTCTTTCGGGCACTTCTTCCATACTGGAGACACAATTTTTCCCTCCAATCGAGCTTTCGCCGCATAAAAACTATGTTCTTGGTTTAGTCGAGCTTCTAACCTTTAATTCTATACCCAATATCGATATAGACGCTAATAAGTTGTATGTCGGTAAGGAAGTGATCGTGTTACCTACAGGTAGTTATGAGATCGAGGATATAGATACTTACCTTCGAGAACTACTGCTGCACAAGGGTATTTCATTCAGCTTACAACCAAACAACAATACACTTCGCAGTATAATTAAGTGTAGTCGCGATATCGATTTTCGTCCACGAGATTCAATCGGTTCACTGCTCGGTTTCGCACGACGATTACTTCCAGCAAATATAACACATAGTTCAGACTTACCTGTAACCATTCTCAAGGTCAACGCTCTTCGAGTGGAATGTAATATCACTTCAGGAGCCTATATAAACGGTCATCTCGTGCACACCATACACGAGTTCTCTCCTGCAGTACCACCTGGATATAAGATCATCGAAGTACCGTCTCAGGTCATTTATCTTCCAGTCATCGTCCGAAGCATTAGTCATCTACAATTACGCATCGTTGATCAAGACGGAAATCTTGTTAATTTTCGTGAAGAAGTAATTACCGTTAGATTGCATCTTAAACAAGTTTTATAATGGGAATTGTTTATAACCTCAAAGTAGGCAAAGGCTATAAAAGTAGACCGACATGCAGTCGAAATATCAGTCTTCCGCAGACCTCCAAAGCGTTAACACGTCGGAACATTCAGTTTCTGAAAAGTCTAAACTTAAGAGTCGCTGTCACCCGCGCTGGAAAGTAATCTGTATATTCTTTTGTTGTCTTACGAAAAATGGAAGACATTCTAAACATACAGTCTCCTGTAACGTTCGATGAGTCTCTTGCTCATTACGAATTGCATCCTCATCAGCCTTACACCGCTTCATCGTTCAACAACAGTGATGAGATTCGCATTGCTATTCAACATCAAGACTTGTACGTTCTACCCTCGCGTAGTATGATACACATTTGTGGTAGACTTACAAAGTCAGATGGAGCTGCAGTAGCTCATACGACTCTAGTGAACAATGCCTTCTGTCACATGTTCGAGGAAATTCGCTATGAAATCAATGCTGTAGAAATCGATAAATGTAAGAACGTTGGCTTGACAAATCTCATGAAAGGATGGTTGTCACTCAATCCGAGCCAGAGTGTGCTTGTAGAAAATGCCGGTTGGCTCGACGTCGATGAGACGCAAAGTTTAATGAACGAGCAAGGCTATTTCGACATCGCCATTCCGCTGAGTATGATTCTTGGATTTGCCGAAGACTATCGGAAAATCGTAGTGAACGTTAAGCACGAACTTATACTCACCAGATCGAGAAACGATTTAAATGCGGTTGTTCAAACAGGCCAACAAAATGCGGCAAATGGCGCAATAACTTATGAAAATTTTAAGATAGAATTGACGAGAATCGAGTGGTTGATGCCGTACGTTATAGCATCCAACGTCTACAAAATTCGTCTGCTGAATTACATAGAGAAGAACAGACCCATCAGCATGAGTTTCAGAAGTTGGGAGCTGTATGAGTATCCAGTACTGCCGAGCTCAACAAGACATGTCTGGACAGTCAAGACATCTAATCAACTGGAAAAGCCGCGATTCGTAGTTTTAGGCTTTCAAACAAATCGAAAGAATTTAAACACAGCCAATGCTAGTCGTTTCGATCACTGTAATCTCAGCAATGTAAAATTGTTCCTCAACTCACAGTACTATCCGTATGGTAATCTTAATCTCGACATAGATCGTCGCCAATACGCAGTTTTATATGATATGTATGCGAATTTCCAGTCTGCATACTACGACAAAAATGCTGAACCTATACTGAGAAAAGAAGATTTCATCACTAACGTTCCTCTCTTCGTCATCGATTGCTCCAAACAGAGCGAGGCATTGAAGAATGCTCCCGTAGACGTGCGTTTGGAGTTTGAATCGCGAAATAATTTCCCTGCCAACACTGCAGCCTACTGTCTAATCCTACACGACCGCATAGTCCAGTACAATCCTGTCAGCGGTGACGTGAAAAAACTTGTGTAGATAGTGATGGAAGAGGGGGTTAGACTATAAAACAATGAACTCCGCCATATGAGAATCATTTCTCATCGTGATGGAGTACGCAGTGGATGTACAAGGATACAAACAGTCGGGCAACGACTTTATTCTCAAGGAGTTGGCCATAGTACCACTCAATCGAGATAGCAAACCTCTGGTGCTACTTTTTAAGGAACCCTTCTCTTGGCGACGACTCACCGATAAATACAAGAGAGAAAATACCTGGCTGTATCGCTATTATCATGGTATACCCTGGAGCTCTGGTGAGCATCCGTACACCGATATAGGAAAGATTCTTCGAGAAGCTCTACGTGACGCCACCAGAATTCTCGTGATGGGTTCCTTGAAGAAAAATTGGCTTGAACGTTTTAAGTTTAACGTTTACGATATAGCTGAGATGGGCTATCCACCGCTCGATAAACTACAGGTAGTGACTGTCTGTACTCATCATGAGGGAGGATTGTCTCAAATCAACTGCGCTCATCATAACGTCAAGCTTTTAAAAAAATTCTATGAAAATACTTTTAGCCAGCTGAATGAGGAGAAGTCAAGCGATTTCTCCATGATATGGGAATGATAACTCGTAGGAAAAATGGAGAGGTATAAGTATACGTGGATGTACCTCACAGGTTAGAGCGAAGGTTGGGGCTCTAACCATCTCTCACTAGAGAGTATAAATTCCTTTGAGTAACGTCTATCCTATCATTTGTACTTCATACATTGACGAGAATGGGTCAAAATACTAGTACTGCTAATTACAAACCTCTTCCTCCTTGTAAAAATGAGGAAAAGAAAAAAGAAATATCACAACAGTGGAAATCGTATTCTGAGAAATATTCAACGAATACAAAATCTTTCCCTGAACGCGATAAGTATAAAAAATTTTAAATAGCGCTCGCGCGCTATCTACATATTTATATACTCGATTGCACTTCAGGCGGGAAGCACACCCCGAAAAGGCTACGGGGATTGTATCACAGGGGTGAGACCTCCAAAGGCTATGGGGATTCTGACACAGGGGGATGTGCCAGAAGTAATGGGGATTCTGGCATAGGAGGATGTGCCAGAAGTAATGGGGATTCTAGCACAGGGGGATGTGCCAGAAGTAATGGGGATTCTAGCACACGGTGTGCCAGAATCCCCATAGCTTATCTACTCACCGGCATATTTTTCCCGTTGAATTTTGGTAAATCTTTCATGACTTTCTCCGCTGCTTTGCTGTGTAATATACTAACCGACGTATTATTATACAAATCGGAAAAATTCTGTCCCCCATTTTCGTCCCGATTAAAGTTGGGCTTGTAAATTTAAATCTCCGCAGCGGTATATTAGTGAATGCCGGTTTCGGTATTATTCCACTTGACCTCGATTTCGGCGTAATAAAATTACTTACCGAACTTTTATCTTTCGTTATTTCTAATTTTAATTCCAGTGGCTCTATATACTCTAATTTCTCTGTGTCGTCTCCTCCTAATGCTCTAATTATTCTTGCTGGATTAATTTTTGCTTCTATTAGATCTCCTATTATATTTATTATGACGTTACTGTTACCTTTTCCTCCAAACACTGCGACCTTTTCGATTTCTTCGCGATCTATTTCGTTTTTTAATAGTTCGATTATTGTTTCGCGAGTTTCCAACGTTCTGTGCTCCGGTTCTTCTTCCTCATTTCCTATTAAAACTTGGAAAAATTGAATATATTGTTCGATCTTCCAACTCGCGTCATTTAAATGTGCATCTGCGACTTTTGCATTGGTTCTTAATATTTTTGCCGCGACGAGCGCTTTGTTGTCCTGCTTACCGATACTCATTGTTGCTCGTTCTTTCTTCGCGTTCGTTTAAAAACCCAGACCGGAAAGGGGCCCCAAATTTCTGTTACGTCCGGGTAAGTCCGCACAGAGCGAATACTCGCGGTGAATAGAAATAATTATTTTATGACCGGAATGAATAGTCCTTTAGTTGCGCACGGTGGTGTAGACCGACCGCCGAGGGCAACGGTAACGAAACGCGTAGGTCAGTACGGCACAATGAGCAGGTCAGTGTCCCGAACCCGATGTCGAGGGTAGTAATTAAGAATGAGCGAGGATGAGAATGATTACGACACTTAACATTCATGCAAATATTCTGAGATAAGAATGGAATACGGTGTGACCTACCTTTAATCGGCTGTCTAAGCTGCTTGGTTGGGTGACAGCTGTATTGCTCGTCCTCTCGTCTCGGGCTGCGGCGTTGACCCGTTCAAAGAGCGGAGAGTTTAAATAAAGCAAGCAACTCAAGTTTGACTGTTATATATTCGAAGTTTTAGGTAAACTGGTGTGGATACAAATATAGTTATACAGATCTTAGTTTCGAATGCGGTTAAAGAACTCAGTTACTCGCGAGATTCTAAGTCAAAAAATGGAATCGAGATTGGAAATGGCTATCGGGCAGAGCTTCGCCCTGTCAGTCAGAGCTCCGAAAACTGAAGGCCCCTCCTCATATTCACACATGGCTTATATAGGATTCTAGGAGTCTAGGAAGGATAGGGCAAAGGGTGTGTCATCATGGCGTTTTCTCATTATGGACGCGCTGGTCATTAGCGTATCAAGCGGGACGGGCTGTTCCCCATTTCCAGGAGTAATAGTTGTAGTTTAATGTATCGGGCTTGTGTCGGTACGTCAGTTGTTCACCGGCTGGTCGGCCTCGAAACTCATAACTTAATACACCCTCTTCGTAGGTGTCCTTATGAGGTGACAGTTATAGCTTTGTTTCGCGGAAGGTGAACTTTCGTTTCAGCTTCGTGCTCCACTATATGACCTCGCGATTAGTTCCGGTGTCATAACACGTGTCTCCGTTTAAGATGAGTTTCTGCCGTGTAGTTGTATGCTGCCGTACCGACTGCTGCTGCTCTCGACCGTTGTACCATTCGCTGCGCTGCATGTTCTCTTGGTAACTGAAGTATGTTGTAATACCGACGGATGTGACACGGCTGAACTGATGCATAGTCGGCGTAAAGTCCACGCTTTGCATCAAGTCTTAGCGATTGCAACATTTAAAGAAATGGATCAAACGTTCACGTGAAAATGTAACAAGCGCTACAGTCGCGCTTGCTGCTTTCTCTCGAATATTAGCTATGCCCAAGTTTTTCAATTAACTTGAGTAGCTTCATGAAAGTTTGATACTACCATAGGAAATGCTAACTAGCGCGCCACAACGCGGCCTTCGGCCGCTACGTGGCTTGCCGCCTTGCATCGCTTCGCGATGCAATGCACGGAAAACGCTCGCGCTTCGCGTTTTGCGCATAAGGCACGACCGCCGACACTCGCGCTTCGCACTCGCGGTCTAACCTTACTACTTAATCTAATTATTAGAAATAAAATCAATGAAAAAACATTGATTATTCATCTTTTTTTCGTATGCAATTAAAAAATGTGTTCAATATTGTTGATTTTCGAATAGAATTTTCATATAAATTTTAACATGCATTCTCTTACTGCATTATACTCTACTACGAAATAATTAAAAACCCTTTTTTATTCCGTAAGATTAGAAAAAATTATCTTTTTATAGTACCTCAATTCAAAGTATACATGCGAAATTTCATAAGGTGGCCAAATTCGGAACTATCCTATTGGTGGAAAATACATTGATTTATATGTAAGCTGTGACTGTGACGTCACGCTTAACTAACCGAATTCCATCCCGTTCCTAAAGTCGTGATGTTTGTGCAAAGATAGTTTATTACATAATTTAAGCAGAAAAAGTATCAGTTTTATTATCAGCTAAGCAAAGCCGAACAGCTGTTCGTTGGCTCTGTCGAAGCGAGGCAGCGAGCTCGACCACTGCACATACATTGTGCGCATCGATCTGGCGACCGGTTGGCGACATGCCCATGTGTGTTGACGTTTTGAAGCAGCCTTTCAGCCTCCGCTAACCGCAATGTTTTTTTGGCGATATTATAAGTGAGTGCGTAGTGAAAATCGGCAACAACGACGTGATGTAACAGTCTTATAAGTAGTTTAAAAATCAGAACAGAAATGCTGCTATGGTGCCTATACGTGTTTACAAGCAACATCTGCTCACCGCGATCCCGCTCGCGGATCAGCTGCTCGCGGTTGTTGCTTTGTAAGACAGTGTAAAAGGTATTCAAAAGTGATGCACCCGGAATGGCACCGACGATGCGATGTGTGAGCAGTGTGAGTGTCAGTTCATGAAGGAGTGCTGCAGTATAGGAAGACATGTAGCTCCAACAAGAAACTTGAGTTTTTGCTTGGAGGTTATCCTTTGTTTTTGAGATTGAAGTACTCCTGCGAATGCTGCTCCTGCTCATTCTATTGATGTGCTGATACATTCTTCTTGCAAGATGCTGCTTGGATGAAGATTCACTATCGCATAAGATCTACGACTGGTTTTCCTTTGTTCTATTTCCTGTGTTCATTATGTTTATAACAGATATCTATTGTGTTATGTGCAGTATAATCAGTGTAATTTTGTGATCTGTTTTTTAGAGTTGTTCTCTCTCTCTCTCTCTCTCTCTCTCTCTCTCTCTCTCTCTCTCTCTCTCTCTCTCGTGGTGCTGGTTGGCGTTTCTATGTACTTCAACAGCCTCAATACGACTCTGGAGCTTGATTTATGGTATCTGAACGTGTTGCTTGGCATCTCTGGCTGATGGCATCACCAGGAGACAACCTTCGAATTAAATTTGAACTTTCTGCAAGTGCTGGTTGGCGTTTCTAGCTGGCTCAACCACCTGCGAATAATCCTGGAGCTCTATTTCTACTATCCGGCAGTCCTGTTTGGCATTGCCAGCTGATTGGATCACCTTGAGACGATCTTGCAACTGAATTGATGCTGTCTTGGAGTATTGGTTGGCGTTCTTGGATACTTCAACTATTTTAATACGAATCTGGATATGGATTTATACTATCTGACAAGGTAATTTTGGAAATATTAGAATAAACTTGAACTGTATGTTGAATTTATATTGTATCTTCAATAAGTTTTAACTTGAAACGCTTTGTCCCCTATGATAAGTTCAGTAAACAGATGTCTAATGGCTCGCGGATACCTTTTCAGTGTTCATGATGATAATCTTCTGTTTGTAAATGTGAATTATGTGACTGAGACATGTGGTTTGACGGTATTCATACTTAAAAGCTGCCTTGTTTCAAATTTTTATGCAGAGATCAGTGGTCTGAATCTCTCAATAATTATTTATGAGTTTGATTTTGTAATATTTTTCTGTATGTCTAGGTGTATAAAAACTTCTGCATTTGTTGGATTATGGTCTACTGCGTCTACCGGAGTCAACCTAAGGATACTGATGGTGTTGATAACTGAGCTATCAAAATCTTGGAGTTGGAACGTAACTTCATTCAAGACTATGGCACTACTATACTTCTACTATACGTATCTATAATCATGTATTTTAGAGGCTGGTTTTTCTTTAACAGTTAATTAAATTATACAGTCATTGTTTTCTAGTTTTATTAATTAAATTCTATTTTTCTTGTAGGTGAAAAAAAAAACAATTTAACATGGAAGGACTCAATAGTATTTTTAAGAGGATTTTAAAGATACTTAACAGAAGATTCAAGATTTTATCAAGATTTGATTTAGTAATAGGGTTTCATTTAGAAAATGTATTATAATAGCATAGTTTAGAGGGACGTGTCAGGCTTCTCAGAGCAGGGTGAGATATCGAATCTCACACATTTTTCGCACTGGGTCAGATGGGGCATGTTGCAGCGAAGTTATTATTGAATTTATGTATAAAAAAATCGCTTCTAAGAATGTTGTATGTCAAAAAGTGTTAAAAAAAATCTTTGCCACGGTAAAAAGTTGTATTTTAAAATTGTTGACAACTTTTACATTTAACATTTTTATGTTAAACGTAAATCCGAAAAGTTTTATGGCAAATAATTCGTTTTTTAGCTGTAAAAAATCGATTTTGGGCTGTTAACTCGAGTTCTAAGCATTTTTATGATTTTATGTAAATGGAAAAAAGTTGTATTTTTCAATGATCTACAACTTCTCCATTTAACTTTTTTTTTCTAGAATGCTTAGAATTCGAATTAGAGCCAAAAAACCGTTTTTAGCATTTTTTGGAGGTGACCGCATTCTGTGTATATATGCAGGATCAAGCCCAAAATAAATCTGTCACCATACGATTATGAGAGGAATTTGCACACAATTTTTAAGCACGGTTCATTAAAGTTTTTCAGAGATATTCGTGTAACACGAAATTTTTTTTTTTCAAAAATACGCGTAAAAATCGGACAAATTATGCCCGCATTTCAAAACGACGTAGAGGATCGAGATAAAAAAAAATAGTTTTTTATATTTTGCGAGAGGAGATTTCTCCTAAAATTTCAGCCCGATCGGTCGAAAATTGCGTGAGATATCGCATCTCACACACTTTTCGCACACAAAACTATAAGGCACTTCCGTGTCGCGGTCGTGCCTAAAAATGAGCTGCAAACTATCACTACGTATCTACTCAGGTGGCCAAAAAGGTGTCTGAAAGAAATCCGTCGCGTTGCGCTCACTGCTGTTGAAATGCATGTATACATTATATACGTATATTAAGAATAAATTTGAAACCATCCACTGAAAACTGCAGTACTTTGTTTTATCGTATACGATTACAAACTCTGTCAAATTTTTCAAGTCCACAACTAACAACCAAGAACTATTTTATTACGCGCATTCAACTAAGAACTACTTTAATTACACTCATCATTTAACTAAAAACATTTTATATAAAGAGTAAAAATACTTTCAAAAAATAATACGAACCAATGCTGACACCAATTACGTAGGTATCATCAAAGCATGTAAAAATAACTTATTTTTAAAAATATTGCAGTAATTGTTAACCATAATTGTACTTACATTAAGGATCCTGAAAAAATGGAGCAGTTTTTTTTCAAGTAACATTCAAAGATTAACTTTTCAGTCACTTGTGCGTAGATGAGCGGTAATGTATTATATAAATAGGAACGAAGAAAAGCATTTTCAACAGAGAATGGTTATTGAGAACGTTTGGTAATATTAGGTCCGAAATGAAGCGGGAGCTTAAACTATCATCGGAGTCTCAAAAAGTCCCACTGCCTCTTCATGTATACCGCATTTTTTGTAAAACATCCCTTTAATTCGCAAACCTTCTGCTACTTTTGCAATGAATATCCAAAAATATCCATTATTTATAGCATATAAATAACGCATTACATCTTTATATATTATTTGTATAAATAAAGAATCGAGAAGTCAATAACACACATTTAACCACGAAAATATGTATAATTGAACAAAGATATGTCATATTAGATACAAAATTGTGTAGTCTGGCCAGTCACTGTTCTATTTTTTCAACATTGGTCAGTGACTGGTAAAAACTGGTTATAAGTTCACGAGAGTTTCTACAGTATCCTGGACGTGTTTTAGGCGCATGATGGTCATGTTACGAACATTCCGCCATCTTTATTCATATATACATTTATATTATACCTGTAAAAGGCTGTTCGTGCCATAGCAAACGTAAGATATTATGATAGAGAGATAAAAATAGAAAAAAATGTGGCTGTCTCGGGGACAGCCGATAAAAGTGAATACTGAAATAGATGGAGTGGAATTTTGGAAAATTTTAAATAGTTTTGTTGCCAGAGAATCAAATGTTCGCAACGGGACTGCAAATGTACTATATGTATATATTTAACGCAAGAGTACATAATCGAGGGGCGCTAATGGTAAGTATAAGTTTGTATACACTGTGCCGTCGGGGAGCCCCGCGACCTTATTATACTTTGACTTTGATTTTTAACCTATTTACGTTTTATTCATTCTGTCTATATTTTATTTGATTCGTTGTATTCTATTGTATGATTCTAATGACCGTAGTATTTTTCTAAAGAAATTGCTCCTTCATAAAAATAACCAAGATCAAAAATTAAATTGCGATAATTTCTTAAAATGTTTGGCCATGAGAATTTCTTCTTTTTAAGTACAACAATACAAGAATATGTCAAAAAATATAATAGGTTATAAGGTTATAATAGCAATAAGTTGATACTCTCTTGATTACAACTACGCCGTGAATAAATCATTCCCAGAGCATCGTTTCGTTTTGGAGTCCACCTCGCAATCTTCATACATTGGAAATAAATCCTAAATAAATACGTACTTGGACTCGTTCAAGTTCGAGCGGATATTTTGCTTTCTGCTGCTGTGCTACTTGGAATCAACAAGTTATGTTTTGATTTTTGTATAAAGTTTTGCGAATAATATTTACGTTCTGGTACATAATTAGTGTTGCATTCAAAATTTTAAGTATCAACGGCAGTCGAGATAGTATACAAAGAAGATACTCGTGCTACTGCTAGTGCATCACCCGTTAAGATTTTTGTGTCAAAGCGTCGAGCGCTGGTCAGAACGACTCAAGCATTTATACAGCGTAGATCGCGAGAGATCAAAAGCGAGATCGACAGGCGTAATCGGTAGCCCTACCAAGCTCATTGGCTGCAATACCTATATCTTGATCCTCTTCTCCATAACCTCATTTTTGCTTAAACTTCCGTAACGTTTCGAAGACTGCAAGGTCTAATTCCTCAATAGTCTTTTACAGCAACAACTGTATTCTTAACCTGAGCAGCGCGACGTCGAGAATGAGAATGAGTTCGAGGCGGGACGCAACTGCAGCAACTATTTCATTGAGTTTGAGCACATAGAGAAGGAGGTAGATGTAAACGAGAAGCCGACGCTTTATCAGGCGAAAATCAGCAGTCCAACCTCAAGCTCAGCATACCCACGATATCCCGCTACAAAGCCAAGCAGATCGTCATAGACACGACATGAACGTGAATGCTGAGTACAGACAGTAAACGACCCCTGGCTCACATCGATGGACTGCAAACTAAGCACCAGTAAATCGTTCCATGACTTGCTGGACTGCGACATAGAGATCGAGTTGACAGCGTGCGTCGAACTCGAAGCCCGACTGTATCTTCGCCAAGTTTTTGCTTACTGAAGTTCGACGAAGATCCCGTTGGCTGCAATTATAACCTCAACGAACATATTGGCTTGCACCAGAACCATACACAAAGGCAACACAAATTGATATAATAAGTAAGATCTGGACTGTTCTAGTCTTCCACAGGCTTAGAGCGCTTGTTTCCCTGAAATTAGCAGAAGATTACGAGGCCTTCTTCTTCTTTCCACAGGCCGAGAACGAGTTCGAGAAATGCTAGTATGGTAACGATCTCACCAAGTTCGAGGACGATGAAAATGACGAGATCCTCGAGGACGATGAGCAAGAACTTGCGTAGATTGTCTTTGCATGAAGATGGAGAATAGCCACACAAGCGCACTGGATCAGGGACCGGTACTGGATCCACGGCACACAAAGATGGACTAGACACTGGACATCGACAAATTAGATCATCGGAACATGCTGGACTGTCACATCAAGGACGAGATTGATAGTGTGATCAGCGGTCACTTTTAGCTCGTCTTCAAATTCTGTAGGAGCTCTCTCCACTTCATGTCCTCGGCGACAAACCTGTCAGTCGCAAGAACGACCTTTGTAGCTGGTCGTTACAGTTGTATACCAGAGGCCCCTAGATCAATTGTAACCAGATACTCTAACTTCAAGACTTCATACATTCAATTATTCCTCCGGAGTCGAAAATTAACGACAAGATATTCCTTCTTTCGTTACAGCTGTTTCAACCTCGACATGAGAGTGACTGTATAACGCCACCTCAATCATGGTCGACTCCTCGAAACTGATAAGGCCTCACATGTCATCGGTGCAGCAAAATTTGCCGCGATGGCGAGCACCGCAACGAAAACCGCCGAAGATGCTCCACGGCCTTAACGTCAGCAAGCGACACTTCGCGCTCAAGGCCAAGTCGATGGAGAAGTCCGTGCTTAAGCAAAAGCTGCAGCAGCTGCTAAATGGCGCGTCAGGCAATCAGAGCCTAAGAACTTAGAGTCGGAATGCGATCGACTATGGCAACAATCTCATTAAGTTCGAGAACGAGCAGAAGGATGGACGTCATTGAACCTACATGGCCCTGGAGATCGGCAGTGAGAAAAGCCCCATCAGCTTCAAGCATAGCATACCCGTAACACCCAATAAAAAGTCCTATAGCCCACTACGCTGTTGCTGGGCCGATATCAATATTTAACAATTCCAACAAAGACTAGCGCAACTCAATATTTTGCCGTTTTCCTTATAAAAAAATGACAACTAAAAAAAGAGCAAAAAATTGATTGTCCGCCCTTGATTGTCAAAAATATTTCCACTATAAGTTTATTTAATTAAAGTCATTAAAAGGTTGTGAAATCAGTTCAAAAAACACCTTTTACAATGTAAAATGTTGGCAGCTATAAGTTATGTGCCCATCCTAACGAATCAATCTTAGTATTATAATTATAATTCCTCCTCTAAAAAGTTATGAAATCCTTAGAGAAATTGTCAACTGTTTACAGCTTACAAAAGCTTTTCTGTATTTTTATCAATATATACGCTAATGAATGTAGTGAAATCAGTTTAAAAAATGTCAAGTGTTAAAAATCAGCACACTAACAAAAATCATCATATCATCTTGTGCAAAGAAATGAGCAAAATCATAAATATAATAAAAAAAAGCAAATTCCTCTTCATTATATAAGAATCATTTAAACACAAAGCAGATTTTTATCTTGAAACTATAGTGAGATTAATTCATCTTGGAGTAATACATGATTTTTGTCAGTGCAGGTAACCTACAATCTGCTGACTAGTTTATAAAAAATGAGATGGTTATACTTTTCAAAATTATTATTTTAATGCTTACTTGCCGTTCCGTTGTCTTGTAGTCTATCGATGAAACACTCGAATTATTACTTTTAAGGTGTGAATCTGTTAGACAATATTAATTAAAATAACAACAGGCTTCTATTATAATCTAAGGAGATTTACTATCAGCATGTTGTCGTAAAAATTTTCAAATATATGTTTGTTGCAAAAAGGAAATTTCAAAGCTAAATTTTATAATTTGCAAAAATAGTAAGAAGTTTTGGAATCATAATATTATTTATACTTTAATAATTTTTCTTTACGATTCGGCTTGATTGAAAAGGCGATGAATTTTCATATTGTAGTAGAGATTGATCGTTAAGCAATCAATAAGTTGTTTTTAGTAAATATGCATATGATTTACTATATGCACATCATAGACTACAAGGCAACGGGACGGCCAGTAAGCATTAAAATAATAATTTTGAAAAGTATAACCATCTTATTTTTTATAAACTAGTCAGCAGATTCTAGCTTACCTGCACTGACAAAAATCATGTCTTACTCCAAGGAGAATAAATCTCATTATAGTTTCAAGATGAAAATCTGCTTTGTGTTTAAATGATTCTTCTATAATTAAGAGGAATTTGCTTGTTTTTATTATATTTATGATATTGCTCATTTCTTTGCACAAGATGATTCGGCTTGCTTTTCAGATTAGTTCTTCTTCGAGTAAGAATTGATTTTTGTTAGTGTGCTGATTTTTAACACTTGACATTTTTTAAACTGATTTCACTACATTCATTAGCGTATATATTGATAAAAATACATATATATACTACAGTCTTCCCGGCAAAACTGAAATGAAGTAGTCTTCGACGCAAATTCAAATGCGTTTTTGTTGTGTGCAAAGTAGTAATATAATCTATAAGGATAAATGAAATTGTAACTTTTTTTATAAATGTTGATAATTTTTTGATTTAGTGATTATGGTGCATAAATCGTCGCCATTTTCTTATTTTTCCAACTTAATCGCAACTTTGACAGAAGATGTAGAAAATCTTAGATGAAGTGAAATCTTAGATAATCATTGATCAACTAGTAAATTTAGGATAGGCAGAATATAATACGAATAAAGAAAATATAATAACAATAGTAGCATGTCACGATATTTTTTGACGCAACGTGCGTAAACCAAGATTTAGCAAGTGCATTTTTGCACGAGCGTGCGGTAAATCGAGGTTTACGCCACGGCATGTCATAAAGTAATAATGTTTATCGCAAGTCAATAATGTTTACCTGCAAACTTTTCGCGCATATTAAAAAAGTCACGTCGTCTAGTTTACGCAAAAATATTAAAGCGCCATGAAAAGGCGCCGCTATATTAGCGCGTCGAGGGGCCCAAAATCTAGCGGGAAGAACCGAGAAAACCCGATAGCCGCTTGCAGTGTATGTGTAAATAAGTGCGGCTGATATGTAAGTGGAGAGATGAGCTGTGCGAGCACGCTAATATGCGCGGCGAAGAGTGCGTGGTGGGGGAGAGAGCTGCCGCTGCTTTCGTGACGAATTTATCTGTCGCGCCGCCGTGACGCTCGCCGCTCGCCGATTCACTCCCCAGCAAAATGTACCCAACGGGCCTATAGAAGGCCTATGTATTGTCACCCTGGTGGAAAGTAGAGCAGTGAAACTGCTCAACAGACTAGCGACTGGGCAGTGCCAACAGCCCAGTTTCGCTGCGTAATCACTGCTTAGGAACTGCTTAACATACTGCTGTACTCACTACACAATCCAAAAGTTTAAATAATAATAATAATTGACGTATTTCTACAGTTAAAAAGTTATATTTACTTAAAAAACAACCTCAATTATCTATATTCACAATCAATTGATGGGTAAAGTAAGTTTTACAATGTTTATACTAAGAGGGGCAACCTAATCCTACATACACATGTATAAATATCAAAACTACTCACTGACACTACTATTCTTAAACATATCTTTTCTGATCTTAAATATTATAAAGGAGCAGGTAGTATATGTTAGCCAGCGATGAACTCTAAAAGTGCAGGATCACCAAAGAAATGTGTAAGTCGTATGAGATCTTATGTGAGAGACAATATCTTGGCATATACTTGATAATTGTGGTGTCATATTCACTGTATTGGAATTATATAACTAATTATATTTTCAGAAACTTAAAAAATTGTTTAGAAACAGACTACGATAACTCCTTTTACTTATCTGCCTTGGTTGGACAGTTCGCAATAGAACCCATGGCTCGAGCATGGAAATTTACCCATAGATATTTATACGAAAATCAAAAATATATCAGTTAAGTTAAAAACAAGTTGATATATTGTTTTAACATGCCAAAACAAAATTAGATGTAAAAAGTCAGCTCACTAGCTATGATAGTTTTTAAATGAGAGCCAAAATAAAGTTGTGAAACCTAAGTAATTGTTAGGGATAGCAGAGACTAGACGCGCGGAGATTAGAGGTGCGTAGAAAAGAACCGTCGGTAAGCATACGGCAATAAAAACGATAATCCGGAATATCGCTACGAGAGCACGCGCCGGCGTACCATATAAAATGCGGCGGTTTCGGTGAAGCAGGAAGATGGGCCTGAGTGTGCAATAAACGGATAGGCAGGACAGCGCTAATCCGCTCCGCTTGTTTCGACGCGCCGATCGTAAAGCTCAGGTAGGACCGATCATCTAGTCGGGAAGAAATAAATACGCCGCAATAAATGTTCCCGCATAACGATCGGAAAAACCCGGCGGATCGAGGGCCGTATTTCGTCGCGTCGCCTTTTATTACTTAATGGGTAGGGATTAGTGTACGGCAATCAGGCCAAAAACAACAGCTGTGCTTCCATGAGTGAGAGAGCGAAGGATGAGAGGTACGAAACCGAGCGCGAATTGCATGTCCATTGTTATACATGAGTGAGTGTGCATGTGTGCGTACGCAAATCAAATAGATGTACATAATTGTAATCAACGGAGTTCGAACAGCACGGTGCGGAAGTCCCGCGGGTCCGGCGTGCAGGCAGAGGTAAGGTTCGCGACCTTCCGCGGGCTCACGTCACCTTTACGGCACGGTATAGTGTAGCCACCGTGGCCGCCACGCCATACAGATAGGGGAGGCGTAGCCTCCTCTAGGCTGCCATGTGACCTCGACAGGGAGCTCCGCTCATAAGGCGCAGGTCAAAATTCAGCTCGAGTGGGTGGACGCATCCACCCGAGGCTGGTCAAGCGACTAGGTGACGAGAGCCCCGAGAGCGGAAAGGGACGAGAGAGAGAGGGTAAGAAATTAAAGAAATGAGGGAGGGCGGCAGAAGCGGGGGCAGGCCCAGTAGAGGGCGCTTAAGGAAAAATGCACCTCAGCCTTGCGCTGGAAGCGTGGGATTTGGTACTCCGTTGTCATGACTCGATTCGAGCAGTGAAACTTGTAAACTCGATAGACCACAATTTGTATAATAAAAGCAAACAGAATAACACAATCTGCGTAAGCTATTCGATTCCTATCCGCACACCTTAACCCGAACAGTAATCGTAAAACAAGTAATTAATAAAATCTAGTTTTGAGGTTGTTTTTTAAGTAAATATAACTTTTTAACTAGAGAAATACGTCAATCGTTCTTGTTATTTAGTATTACATTGTGTTATATGCACAGCAGTTCCTAAGCAGTGACATGGACAAAAACCTGACGAAAATCATATGCTCACTGCTCAATTACTGCCTAACCAACTGCCCAGTGCACTCCAAACTACGCACGGACTGGCCAAAAACTGCGGATCATTTCATACAGGGCACGTATGCATACTTGCGTGCGTACGTAGTAGCATGGCAACAGCCAAGGTGCACCGCGAACTCGCCAAACCGAGCATATGACACCTAACGCCCGCCTTATCATTGCATACCGAGGTAGCGTTACAGTCACTCTCATGCAGAGGTTGAAGCATCTGTAACGAAAGAAAAAAGATCTTGTCGTACATTTTACTTTGGAGCCCGGAGGAATAATTAAACGTATGAAATCTTGGAGTTAGAGTATCTGGTTGCCGTTGACGAGCCTCTGGTATACGAGTTGAACGACCAGTCACGGAGGCCGTCCTTGCAACCGACAAGTTCATCGTCGAGGACAAGTGGAGGGAGCTCGTGAAGTTGAAGACGAGCTTAGAGTTCCCGCCGATCATACTATCTGTTGGCACGATTTGTCAATGTCCAGTGTCTAGTCCATTGTGTGAGCCGGGGGTCCTGCACCGGTCCCTGATGCAGCGCGAAACTTGGCAAAGTTTAAGTCGAGCTTAGACTATCCGTGGATCACGCACGCTGTCGACTCGCTCTCTATATGTCGCAGTCCAGAAAGTCACAGTTAGAAGTCCATTGGTGTGAGCCAGGAGTCCTAATTACGCTGCTATTTGTTTATTACTTCCTTAGTACCCAGCACTACTGATTTTCTTGGAAATCATCGGCTCCTCGTTGACGGCTACCTCTCCCTCGTGCTCAAACTCGGCGGAATCGTTGTCGCAGTCGCGTCCCGCCGCGAACTCATTCTCGGGCTCGTTGTCTAACGCATCGCCTAGGAGCCGCAATATAGCTGTTGTTGGAGCGCATGCTTCTGATCCTCTTTGGGCTCGGTCTTGAGCGCGAAGTTGAAGTGTCGCTTACTGTCCGTCAAAGCGGCTGTGGCGAACTCTGCTGCACCGATGACATATATATAAGGCACATGGCCGAGTTCAGGTTGACCATGATCGAGGCGGCGTCGCTCAGGTTAAGATTAAAGTTGCTGTAACGAAAGATTGAGGAATTAGACTTTGCCGTCTGCGACACGTTTTGGAGGAAGAAGTAAATGAGGTTATGGGAGAAGAGGATCTGGGTGTAGGTATATAGGCATTGCAGGCAACGGGGTCCGTGAAGCCGAGCTTGGAATGGCCGCTGATCACGCTGTCGATCTCAATTCTCGCTCTAGGTGTCGCAGGCCAGCGTGTTCTACTTATAGAGCGATTGCTCGGTACCCTCTCCAATCCATCGATGCGAGCCAAGGGTCCTAGGATGATCCTTAATCTAAGCAGAGTTGTTTGTGCCTACCAAGCACAGTCCTGCCCACACTATAGTCAATTACGCACTGGCGCACATGCACGCATATAATGACCTCGTAGTCCTTAAGGAGGTTCATTTGATTTAGAAATAACAAACAGATTGGGGGGAAAAAATTCACACACATAGATATGTCTAAATAAGAAGCTTATGCAAAATTTTGAGTTATTTGGATACCTTTGAGACGAGATATTAATAAAAGTATTTTTTCCATTTTTACATGGAGTCTTATGGAGAATCACATTTTCCTCGTTTTAATTTGCAAATAATTATTGAATTAACAAACAGTTTTCTTTGCAAATGTTTGTATGAGAAAACTAATATTTGATGAATTCAAATTGCTTTTGAAAACGATTGATGGGTACCTCTATGTATACTAATCAATTGACCTAATAAAAAAAAATGTCGTCTGTATTAAATTTTTTTGTCACATAAAGAGTTCGATATCTTTATCTAAAAACATTCTTTGTTATAAATTAGCTTTTTGTAAGTCCTAAATAAATTATGTCTCTTCTATCAAAAGGAAATAAGAATTTATAAAAATTATCCTCTTTTTGACTAGCGACGTAGCAGATGAACCTCCTTAATGCACGTACGCGATGGGCACATCGCACATCATTTTCTTCTTTTTTCCTATTGTGAGAAACGTTGACACTAAAACTTCACAATTTTCCGTAAAACTCTCGGAGATGACGTTCATACTGTATACCCTGGGTACCAGGTACCTCGAAGGCCGTTGCAGTCACGATATTCGTGATCAGCGACCTCAAAAACTCCCGAGTAACGAATTTCAATTCTCTACGTCACGATTTCCCGTAAAACTCTCGAAGATGACGTTCATACTGTATACCCTGGTCACCAGGTACCTCGGAGGCCATTGCCGTCACGATATTCGTGTTCAGCGACTTCGAAAACCTCCGGTTAGCAAAACTGGGGTTATTTCCATTATTATTTACCGAGTTGTAAATTTTTTATTTAATCTATCTTCGAAATGCACTTTTAAAATGCATATTGTTTATGTAATAATGCATTTTCAAAAAAGTAATTGATCACATTAGTTCACGAAATTTCTAGGCGATCTCACGAATCGAATGCAAAAAACCGCATTAAGATCCGTCTTACTGCTCAAAAAATCAATGGTTAGGCCGTTTTTTGTGCTTTATTTCCTCGACTAACTGAAAAATCCGTACCGTAGTGATGGCAGCACCTACCGCGGTGTCCAACAGCGGGCACCGACTTATCTATTTTATTCTGTTTAATTTAGCGTACCGTAAATATTTATAATCATCACTTGTACTATCATATAAACACAATTTGCTATCGAATAAACGAATTTCTGATATTCGGTATTTTTGTTCATATGCTTTTTTACTGTTCGGTATTTTTGTCCATACGGTTTTTTATCTTTCGGCATTTTTGTCTTAACGAATTTTCAACGTTCGGTAATTTTAGCTTTCTCAATTTTCTTTACTTTTACCTTTCCGAATCATTATTTTACGAATTTTTAATTGTGAAATGGTAGCGTTCTGATGTCAAGTATAGCATTACTTTGTGCTATCGGGCGCGTTGTATGACTTACGTGTTTTGAATTTCCTAAATCTCATTATACGCTGCATTCTAATGGGAAGAGTATTGATTGGCTTATATTATGAGAAATAACTTCACTATTTTTAAAATATCAAAAATGCGAAAGAGAGTGAGCATTTCACATATTATACTTCACCTAACATTTAATTCAGAAATATTTGATAATGACTTATACATCAAGGAAAATGTGGAAAAATAATACACATCTATTCTAGAGAATAATGAATATATTTATTTATTTATGTTATTCACATGAAGTATTAAGTATATCATTTTTAATTTATCAGTAATCAGTATTATAATTCATATTTACCATACTTTTAAGATCAGTATATCAATGTCAACATCTGTTTTAAACTATTTTCATTTAATACTGATTTTATTTTTAATCAACCGGTCTTATTGTTATAAATCTGGAAAGGATAATTACTATCACGATTGTAATAGTTACAAAGCAAGTTACAAAGATATACCATGTCTCTTCATCAAAAATATCTGTAAATGCCGGAACATGACTATAAATAGTGTCTATAAGTTTCATACTGTATCCCTTTTCAGGCCCCACGTAACGCGACATCTTTAAATCGTCTTTTAATAAAAACTAGTAGTATTGAATACCATGTAGTTTTAAAATTAGATATACAATTCAAATACAAAAGTTCAATTTTTTAATACATGTACTATTAACGTATTAAGGGTATTGCGTTATACATAATTTATGAATATATATATATATATATATATATTTATTTATTGAAGTATTATTTTTTAAATAGATGACTTTCATAGAGTTTTTAATCCTTCATTACTGATAACATGTCTTCATCAGTTTCAACCTAAATCATCTTTTACGCTTTTTTTCCTTTTTTGTGCTATTAACAATGTCTTTGTCTTCCGATGATTTAGTATAATCACGTATATGCTTATTAAATATCTTTAAAAGTTCCAAGGTCGTTAAATTTGAAGATTTCAAGATAATCTTTTCGCCAGATTCTGTAAAAAATGTTAGTGTTCTATTATTATTTTTTTTTAATTTAAAAAGACATGTAGATTTAAATAGAATTATCTACATAATATTCATATTCTTTTTGTAACACATGCACAATTTCCGCGTTTTTAGCTCTAAAAACCGGCGCTTAAAGGGATCTGGGAGCTGAAAGACACTGTTTTTCTGGTCCATGAAATTTTTTAAATAAAGCGCGTGATGAAAATCAAAGACCAGAACGCAACAGTGTTTTTCTCAGATATACAAACGGGTGTTAACGTGATCTTAGTGCGATCGCAGCGCCAACCTTAAAACTAAGTAGTGCCAATAAACTTTTTATTATTTGAATTTCCATCAATACAAATAGCACAGCGCCATTCTATTAAGATTAATGAATTATTCTACCGAAATAAAAAGTTAATTAGACTTTTAGTTTTTTTTTGGCATTTGAAATACGAAATACCTCGTGGCGTATTTCGGTAGATTTAGGTCCCACATCCCTTTAAATGACCTTTCTTTGACCAGCCTGGAAAAAAGGGCAAAAATGGATTTTTTGTAACACGCAAACAATTTTCGCGTTTTTTGCACCTATCGGGACTAAAGTGACTCTTTTTTGACCAGCGGGCAAAAACGATTTTTTAGCGGGCAAAAGACTTGTTTGCCCGCCTAGAAAGGCAGAACAAATTTAGCGGGTAAAATAGTATATATTGTACCAAGGGCATAAAGTGGGCTGTTTTAGACCGACTGTGGAGTTTGCAGTACGAGTCAAGGCGAGAGCGTATACGAGCCGCAGACGAGTACTGCAACCACACAAGGTCAGAAAGCCCACTTAGCCCTTGGTGCACACCATATTTTTTGTGACGCCCGAGCGCATTTTCGAGTTTTTTTGTGCGCGCTAAGCAGGGCTAATGTGGCTACTTTTTCGACACGGCAACCACGCTTTTGTTTAATCATTATTTAAGGGTGAAATTAATTTTTAACTTACAAAAAAAATTTAGCGGGCAAAAGTTTTTTTTAAGCGGGCAAAACAAACTTTTTTTAAGCGAGCAAAAAAAAACTTTTTTTGTCCACTAAATTGTTATATAAAAGAATATAAAAGAATAATATTGTACTCGAATATAAACTGTTATGAATATTATATAAAAAAATACGTATAGATATTCTTAAAAAATTTAAACCAACCGCGATTTCGCGAACCTAGGCTTAAACAAGCGCAGCGGTTTAGACTGACAATGAGACGTATTGGAAACGTATTGTTTATGTAATAGTTATTGTACTTATACAATTTTTATAATTAAGATTTATACGAATAAATACTTATAATATACATTTCTTGTAAAAAAATTCAATTTTTTTATTCGAATGTGAGGTTTGTATTTGTGATCTTAGATAAAAATGTACAATATTATGATTAATTAAAAACCGCTGTCAATTCTTTGGCATGTAGCTTCCTTTAACATTAGGTATTGCTTAATATCAGAATTGTTGTTACTTCATATAAAATTCTATCAAGTTTTTTTTTGTTTGATGGATAAAATTATTTCGAATCAACTACATATATATATATATATATATATATAATTGAATCTCTCTCTCTCTCTCTCTCTCTCTCTCTCTCTCTCTCTCCGGAAGATGTGGTTGGTGCGAGCACTGAACGAGATCAGTTCACCAACAGCTCTGACTGACTACCATCCAATTTCTCTCCTCTGCTTTTTGTCCAAGGTGCTGGAGTGGCTGGTGCACAGGCAAGTCTCTGAATATCTCGGAAACAAGACTATTACAATTGAAACAATATGAATTATTGAATTATTGAAACAAGACACTCTACAAACAGGCACTTCCGCACCGGTCACAGCACACAGTCTGGCTTAACTATGCTGACTGATGATGTCAGGCTTGGCATAGACAAAAAGGTCACGCTTCTTCTTCTTTTTTACTTTAGCAAGGCGTTTGACACGGTGTATCACGTCAGGCTCCTAGGAAAGCTATCCTCTTTCGGCTTGTCCAAGCAGGTTATCCGCTGGCTTGCATCTTACCTCACGGGAAGAAAACAGGCCGTTATTGATGAGAACGGCGAACCCTCCACCTTCCAGCCCCTGAACACCGGTGTCCCGCAGGGATCGGTGCTAGGTCCCCTGCTGTTTCCGTTGTAGATCAATGACATCGGTTTTTGCTTGGATTCAAATGTGTCCCATCTAATTTATGCAGATGACCTGTTAATATACAGCCAATGTCACCTTGAGGAGCTCGATTTTTGTTCTGACAAGATGAGTGCTAACGCCGAAAGAATAATGGGCTGGGCTGCGCAAAATCACCTCCAACTTAATGTTCGCAAAACTAAAGCAATCGTCCTGGGCTCCCCCTACTATATTAATGCTTTACCAACTATAGCTACACAAACATACATCAACATAGGGGAGCCCGGGTCGACTATGAATCATCCGTGCGCAATCTGGGGTTGGTGCTCGACTCCAAACTAACGTGAAAAGAGAACTTTACACAATTATGCAAACGTGCTCACTCATTAATGTACAGGCTATATTTTTTTAGAAAAAGTACCAACCTCAGACTGCGCAAAAATCTTGTGCAAGCGCTCCTGTTTCAATTATAGACTACTGCTCACTCGTATACTGCGACCTAACACAGGAACTTGACACTAAACTGCAGAGACTAGTAAACACTGGAATATGTTACATCTATAGTGTAAGGAGGGACGAGCACATCTCCCCTTACAGACGTGAGTTGCAATGGCTTACCACCGCCGGACGTAGAAAGTACTTTGCAGCATGTTTTCTACGAAAACTGTTAAACACAGCTGTGCCCTCTTAAATCATGGTGTTTTTCGACTTTCACGTCGCACTCAAGCCTGTGAGGGGGGAGGTAACCCCACTGGACATCCCGATTTTCAAGACGGAGACGCTGAAAGATTTATTTATTCCATATAAGCGCCTCATACCTCTGGAACCCTCTACTATCACGCCTTCGCAACACTAAATCCATTTCACACTTCCAAGAAACTCTCTCGCACTGTCTCTCTCTCTCTCTCTCTCTCTCTCTCTCTCTCTCTCTCTCTCTCTCTCCCTATCTTTCTTTTGCATAGCTCGCATAGCTAGTTGTTTAACTGATCTCCAAAAGATATCACCCTCCCTTTTTACCTAACATCTTATTTACTAACACTTTTAAAAAGTTTTATTTAATGTAATCTTTGTATTAATTACATGTAAATGATATCGTTTCCGTAATATTTGTCAATTAACTAAGCTGAAAATAGCGATGCAGTTTTCAATTATGCAAAGTATACAAGGTGAGAAACAAAATTTTGAAGCTTAATATCTTTGAAACTAACTGGTATCATATACAACCCAAAGAAAGGGATCAAGATGCTATATTATACTGACTAACTCCAAAATTTTAAATTGATTATTGCCTTTTTATTCAAGTTATCGCGTCACGCAAAAAAAAAAAACGATTCATAGTAAACCGGGTGAGAAAAAAAAGTTGAAGCTTAATATCTTTGAAATTAACGGGTTTCATAAACAACCCAAACGTAAGGAATGAAGTGCTATATAATGCTAACTAAATCCAAAATTTGAACTTGATTAATGCCTTTTTACTCCAGTTACCGCGTAACGTATAAAAACGCCCTTTTTCATTTATTGCTGTTTTTCTCAGGATCTGCCCTATGAAATGACTCCAAATTAAAGTGAAGTATGGCCCTAATAACTTTCAATATTCATAATTTTTTTGGAAAGATTTAAAAATTAGTTTTCGAGTTAAAACAATTTCAAAAATTTGCCCTTTATGGTGTGTAATAAAAAAACGACGAACGATAATATAAATTTTTTGCGATAAAAAGATAGGTTATTTTATCTTCTTCCAGGTACATATTAAGCAATTTATTTCCATCAACTATTCCAATAATTTTATTAGAAAAAATGCAATCTAAAAACTAAAAAATCGATATACAACTAGCGCGCCACGCGCGGCCTTGCATCGCTTCGCTCGCTATCTAAAAATTCAATGTTTTTTCAGATAGCGAGCGCGAAGCGCGAGTGTCGGGTGGTATGGCGAGCGCGAGCGTCAGCGGTCGTGCCTTATACGTAAAACGCTTCGCGACCTTTTACATTTATTTGATTTTTTTATCTTTGTCGTATACAATTAAAAATGTCTTGACCATGCATAACTTGAAAGTTTTTCAATTATTTTAGTTTTCGACTCATGATTTTCAATATTGTTGATTTTGGAATATAGACATTTATTCATTTTAACATGTATTCTTTTATCGCAACGAAATTTATTATAAATATGATTGAAAACCCATTATTATTTCGTAAGATTAAAAAATATTATCTTTTTATAGTTCCTTAATTCAAATTATACGCGCGGAATTCCATAACGTGGCCGAATTCGGAACTATCCTATTTGGTGGCAAATAGACATTGGTTTTTATATGGAAGCTGTGACGTCACGCTTAACAAACCATATTCCATCCCATTCCTAAAAAGTCATGAATTTCGTGCAAAGATAGTTTATTGCATAATTTGAACAGAAAAAGCCCCTATAACACCTGATATTTTGGCAACATTGCCTCAACATTGCATTGCAAGACTAGCTAGATTCGGCAATATTGCCAGAGCTTAAAATAACATTGCCGCAACCATTAAGGAATGTTGCCACGCACCAAAATGTCCGCTTTTTCATTGTAAGGTTGGTTGTCTCCTACACAGGTCCCAATATTTTGGGAACATTGCCTGAAGATTGCATTCCTAGTTGAATCCTCATTAATATTGTGCAACTATTTAAGGAACATTGCTACTAGATTGTACAATATTTAATTAATATTGCGATAACTTCAAATTATTTCCGCATTAGTATAACAATTTTTATAATGACGCAAAAATAATTTAAGGTTATCGCAATATTAATTAAATATTGTACAATCTAGTAGCAATGTTCTCTGAATAGTTGAAGCAACATTAATAAGTTTCCGTGCAATATTACAAAATCTGGTAATGGAATCTAAAGATTCCATTGCCTAAGCAATGTTCCCAAAATATTGGGACCTATGTGGGAGATAACCAACTTTGCAATCAAAAAGCGGACATTTTGGTGCGTGGCAACATTGACTTATGGTTGCAGCAATGTTGTTCTAAGCTCTGGCAATATTGCCGAATCTAGCTAGTCTTGCAATGCAATGTTGAGGCAATGTTGCCGAAATATCAGGTGCTATAGGGGAGTATTAGTTTTATTATATCAGCTGAGCAAAACTGAACAGCTGTTCGTTGGCTCTGTCGAAGCGAGGCAGCGAGCTCGACCACTGCGCATACATTGTGCGCATCGATCTGACGACCGGTTAGCGACATGCCCATGTGTGTTGACGTTTTGAAGCAGCCTTTCAGCCTCCGCTAACCGCAATATTTTTTCGGCGATATTATAAGTGAGTGCGTAATGAAAATCGGCAACAACGACGTGATGTAACAGTCTTATAAGTAGTTTAAAAATCAGAACAGAAATACTGCTATGGTGCCTGTTTTCAAGCAACCGTTGCTCACCGTGATTCCGCTCGCGGATCAGCTGCTCGCGGTTCTTGCTTTGAAAGACAATGCAAAAAGTATTCAAAAGTGATGCACCCGGAATGGCACCGAGGATGCGACGTGTGAGTGTCAGTCAGTTCATCAAGGAGTGCTGCAGTATAGTGCTGCAGTATATTAGCTCTAAGAAGAAACTTGAGTTTTTGCTTGGAGGTTATCCTTTGTTTTTTGGACTACTCCTGTGGCTGCTGCTCCTGCTCATTCTGTTGATGTGCTGATACATCCTTCTTGCAAGATGCTGTCTGGATGAAGATTCACTATCGCATAAGATCTACGACTGGTTTTCCTTTGTTCTTGTGTTTATAATTATAATTACAACAAATATCTATTGTGTTATGTGCAGTATAATCAGTGTTATTTTGTGATCTGGTTTTTCGAGTTACATCAGTGTTGTAATTCCGATGCCTTCCAAGATCGCCCTGGATTGGATTCACTCACTCTCTCTCTCTCTCTCTCTCTCTCTCTCTCTCTCTCTCTGGTGGTGCTGGTTGGCGTTTCTAGGTACTTCAACAGCCTCAATACAACCCGGCAGCTGGATTTATCTTATCTGGTTCTGCTGCTTGGCGTCTCTGGCTAATGTAATCACCCGGAGACAACCTTGGAACTATATTTGAGCTTTCGGGCAGTGCTGGTATCGCAGTTTTTAAAAGGATAATATTTCGTCTGTAGGATTTCAATTAGAAAATTGATTGTTTAGGAATTCAGCATAGTTTCGAGGGATGTAGTAAGCTACTTAGAGCTTCTCTTCAATCTAAGCGAATTTCCTTATTGAATTTAGGTTTTTCTAGTTTCAGTATAATATATACTATTTCAGTATAATAATACACTTAAATTTCGGAAGTGAATTTTACTGATTCAGCTTAAAAGATATAATTATCATAGCGTACGTAAGTCGTTATATGATGCCAAGTAATACTCGGATCGGCTTCACTGATTCTTGTATTCGGCGATTGAGTATTTCTTAAATAACGCATTTCTCATTATAACGAGTTGCCTTGTGTGCACTCGTTACGTCCCTCTCTCCCCTATATTATATGATCACGATATAATAAACATTATCTCTGTAAATATTCTTGTGTATAACATTCCTTTTCAGCAGCAGGTAAGTGAGCGGAGCAGACAGCCATAACACACACAGGGAGAGAGCCGCGCGCTGTGTGTATATGTGTGTGGCGCCGTCTGAGAGAGCGAGAGAGAGAGAGAGAGAGAGAGAGAGAGAGAGAGAAACTAGACTATTCACGCGGTCGCGTCTCGCGCCGCGACACTTAGAAGCTTACCGCCGTACAGTGCAGTCGTGCCGATACTGCCTCCTCGTTTCCGTGCTTCATAGATCCGTGCGTGCGTTCATTGTCCAGAGGACTGCTGCTGCGTCCGTGACCAGAACCCCCGTGTGTCGCTGGAATTATCCTGCTGCTGTTCAGCACCACGTGCCCTTTGGTTTGCCGTTCGACTTCCTGCTGCACCCGGCCACACACGAGGCTTTGAGGCTTCCGTCCTGCTTTCCAGCGTCGAGCCCTGGTCTTCCGTCCTGCGCCGCTCCGGTCCAAGCCACGAGGCCTGTGTCCAGCTTCACGAATCACCACTGTAAGTACCTGCCCGATCGCAATACTCTCTCTCTCTCTCGGCATTATTCGCTCTGCTCCGTCTCTCTTACTCCGCGCTGCTTTTGTACTGATCTTTGAGTCTTTACACGCGGCGACACTCCGGCTAGCCTACAGGCATTACTATGTTCAGTTGTGTGCAAACGCGGTCGAGTCTGCAAAGGAACTTAGCGAACGTGCGATAGATGGCGAAAGAGAGCGCACGGACGTAGCTTGGCGCGCTGGATCCCGAGACTCGGCGCACACTCATACTACCTGCTCTAGAGCCCTTGTACTGGGTTCAGCACCCGGAATTAGACATTGTAACTTCTTGTGGTTACAGTACTCGTCTTCGGTACGCTAACATACTCGCCTCGCCTCGCACTGCAATCTCCATACTCAGTCTAAAAAAGCCTACTTTACGCCCTTGGCACACAATAAACGATTAATTTGAGAATCGATGCCTTCTGTAAAGAGTCCCATATTTCGTAAAACTATTTTGTAAACATGGCTAAAAGCGAAACGCTTTGCTTTTCACATAAGGCACGCGCCTATCTTTTAAACTTAGATAAAAGACATGAAAAATATAGAAAAAAATGGTCAAGACATATGGCGGTGTAACGTGAACTATAAGTATGAATAGTTTAAATGGCCGAGGTCCCGTTTGAGTGGGTTGAATGGTCAGCGAAAAGTCGATTAAGGATTTTCATGCGATTTCGAGGTCAGAATGCCTTTGCGGGACAGATATCCCAAAAATAGCAGAAACTTTAAGGGATATTGGCCCTGCTGATAAAAGCCGATTGAACTCGAAAGAAATAGATAAGATTTCTTATCAAGTTGATAGTAAATCTTTATTCCGTGTTTTACATTAGGTCTTGATAAAATCTCTTTCATGATAAGTGCATGAAAAAGGCTACTTTCCATGCATGTAAAAAGAATGTAAAATCGAGTTTTTTTCAGCAGCTGGAAAAAACTGGAGTAGTTTTTTCCTCACTCTGCAGCCTATCCGATAAATGTGTGTCTATATACGTATTTTCAAAATTTCAAAATTTTAAAATTTGGAAAATTTTGATGACTAAAAATATTAAAAATCTAAAATATTAAAAAGATTAAAAAATATATTATTAAATGATTTATTGATAGAGTGAATAACGAAAAGAAAATATAGTGAATATTAAAGTGAAATTCAAAAATTAAAATTACGCAAAATAATCGCAAAAGAAAAGTGTCGAATTTGCACTTGACGCGCATTCCAAGCTCGGCAACGTTGAACGGCAGTGGCGTTGCAACGCCAACGCGCGCGCATAGCATCAAGTCGATCGCTATTTTGAGTGATTGAAAAATTGTATCCACCCAAGTGTTGCTCTTCGTTTTCCTAAAAGAGACGTGAAATTAATCTCAAAATCAGTGTAAGTTCATTTGGAAACAACAATACAAAAAAATATTAGTTAAACTTTTGACAAAAGATATATATATATATATATAACAAACAAATCAAGATTTTGACTTTGGTTTCTTTTTGATTAAAATTTGAATTCAAAGAGCTGACCATTACGTGTAATTTATTTAATTGAAAATTTCTTAAATATATTTTTGAAAGGTGCATATAAAGTCAAAAACAAATAACTCGAAATCGAAAGAATTTAAAGAATTGCACAGAAACTGCAACTGAATTTTAATGAATTCATGCAGTCATAGATTTAGAAAGTCCCATTGTTATGAATTCAGAAATTGGTCCAAAAATAGCAATCAAAATACGACACATTTTAACATAAATTAAATTTAATACATTTATAATATAATTTAATGTATTTAATAAAAAAAACCATAGTAATACAACCAACAACAAAGAGGTAAGGTTGTGTTATTATTAGAGGGTGGAACCGATAGGAAAAATTTAAAAAGGAAATTCAGACAACAAATAAATTCTTGTACCAAATCACCTTAATATGGTCGACGAGCAGAAGCTTAAGGTGTTTGTGGTACTTCCCAATCACTTTTGAACCAGAGCGTTGCTCTACGCTGGTGTTTGGATGCTGGGATACGACTCTCAAAAGGCTAGGGCTTGTTTCCCTGGACCATAAGTGCACTTTCCAAGGTGATTTCTGCAAAAGAAAAATTTTAGTACATTAAAATAGAGCCATGCATATATAATATTAACATTAGGTTCAAAGAGAGCAAAATTATCAATTTCTTGAGTGTCTAACAACAAGTTGGTAAGGACACTCAGCCATACACATTGTACAAATATAATTATTGGTG
Source organism: Pteromalus puparum (assembly GCA_012977825.3). Lineage (NCBI taxonomy): Eukaryota > Metazoa > Arthropoda > Insecta > Hymenoptera > Pteromalidae > Pteromalus > Pteromalus puparum. The sequence goes on from CM053172.1 coordinate 29,609,274, forward strand.
TTAAAACTCCCATTTTTCTATTTATTTGAACATACGCACTTTGAAGCATTCGTGCAGACCCTATCTACACCCTATCTACACATACACACACAATTTTAAAATCACATATACTCTTGAAAACACTAAAAGCACTAAATTACACTTGAACATATGCATTTTGAGGTATTCATGCAAGTCACACGCACACATATGCACATATAAAGCCAAAGGTCCATTAGCGTCAATCCAGAGTCATACAAATACACTATTTTGAAACACAAAAATTCACATAAAAACATTTGAAATAGAGAGAAGTTTCAAAGTCACTTGAGATTCGATTTAAAAGTTATCACCTTTTCTTTTCCTAAAACACTCAACTTGAAATATTGGAGCACTCGTACTCCAGTACACCAAAGTTCACACATATAATCAAAATTAGAAATCAGAATTCAAAAATACTTTATGCAAAATCTTGAGAAAACACTAAAATCATTTAAATTAAAAATTTTATGCATGTAATGTGTATATAACCGTAAAATCATAACTATATCCTATTCTCACAACAAGAAAAGAGCGAGTAAAACGCAGAATCGCGCCTGTCACTTATCCACATACATACTGCCAAACATAATCTTACCTTATACGCAAATTTTGGTCGTGCACTGACACTCACAACATTCAAACACCAACAGAACACGAAGCAGAGCCACGTAAACCACTTGATCCCTGGAGCTTGTGAATGCATGATAAACAAATAATTGGAGCATTACGTACCCATGTACCCATGTCGACGAACAAATCAAGCCTTTGATTGCACGCATCTTTGCTTCAATATTAATATTTTTGGGACCCCTAGAACAAAAAAACATTGCACACAAAGTAACAAGTTTCTTAGACCATATTAATGATTTAAATTGAATTATTATAACAAAAGGCTAAATTATTTGATACGCAGCAACAGGTTGCGCTGCTTGAGAGATAGACTGTCCTGGGCCCTTAACTTCTTTCATCCATATCTTTTTCTTCAATTTATGAAACGGTCCGAAACACACGCACACGAGTAGAGAACACTGACCCGCACATCTCAATTACGCGCGAGCACTATTTTTACCGCGATTTGACAATAATAATTTACGAATAAAGTACGCAACACGATGCGCAAGGTTAAGCACGGCACCAGTCGACGCCTTGTGTTTGTTCAGAGCGGAGACAGGCATAGACGCTGTACGTGTAGACGCAGTCGAGTCAAGTTAGAGCCAAGACGCTGAATAATTATATATCAATAAATTGCGATCACACGGATTGAAATAAATAATTTGAGATAACAATTAAGTTTTTTTTTGGGAATTGTAATAATAAGGGAATAATAAATTAGAATAATGGGGGGGGGGGGGATATTTTACGCTTTGCCAGTTAGATTTAGTATTTTTTGTGTTTACAATCTAATTTAAGAAGACACTAGCGAACATTAGTAACGTGCATGAAATCATTCACGCTAGATAAATTTACATCTTCATAATTTTGTTGATTAGTTGGATTTGGACAAGGGAATCATTGAAATTTAGTTTCGTGCTTTCTAATAGAATTTCTAACAGAATAAAACAATTACGGAACTTGATTTAATCATTGTTTGCTTCTATATTAATATGTTTGGGACATCTTTCAAGAGACTTAGAACTTGCTAATATAAATATTAAAATTATATCAGGTTTTCCATAAGTCAATTGAATAAATCAAAGGTATTACCTTCAAAATTTTCTTTGGTCTGCAATTTGGAATTTGGTTTTAATTAATAGATTATTAGTAATCATTTCGGATTATTTTTATTCTTGATTTTGGAGATAGTGTTAAATTTTAAAATTCAATTCAAATAAGTTCTCCAATTTGAACAGTAATCCTTATCTTTTGGTTTTGTTTTGTACCTATCCCAAGTGAGCTTCTTGGCAACCGTATCCTTAGGTCCGCTTGTAATAGCGACTATTCTCTTGATTTCTAAGCCTGCTTAGTAACGGCTTTCCTTAAGGCCTGCTTAGTAGCGGCCACTGATTCCAAAACAAGACACGACCAATGACAGGAGAGCACTGTACGAAGAGTGAAAAATTATCTAAACAGAAAAGCGCCGGGAAAAGAGTATTATCAAATAAACTATTAATTCCTGAGTAGACGCCTAGAAGATATTAATACACAATTTGCTGCTTTTAAATGCAGATTCAAAATTGAAGGGGGAATATTTCTACATTTGATTATTGTAAATTGAGATAATACTTTCACCATATAGCGCAAGAGGGTAATCAGGGTAATTAAAAATTCAAATCTTTGATGATTTTAGTTATTCTAACAATTTTGCTAGTATTAATTGCACAGGTTATTAACATTTAGGTTAGCGAATTTTTTTTTTAGGGGGGGGGGGAGTTGAGTCGAGATTAACAGAGGTAACTTGAAGTTATGCCTAACAAAAAATAAACATAACGGTTTCATATTTAATATTTATATTTTCGAAACATTAAACTCCATTAGTGTACTTTCTATTTATTCATTTTACATTTAACTTTCATCAATTTCCAGCTGATAGAATTTAATGTAAAAGTGAGTGAATGAATCAAGGGCGAACATGAAGGGTCAAAATTTTTAAAGTTGATAAGCAAAACTTAATGAAGAAGAAGACGATTAAAAGAAAATAAGATATAGCCAGCAATTTGAAACATTACAAGAATTTGAAGGAACCTAAATACCCAGCAACAGATTATTTAGTTTATTTTAAAGAAAGTAGGCACATATTCAAAATGTCTGACAACGAAACAGGCACGAACCATGATGCACCAGTGGATCCAAGCATCCTTTTTATGACCAACATGGCTAACAGCTTCGCTCTCATGAATTGTGTGAGTGGCATTCCCAGTATTGATGAAATAAAGAATTTAAAGGAACTAGGGGGGTTCCCCCCCTGCTCGCTTCGCTCGCCAACCCCACGTTCGTCGTAGTAAAAACTTCAATTTTAGTTAGCTCGCAATGTGCGTGAAAGCGTATATGCGTGGTCTACAATAGGCTGTGTACGCGCTGATAACAATACTTCAAAATATAAAACCAAAATTTTAGAAGTGCGAAATGTGTAAAATCAATTCTTATCCTCTCTTTCCTCGCTTATTCACGCCTTCATTATATAGTCCAGGCGGTATAGCAATCGAAATGGATGTTGTTTGATAACGCAAATTTTTTTTCATAGAAAGTTGCCAAATATTGTGTATAGCAATAATCTATGTGTGCGTCCTCCGAAAAACGCTTGCTTCACGCTGTATAACAACAAATGTGCCAAAATCGCGAAAATTGGCCCATTTTTCGAGACATTTGTGTCTGTAACTTTGAAACAAAGCCTTAAATCAAAAAAATTTACTCTTTCTTATTTGTTTATTTGACGATTTCCTATAAGGGTATAAGAATCGTGAATCGAAAAAGTTTAATTTTCCATTAGTTATATGCGAAAATTAGTGGCACAGCCCTTTCATAATAATCCAAAATCGGTTGTTCCCTTTGTATTAATGAGATCGCATTCTTGTCGAAAAGAGTTTTATTACAACACGCAAATCCCTTGACTTCTTCTTATATAAGGTATTCAGTGTAGTCCCAATCTTGCTAACCCTTGTCAAACCACTTAGAAGTAAATTCCATTTCCTTGAACATCTTGAGTTTCACGATCTTAAAAATCGTCTGCCTGTCTGCGAGAAGAAGTTAATGAAAAAATATAGATAAGGAAAGACGTTTGTGATATTTTATTGTCGGGTATTGAATTGACCGTTAATGCACATAACAGCTTCTGCTCATTGAATATCAACTTATTTGTCTTTGCTACATACACGGCTAATAGCTGTATTATAAACAACGAATTTTTTGCCTACCCTCTGGTCATACTGATTTGTAATAATATTTTAAATATTTCGTTTGATCTAGCTACGACGAAGAAAACTATTCTTATTTTTGCTTAAATTGTGAACTGTATCTTTATATAGTTATTCTTATCTACAGCTTTATTTTACTTGAATTTCATGTGCTCGTGACTATTCTGGGACGTGGTTTTGTTTATTTTCAATATTGCTTTTAAACGCATTTTCAAGCATTTGGGAGGTTATGTGATCGGAAAAACAATAAATTATTTATGTGGCTTCAGTAAATTAACTTTAAAAATTTACCTTATGTCCTTTAGTTTTATAATTATAGAATTTTAGGTTAAAATTTTGAAAGCACAGGACATATTTTGTCGAGAGTTCATCATCTTCGAGCACAACTTACATCTATCTTTACATCGAAAGCCACGTAGCGCGTTACCGAGATTTTGTTTTGCTTCCTTCCTAAGGAAGCCTTGTAATAGTGATTTTTTGAGTTTGTGCAAAAACATGTAGAAAGTGTGTTTTCATGTATTTTTAGTCGAAAAATAGTGTTTTTAGAAAATGTCCGTATGGATGTGAGAGCGCGCGCGCGTGTGTGTGTGTGTATGTGTGTGTGTGTGTGTGTGTGTGTGTGTGTGTGTGTGTGTGTTCGTTCGTCGACATCTGTATCTCAGCTTCTACTCAGTGGATTTTGATCCACCAACTCTCATTTTCTTCGTTTTTACTATAGCATGATGGGAAAACAGTCCGTTTTACATTTTGTAGGCGTGTTTTTTTTTATAGCGATTTTTTAGTTTTGAGATTTCAGTTTTCTCCGATAAAGTTATTGAAAAAGTTAATAAAAGTAAATTGCTTAATATGCACATGAAAGAGAATAAAATTACCTATCTTTTTACCGCGGAGAATTTATATTATCTTTCGTCGTTCTTTTATTATACACCATAAAGTGAAATTTTTTTAAATCGTTATAACTCAAAAACTAAATAGTGAATCATTCTAAAAAAATACATGATTATTGAAGGTAATTAGAACTATGTACCACTTTAATTTGAAGTCAGTTCATCGAAGAAAAACATCATAAACTGAAAAAAGTCGTTTTTCTATGGGAGACGATAACTAGAGTAAAAAGGCATTAATCAAGTTCAAATTTTGGATTTAGTTAGTATTATATAGCATCTTGATCCCTATGTTTGGGTTGTTTACGAAACCAATTAGTTTCGAAGATATGAAGCTTCAAAATTTTTTTTCTCACCCTGTATACTATGAATCGTTATTTTTACGTGACGCGATAACTGGAGTAAAAAGGCAATAATCAATTTAAAATTTTTGATTTAGTTAGTATTATATAGCATCTTGATCCCTTTCTTTGGGTTGTTTACGATACCAGTTAGTTTCGATGATATGAGGAAGTGAGAGGGAGAGAGAGAGAGAGAGAGAGATAGAGAGAGAGAGATAGAGAGAGAGAGAGAGAGAGAGAGAGAGAGATAGAGAGAGAGAGATAGAGAGAGAGAGAGAGAGAGAGAGAGAGATAGAGAGAGAGAGCTTTAATTATATATATGTAATTGATTCAAAATAATTGTATCCATCAAACAAACAAAAAATTGATAGATTTATATATGAAGTAAAGACAATTATGATATTAAGCAATACATAATGTTGAAGGAAGCTACGTGCCAAAGAATTGGCAGCAGTTTTTTTCTCTGGCAGACACCTGGACATCGTCTACCGGAGTCCTAGGTGACAGGCTTATAATCTTCAAGCACAACTTACATCTGTGTATTAAACGCTGGAATGCTAGTAAATAACAGAGTGCTCCTCTTCTTTAAGACCTTGATAAGCTATCCATAAACCAAGGCTTCCATTCATTGCGTGACGATTTTGTATCCAAGCGTTTGTAAATCATTGACCAACATTGTCCAATTGGCTTTCTAATGGTAAATGGTTGGCTTACGTTTCTACCAATGTTGTTCTGTATAAATATGAATGTGATTTGTATCTTTAAAATTTAAAGGGATTATTATATTCTGTTTCATGTATTTGTATGAAATCTTAGAATAGAAATGGATGTTCATTATTGTGTAAGAAGGAAACAAACCGATTACCCCATGCAAAAGTACACATACCGTTAATTGAAATTTTAAATTCGGGAAACTCCCGCCAGTGCTGGTCACAGGTTACTGGGAAACTTGCATGAAAAAATCTATTAGGTCCGTCATGTCGAATATCGAAAAATAATCGACACATATTTTGTCTTCTTTCAATCAAACGATTATTGACAAAGGTACAGCGGGTTGAAATATCTTGTGACGACACTGAATCGGACGATATAGATATACTATACACAGTCCGAATCAGTGACGTCATACATTTCAACTCTCTACATCTTTGTTAATAATCGTTTAATTGAAAAAAGAAAAAATATGTGTCGATTATTTTTCGATATTCTACCTGATGGACCTGATGAATTTTTTCATGCAAGTTCCCCATTGGGGATATCCAGAGCCGACAAGCATGCGCTGGACGCGAGTGGCCGCGTTTTGATATAGAGCGCAAGCGTCGGGCCCAGTTAACAAGCGGCCAGCACTGGCAAAAATTTCCGGAATTCAAAGTTTGAATTAACCGTGTGTGTAATATTAGAACTTATTACAGAATAAGTATTAACAGTGGTTTAGAGGTAATAGCTGGACGGCAATGTTGGAGGGTAATTAAGGAGCAAGAATTAAGGGGCAGTAATTGAGAGGCAGTAATTGAGGGGCACTAATTAAGGAGCGCAATTCTTGAATCGGCATCGGTGAAACTTTTTTGATAATATAGAGAGACTACAGAATCTATAGTAAAGAATTCTAAAATCGACGTTTGAGACGATACGTATTGAGAGGGAAAATTGAGGAGGAAAATTGAGGGGGATTAATTCAGGGGGATTAATTGAGGGGAAAAAAATCTGAACCGGCGGCGGCGGCGGCGAAACTTTTTTTATAATATAGAGAGATATATTCAAGACTTAAGAAACGCCAGCAGACTAGTGAGAGCAGAAATACAGCCTCAATTTTTACAAAACGCCCTACACAAGATAACTGGACCAGCTAAGAAGAGTCTCAGTAATAAAACTATAAATAACGTAGAAGACTTGATAAAACATTTGAAACAACCAGGAATAAATTTCAGCTGTTACAACAATAAAATTCACAACCTAAGAATGAGCCTTTGTTCGCTGCGCGCGCGCGCTCGCTGGCGTCAGCTGATTTTCTCGGCGCCGTGTTTGTTGATCTCGTGTGCGAGACTTATGTCTCGTCACATCTCCCCCTCTCTTCGGAGCGTGTAATTTCGCGGATAGCACAGCGCGTTAGGACAGCCATGGCGGAAGAAGATTTTCTCCTTTACGTGTCGGATTATGGCTCGGCTATCGGCTTTCTTCAGCGCTGCTAACTCTACCCACTTGGTGAACCTGTCCTGCATCACCAGTAGCCAAATGTTTCCCTTGCTGGACCGTGACTGTGGTCCTACGAGATCGATCGAGACCATTTCCCATGGTTGTTCGACGTTGGTTGCGTGCATAGTCCCCGCTTTCGTCTGTTGCTGCGCCTTGTATGATTGGCAGTTCTGGCAGCTACGTACATATCGAGCGCCCTCTTGCAACATACCTGGCCAGTAATAGCTTCGTGCTAAACGCTGAAGCGTTTTGGCCACTCCTAAATGTCCTGCGGTCATATTATCGTGGCATTCTTTTAGAATGATGATTCGTTTTTCGGTGGGTATGCAGATTTTCTAATCCTCGGTTGCATCGGTGTCGTTAAAATCTAGCGTGTGAAGGATATGACGGTGTAAGACTCCGTTTTTTATGCAGTATTCCGGGTAACTCTTTGGGTCTTGTTGCACGGCGTTCAGTTTTTTTGTGTACCATGTGCACTTCGTTTTAATGTCGATCTTGCACACGGTTACTGGTTGTCTGGAGAGGGCATCTGCGACGGTGTTGTCCTTCCCTCTGCGGTACCTGACTTCGTAGTCCCATTGAGCCAGTTCCATGGCTCATCGTGCTAGTCTGCCGGACGGCTTATCGATTTTCTTCAGCCATTTGAGGGATTGGTGATCTGTTAGAACGATGAAATGATAGCCCTCGAGGTATTCTCGGAATTTCCAGATTCCCCATTTTATGGCTAGACACTCTTTTTCGGTTGCTGAGTAGTTCCGCTCGGCCTGGTTCAATGATCGGCTGGCGTAGGCAATCACTCGTTCCTTTCCGTCCTCTTCCTGCGTCAGTACGGCCCCTAGTCCTTCGTTGCTGGCGTCTGTCTGCAGTATAAAAGTTTTATTGAAGTCCGGGCATGCCAGCACTGGAGCGCGTACAAGGTCTTCCTTGAGTGCTTCGAACGCTTCTTGCTGGTCGGAGCCCCATTCCCATTTTACTTTCTTTTTCAGGAGCATATTGAGAGGGGCTGTTTTCTTCGCTACTTGTGGTATAAATCTCCTGTACCAGGAGATTAACCCGGAAAATCGACGTAGTTCCTTGAGGTTCGTTGGTGGTTGTAGCTCCGTGATTGCTTTCACTTTCTCTGGATCCGTGTGCAGCCCGTCTTCGTTTACCACGTGTCCCAGGTACTTCAGTTACTTTCGGCAGAAATGGCTTTTCTCCCAGTTCGGTTTCAGTTTGGCTTCTCGTAGCCGGCGCAATGTTTCGCTAATCAGTTGCAGGTGGTGCTCGAAATCTTCTGTCACTATTACTATGTCGTCGAGGTAGCAGAATACATTCGGTTCTAGATCTGGGGTTATAACCGCGTTCATCAAGCGCATGAAGGCTGCTGGTACCGAATGTAATCCGAACGGTAATACTTTGAACTGCATTAAACCCCGTCCGGGAACCGTAAAGGCGGTGCACTGTTTGCTCTCTTCCGCTAGAGGTATTTGCCAGTACCCATTTTTCAAATCGATGGTGGTCAGGTATTTTGCTCCTCGAAGTTTGTTCAATGTTGCGTGGACCTGTGGGAGCGGATGTGCGTCTTTTATACTGACTTTATTGATGCCTTGAAAATTTATGCAGAAGCGTCGCTTCCCATCTATTTTCTTTGCCAGCACTATATTGGAGCTCCAATCGCTATCCGATAGCTCAATTATGTCTTCTCGTAACATTTCCTCGACCGCGTCGTCGATGATTTGCTGCATAGCGGGGATTCGTGGCCAGTAGCGCTGGTTGATTGGATTTGAATCCACCAATTTTATCTGGTACTTAATCAGTGGTGTTGGGCCCTGTATGTCCTTGAATAACTCCTTCTCGTACCGGATGAGCTCATCCACCCGTGTTTGTTGTTTTTCGGTGATTTCTCGGATACCGGTGTCGCTTATTGACAATATTGAAGTTTGAGTTTGGCTCGGTTGGAGTTCCCTTCCTGCTATGAACAGCCGGATGTTCAGTTTTCTTAAGGCGTTCATTCCTAGTAGCATTTCGTGGCGTAGTCCCTTCATGAATATAAACCTGTTCCTGAAATTATTGCCGAGGATTGTCACTTCACCCTCCACGTAGTCCGTTAGTTCGGTGGTTGAGCCGTCCGCTAGTGTGGCGATAGTCTCCTGCTTTCCGTGCCGCCAACAATTGTTTAGGCCGATCATGGCGGTTTCTGGGGTTACAAAAGAACTCACAGCCCCCGGGTCGACCAGGGCTCGCACCGTGTTTCGATCTATTTGTACCTCTATGAGGTATCGGCCGTCGTGGGACGGGCTCCCGCCACCTTGGAGCCGTCCCGTCGCGCGTTTCCCGAGCAGTTCGGGAATCCATGGCAGTCACGGGTTAGAACGCCATCTTTGTCGCATACAGAACAGAATTTTCGTGGCTGGTTTTTGCATGTGACGCGGGTGTGGCCGCGTTACTTACAGCGCCAACAGCACTCCGCTCGGTCATAGTATTCACTGGTTCCGCTATTCTTTCTGGTGTCTGTGCTGTTGATAGCCGTTTTTCGCTCTTGATCGCGTAACTTACTCGCGATCTCCTCGTATTCCTCGACTCGTTGAATTAAGTTCGGTACATCTTTGATCTCTTCCCTACGTACCCTTAGTTGTAGTTCCGGTTTCATGTTATAGTATAGGTTGTCGAGGTGTTCTTCCGGTGTGTATCCTCCTCTTCTTCTCATCAATGTCGTTAACGCGTTACAGTATGCGCGTATAGTTTCGTTCGGTTTTTGTATTCTTTCGGCGATTTGTCTGGTTAAGTTTCGTCGTTCTCCACTTGACAGGTAAAAATTTCTGAGCCTCTCCTCCAGCTCCTCCCAGGTCTCACAGTCGCTTGCGTAGTTCCTCCGCCATTGGAGCGCTTCACCTCGGAGAAGTTCCGGTGCCCCTTGGAGCAGCTGTGCGCTCGTAAAGCCGTAGGACTCCTGCAGCTCCCGGACTCTTTCGAGGAATGTATATACGTCTTTCCCCTCGAAGTGGCAGTTCCATTTGCGTATCTGGTCGAGGACCTTGTTCTCGCTAGGTGGGTGTTCCTGCGTGTCCTCGGTTGGGGTGGACGTGTCTACTCGGCGAGTTTCCTCGAGTGTCCGCTGGATAATCTCTGAGCGTTCTGTCTCTAGATCCTGTTTTAAGTCCACTTCTTCGTCGTAATCAGTGGGATCCTCTTGTTTCGTGTCGAATTCTTGTGGAGATTTCCGGACGTAACGGACTAGCCGCTGGCGAAGCTCTACGACCGTTCCCTCGGTATCAAGATTCTTGCCTTCTAGTTCGGCGATTAGTTGCGCCTTATTCAGGCGGTAAACCCAGCTTACCTTCATCGTGCACGAAAAAAAAAATTTCCGCGGTTTTCTTACTTCTGTGAGTCTCTTTTACAATTGCGCGCGAGTAGTAGGCGAAATATTCCAAAACGGTCCCTGTCCGAGCGCCATGTAACGGTTCGACTTTCCCCGTGTGTTGAGTAGTCGGCCGGACGCCAGGATTTGGTTAGGGGAAAGGTTAATTGAAGAGACTTGTTTATGCAATTAATAATAATAAAGATATATTCTAATAATTATGTTAACAAGGTGATAATTCAAAGATGAGTCTCCATCTGTAACAGAAATCGAAATCGCGGTGGTTTAGAATATTTCGCCTTCACAATCAGTTTAGCTTAATCTATAGCGGTTTACGGTACATTAACACGACGTTGCCGGAGTTACGTGGTTTCGGTGCGGTTATCGGTTTTACGGACGCGGTATCGGAGTTTCGGACGGTGAAACGGGTTCGGGTTAACGACGGGTTTTCGGAGGTTAGGTTTCCCTCGAGTCCATGGAGTCGTGAGCGCACGGCCCTACGGATCGAGGTCGCTCGTCTCGTTCTTCCCCTGGTCCTGTGTGCTCACAGTGACCAGGCGAATCCCGAGCGGTCGGCGGGTGGTCGGTTTTGTACAGGCAGGAGTTGGCCGGTGCTTCACCAGGACGTGTGCGCACGACCTGGGGAATCGTCGGCGGGGCTTTAGTTATTTTCTCAGCCCCGTGTGCTCACGGTGGCCGGGAAAACAACCAGTCCCTTGGGACGGGTGTTCAGGAGCAGGTGGCAACGTCGAGTATCGGCTACGTGTGCTCACGTAGACGAGGCTCGGCGCTGTTCGGCTACTCCTGGTTGTCTCGTGTGCGCACGACGGCCACTCGGAGTTTCGGGTTCGCCAACAGGGTCGTCACGTGTGCTCACGAGCCGACGTTGTTGGCGTCGGTCTATCTCTAGCTGTTCCTCTCGGTAACGTGTGCGCACGATGCCGCCAGGAGTTCAGCTCGAGTAGAACTGCCCCGCTATGCCGCGCGGCCCGCCTTATATGGTGTGTTCGCGGCGCGCCGCTCGCGCCGCCTGGCGCGTCGCCGCTGAGTTACTAATAGAATCTCGCGCTCGTGCGGACTAGCCTTTCGGTTAGTGCGCGCGCACGCTCACCTCGCTTCGTGTGGACTCGCCTTTGCTTGCTGCGCGCTCGCTGGCGTCAGCTGATTTACTCGGCGCCGTGTTTGTTGATCTCGTGTGCGAGACTTATGTCTCGTCACAAATATAATCAAAACAATTATGACAACTACAATTGGAAAAATGGACAGGAGAGGCGTTATGACAGTTCCAGAGAAGGCAATTTAAAATTATTCAAAATATCTATACAAGAAAAAGCAGAAATAAGCACAGTTAATTTAAAGACCAACTTAATAGTAATATCAAGGGCGGAGCCAACATATTTAGCAGAACGGCATGTATCGCATGAAATAGAAGTATGAAAACGCAAAAGAATAATTTTCTTCTTCTTACCTCGCACCCTAATGAATATAACATAACCAAGCATGTTACACAATAAGAAACCCCGAAACCAATCATACCCGTACCAAATTAATTCAATCAACTTGAATTGTTACAGGATGGACCCAAACGTGCAAGGAACGCCGGACACGATCGTCGTGCTCGAAGTATCAATAATAGGGGCAACTAATCTATATTTAAAATATAGAGGTAGTGCAATGAGAGCGTCAAGGCTATTAGAATGCTACGGACCATGTACATTAATTCACCGCCCAGCAACGAGCTTCGGAGACGGCGCTATATAGGTGAATTACGAAACAACAGAAAATCGAAACAAGGCACAGAGATTGGGAGACAGCATAGATGTAACACTGCACCCAACCTCACCAACACCTACTCCTAGTGGCACACAATTACCACCAAGAACAGGTATATGTGGCGTAGAACACAGTCCACCCAGGACCATTAAAATGAATTATGTGGGAAACCGAGAAGGTGCAATAAGAGTACTTGGCAATTATGGACCGAACGAAATCATTATGGGGACAATGTTAAATGATGAATTTATCATCTCAGTAGAGTACAAATGCTTAACACCGACAGTCGTAGCAAATTTCGAGATAGAAGGCGCCTTAGACGGGAACAGCATCGCAAGTATAATAGATACCAATGGGGACCCAAACGAAGAAGCCAGTAATAACCCACTAACAACTGAACACAAAAGAAGGAAAACACCTCTGATAATTGTCAGAGGACTGAATCGCCAAAAAGTAGTGAAGAAAGAAGAGAAAAAATAAGAATACTTCATAATCAGACTGACACAAATACGCGGTAACATCATAAAATACGAAGGACCTAAGAGCCAAATGGCACCCCTATTTCACAAAGTAGGTGCATGCGAATATGTCGACAGACCAATACGCATAATAAATATGGACCAAGCAGAAGTAATATACAAGTTCGCAAAAGATGCTAAAACAGCCATGGAACTAAAGGAGTACTACTTCCACCAACCCAAGCGTTTGTCAGAACAACAAGCAGAACAAGATGCCGGCGAAAGACAAAAAGGCACCAAGAGATATCAATGAAGATGACACTGCATTCCTACGCCTATGCGTGTTGATACCATTGTGGACCACTGATCATGAATATCTATGAGAATTCATGAGATTCGGTTACTTGGACCACATAATCTCAATAGAGATGAGGGGTCAGCAAGACAACTTCGAATAAATACGAAGAATGGGTTTCGTACAATATTTCAACGAAGCAGGTGCCAGAAAAGCCCACAAAGAATGTGACATGAGATATAAAGCAACATGGGCTAAGCCAGGGAAGTTAAAAAGAGGGTATGAGTCTTACAGACTCATGCACAAAGTGTGTGGTAGAATAGCAGACTACAGAAAACGCAGGGACCACGAAAGGATCTGCCGAATACAAAATGCCGCTTTAAAAATTAGGCACAATCATTGTAGACAAATGGTCCAATACAAGAATTTCTAGAGAGAAGTTATAAGCACTCTGATAGTGATATGTTATCGTGTTCTTGTAAATTCTTATTAATTAAATAAATTGCAGTGGCCCTGAAGAGGGAGGATTAAGCCTCCGAAACGTTGGCCTTAAATAAATAAAAAACGATACTCGTGGAGATTATTCCAACATTCCAATAAAAATTTCGCCTTGCACGAAACCCTGTGCAAGGAACAAGAACCTCAAATATGGACACAATCAGTAATTGAAAAATGAACCAAGGTGGAAGTAGAAGCGCCAAACACCTCGATAAGAGCGAGCCAGCTACCACAGCAGCAAAACAACACGCTGCATGAAAATGAACAGCACACTGCACCGACATCAATCCTGGATCAATCCATTACGCAAAACCAATACTTATCCAAACCGCTATCACCGGAACGACAAGACCAAGGAGGAGCAGGGGAGGAAGAAATGGACGACATACTTGAAAGAATGAGACTTATGAGTTACGATCGATTTTCTAAATAATAAACACAGATGTTTGCATATCTAAAAACTGTATTGTTACCATGGACCAATGAAATGGACCAAAATTAATATATACTCTTTATACCTTTAAAATGAACCCGGACCTTCTATTATGGACCCTCCCATTAATATACATTTAGACATAAGTAAAACCTATATAAATACCAATTACTAACAAAATGAAGTATTTATATTCAAGCATGACATTACTTAAAATCAAATAGCATAGGTTTATAGCACAATACTAACAGTCCAGTACATAAAATAGTATGTACAAGACCGTGGACCAAAAACCAATCTACAAAGTAAGTGCGACAAAACATACACTCTAGAAAAGCGAAAATATGAGGAGAAAACGATAAAACCAAAATGATGGGAAACAGGAACCCACCCATATCCCCACCCAAAGTTACGAAATGTATCATTATTATTATGTCTCATCTCTTTCTTGGAAACTCTCTTGCACACCCGCATACACCACCAGCGGCGCAAAACAAAACATCAAACGAGGACAAAGCCAAGTACATGATACACATCATATAGATCACGTACAAAGCAAAAACTCCCAAATAAACAAGGTTATAGAGAGAGAAAGAATGAACAATGTCAATGCAGACATCACAACAAATATTGCACATTCCTATAGAATGGACCCACTACTTTCACATCATTTTGGCAAACTTTTCTTTAACATATCACTGATATTGATCTCACTTACTAGACCAATATGCACCCGGACCCGTAAGAGACGCGCAGTTTGTCGGGGACGACAAACGTTCTCAAGGGGGGGGGGGGGATGTTATATAACAACTTTCCCAGCGCAATATTCTAAAAAATATTTTTTTGAGAAAGTTCCACATAATAAAAAGGTACAGCGAGACTCAAGGCCACAAAAGTATCAAGTGGCTCAGAATCTCGCTAACCTAAACACCTTTCCCGCCGACGGTTAAGCGAGCGCGTGCGGAGCTGCGTTGCAGTTTCAGCGCGCAATTCGTTGACAGGCATAATAAGTTGTAAGGCATAATAAGTGCAACGAGCGCCGACGCTGTGACGCAGCGGAGGGGAAGTAAGCTTGGGGACAGCGGGGGAGGTCCGGAAGACTTCCGAGCGTCCCCAAGCCACGCTACTCAATCATTCCGTGTCGAGCCAGGCCGCCGACCGAACCAAGATTTAGATAGATAGATTCATATTCAAAGAGTATAATTTTATTGTTCGGAGTAGAGATATTTTATCTTGAGTTATACAAAAAAGGCATTTTGATTCATTTGACGGGAAGTTGCGTACGTCACAAGTATTTCAATAGAAGCATACTCTCTCTCTTCAAGAACTAAAGGTAAGAAAATTAGTTAAATATTAAATCATCTCATACAAAAACAAAGAGACAAAGGTAATAATTATCATCGGTCAAGCAGGTGACTAAATATCTGCTTCTAACACTTGTATAAGTGTTATCACCTTAAACTCAAACAAAAACAAAACATTGGTTAGGGAAAATTTAGATTTCTCCTAACACTTTAATACATATATATTGTTATGATTTTAAAATATAATTTAAGTGTTTAGGTAAATAATATATTAAAAATGAAATGAACGATTGGATTTTTGTTTGTGTTATAAATAATGTGTTAAATCGGAATATCCGGTTACTATCGTATTTAGTTATATTTTGTAAAATAAAAGAACATTGGTTGGAATAAGCTTACATACACCACTAAAAGTAGATTTTGTTTTGTTTTTACGCTGTAACTGTAATTTTTATGAAAAAAATCTATAAACTTGTTTGTACAGATTTTTACATAACATGTGATTGTCTTTTTATGATTTCTAGAAAATTTATAAAGCAAACAACGATTGATATATTTCAATTTTATATAGCTAACATTATATAGATAATAACATAAAAATTATAGTTAAGAGTGCTCCACACCTCGATCGACGCGCCACTCCGAACTACCAGACCGGAAGTGGCGTCCGTTGATTTTGTCCGACGAAATATGCAGTTATAAAAGAATGTAGAAAGCTGAAAACTTTTTTAAATGAAAGCTTGAATGATGTAGCACATGCTGAAACTTTCATATTGACATGAATGATTTTGTAAGGCTTCTAAAAAAAAGAAAGAAAATTTATCTAAAATGTCGTCTGCTGCACGCGATTTGACTGCGTTCAGGCACACATCACAAAAATGTCTTTTCCTGAGCAATGAGCACAGATTATTCACCAAAACAAAGTTTTGTCACGTGTAGTGATATACAAACAATACATGAATATGCTTTTCTGTTGAGCTTATACTAGCCTGGCGCGACTTGGGATAATAAGTGTAATGGAAT
Organism: Pteromalus puparum; assembly: GCA_012977825.3. Classification (NCBI taxonomy): domain Eukaryota; kingdom Metazoa; phylum Arthropoda; class Insecta; order Hymenoptera; family Pteromalidae; genus Pteromalus; species Pteromalus puparum. Next base: position 29,625,688 of record CM053172.1, read on the forward strand.
CCTCAATTCCATTACGCACACAAAAATTATAGAATAAAAAAACCAAGTAATTACACGCGCACACACAAAAATACACATCTATACTTATGACACGCCGCCATCGGAGCAACCACCCGCTGAGAAAGGAGGTCGCACCCAACCAAAATAGACCAAAAAGCAGCAGCCAGTACACATCTAAGCCGACTCCCGTAAACATGGCAGATAGAGACCAAAACACGGAACCAACAAGCCAAAGAACAAACCTCATAAATAACACGTAACCCTGCAACGTTGTCATACGGAAATTAGAATACGCCGGAAATTAAAGAATTCGGGCGGACGATATTAGATTATCTACGACTATGCCAATACAAAGAATTCTGGGAAGTCACACATGTGCGCTCTTCAAAGAGAGCGCAGACGACAGGAAGCAGCGGGAGAGCTAAACTATGAGCTCGATTCCTCAAACTAGAAGCAATAAAATGCAGTATTTATGAATTGACCTGTCATAATTCCATTAGAGCAAGAGGCGCGAGAAAAATGTCACATCAGCCTCTCCAAATAAGGGAATGAGGAAAAATGCTAGAAGCCAGCATATAAAGCCCTGGAGAAAGGGGTGTAGAGATCCAGTCGGTATCCGAACGTCAATCGAGACCAAATCGCTGCCAGTCGCCAGACCAACGACAAGTTATAAGCACTAGTCCTCAGTGCACAAGTTAAAGTTCACACATTCGTAAGGATATCGAGGGACTTAGCCCAAGTCGACAGTCCATAGCGAACAGCAAGTACACGCGTTCGCGCTCGTCAAGGCGCATCATCCTCTCGCCTCTGAAAAGAAAGCAGACGCATCGAGGCGCCCATCTGTCCACACCTGCTTGCCATTGCGGAGAGAAGCTGAGAACCGCCGGCCCACCAACAGCCTGACCGTACTGAACCACCGACGCAAGGACCAGGCGCCAAGGATCCACAGCTGCAACCTCCTGCTGGCGCGCATCTTCCGACACACACACACACTCATACCCTTACACCATAATAAGGTACTTTTCTCTATTTCAATTCCATAAATATAGAAGTGTTGTAGAAATTCTAACCCCGTGTGAATAAGTGATTTCGTTATCCGGCTCCCTTTCCCGGAAGGCAGTGACCGCGTCTGCGGTAGCCAAAAGGGATTTCCTTCATTTTCAATCCGAATAAAATAATACTAATTAAGATAGGAACTCGTATAGAGTAAGTATATTGGTGGGTTGCGCTCATTCGGACGTAACATAAATAGAACACTTTATTCCGTCGAGCTTACCTTCAAGCTTACTTAATACAAATATAAGAACTATGAATCGAACTAAAGAACAAACTATATAAAAAGGTTTTATCTAGCGCGGACGCGTCTATCTCGGACAAGAGCACACAGAGAAGTGAGCGCCGCCGCCGCAGCCGCGACGTCGACTCTGGCCGCAGAAGACAGAGAGAGGGGGAAGCAGTCCCATCATGCTTCACGTGCATAGCGTCTCTGCGGTTGCCAGAATTCTGCTCGCTTATTCTCAACATTTTCTGATTTGTAGCTGCCGTATAGAGCGCGTATTTCGTCGGACAAAGTCGAATGTCTACTCAAATACACAAGTCATATATACATGCTGTAATTATCGGTAAAACAGCGGAGATTCGGTTTTCGGTAGATGATACAAAATATTGAAGTATAATATCTTTTCTATTTCTTGTAATTATTCAAAGCGAAATTTTCAAAACTAAACATTATCACACCACAGTTCATGTATTTCAATTTTTGAGGTTAGGTTAATTTATTTTTAAATAATTACAATTAAGTTTTAAAAATTTAGTTTTAAAAATTTAGCTTTGAATAATTTAAATTAATATTATATATATAGTTTAAAAAAAAACAATGACATGTTCAAAAAATATTTTTATTGCTGAAAATAAAAATTACATGAAGCATTGAATGTCATGCTTGAAGGACCAGCACCCTGATTTTCAGTCCCTTGCCCTCGGATTGAATCCTGCCTCGCCCACGACCACGACTATTATTTTGTCCTCGTGCTGTAGATGACCAAGAGCCATGGCCGCGTTGAAAATGCCTGCGATTTCCGCGACCGCCACCTCGATCTCGATCATGTGGCCGTAGATTAGAAGTAATCGACCCAGGAGGAGCTCCAGGTGGTGATCGTAACATGAGCGACTAATCCTCGTCATAGTAGTCGGCAAAACTATCGCTGCCTTATCTTCGTCCAGCTGACTCGCGGGCTCTCCCGCGATCTTGGCGATGATCATCTGACGCCGCCCGATGGTTCTCATGACGGCGCGGCGACAAGGAACCACCACCACGTATCGGTGAAGGCGATCGGGTAGCCGTTTGACGATATGTTCGGGAGGTTGATAACTCGTCCAGGTCCAGGAGCTCGCCGTCCTCTAGCTCCTCGCGGTTGAACCCTGGGATGGGTGTAGTAGCGCGGTGCGCGCATACACGAGCGATCTGGAATGCATGCACATTATTTGAGATGCGTGTATTTTGCTGAGGATAAAATATACCTGTATATACGTGCCAATAAATTGGCAGCCAGTATATGAGTATATAATACGATAATACTTACGAAATTAGTCCATTCAGCAGCACGTTTTTGTTTTTGTTGATTCCTCCGCTTCTACTTCTTCTCGGCGGTGCCATCGTCTATAAACGTCAAACAATAATATTGTACCGACTACTATTACAATGTTTTCTCCAGAAAACGTAACGTTATAATACTTACGATATCACAGCAACAATAAGGGCCTCCTAATCTTCGATTGTCTGAACATGAATCGAGCACTTGTCAGATGAAGCAGACGATTTCTACATGGTCTGTGGCTGATTACATCTATATCTATATCTCGCGTTTCAAATGACGGCCGGTCTACATGTGCATAAACACGAGTCTTTCGCGCACGCGCGTACACACACAGTGGCACTGCGCGCGAAAAGCTATTCAAGTATACGAGCATGTACCTATGCATAAAGTATAAGATAATCTTTGTTCATTCTTTCTCTCTCGTTTCACGAGTAAGTAAAGAGTTTTTTAGTGTCCCGCATCGCCTTTATGTCGTCGTTTTTCGTGTTCGATTGTTAGTTAGTTGTTCTTACTGGGATTTTAGCACATCGGAAATGCACAGAAAAATAGGTTTATTGATACAATCATCCTACTTTTTGTGTACTCTTTGTTTGTTCACGAAAGTTCCAGCAGTTCGTTTTTCGTGTTTCATATTCGCGTTGCTTGTTGTGTTCAGTGTATTCGATTGCTCTTACTAGTTTTACTGTTTCATCCTAAAGTGCATAAATACAATAGAGACATGAGTAAGGAAAACCGTAAGAGTAAAGATACTCGACTTCGACGATGTAGCAGTACCACTCACAAGGAGAGCTACCAGGCTCCAGGAAAGGGATTCCGCTAAGACTTTCAGAAATGTATCCTGGTAATTAAAAATGACAGGAACCAGTTGTAGTTTGATCGCATATGCCTTTATCTTGGAGTTATAGCCAATTTCAGTCAAATTGAACCATAAAACCTAGTTCATCCAAACGAGTATAACTTCTAAGGCATAATTCCTAGAGCATCCTGTATAAAATTTGCTTTAAGTACGGAAAATTTCCTATCGATTAAAGTGGTTTTTGACACCAAAATATCATTTTCTTTAAAAAATTTAACCAATGAACGATTTTACGTAATTTTCCACGATTATCCTGTACACTATTTTCCAAGTCAGAAATACGATAAAATTTTCAATTTGCTGTATCATTTGAAGAAAATAATCTTTTGGCCTTTGCAATCACCTCATTTTATAAGAAATTTTCCGTACTTAAAGTAAATTTTATACAAGATGCTCTAGGAATTATGCCTTAGAAGTTATACTCGTTTGAATGAACTAAGTTTTTTGGTTGAAATTGGCTAAAATTGGCTATAACTCCTAAATAAAGGCCTATGAGAACAAACTACACTGGTTTCTCTCATTTTTAATTACCAGAAAACATTTCTGAAAGTCTTAGCGAAATCCCTTTCCCGGAGCCTGGTAGCTCTCCTTGTCAGACGAAATGGTATGTGCTTAGTGGCAAAAGACCGAGCCGTAAAAAAAGTGCCATAGCTCGGTAAGTAATTTATTATTTTCTTAAAAATTAGTGAATTATGCAAAACTAATGCGTCGACTATAGTATATGTATGTGTGAACGAACGTATAGGATTACGATACTCGTAAAATCGCTTTCACTGTAAGCAAGCTTCGTAACCAAAAATCGTCTTTATAAAAAATGTCCGTATACTTGGCGCGCGCGCGCGCGCGCGTGTGTGTGTGTGTGTGTGTGTGTGTGTGTGTGTGTCTGTGTGTGTGTGTGTGTGTGTGTGTGTGTGTGTGTGTGTGTGATTACGTCTTTCTGTTCTGAAAAGTCAAATGCTTTTTGTTTGTCTCTGTAGCATAAGGGAAAAAAAACGTTGTTTATTATTTCAATGCCGTTTTTTGATTACGATTTTATGATTCCGGAAACTCGTTTTTTTTTCGTGTTTATATAATTGCCTTGTTAAAAATAGCTAATAGGGATCGATTGAATTTTTAATCGAATCTGAAGCTATATTAATTAATACGAAAAATGGCTATTAAAGTGCCCTAATGTGTACGTAGAATAGGGGTCGAAGTTCCTTTTTTGCCGCTAATTTTTTTTTCATGAAAAAATAAGTTATAGAAGTTTTAGCAAAAAACTGCGTTTTTTTGCGATTTTTTAATGTATTTCGAAATGTGTGTATTCTAGTGCATAAATTATTAAAATGTTATCATTCAAGACAGTACGGATGATATTTAAATTGTTTATAATGATTTATGTACAGAGAAATAGATTATTTATACGATGATATAAAAAGCAGTACTTTTTTTTACAAAAACCTCATTTACTCAGCTTTATGTTTTGAAATATTGAAAATGTATCCTGCGCAACACATTTTAATTTCATGATTCCAAAAAAATTGGGTGAATTCCTTGTTAGTATTACAACAATTCATAGTGATTACATTTTTATTTTAGTCAGATATAATATCAGTGGCAAATTCAGGTACGTCAACATTTATTGTAAATTAACTAATTAATTAATTAATAAATTAACTAATTAACTAATTAATTAATTTGCTACAAATTTTATGTGTTTAGATGACATATTTATTTAGAGAGATGACAAAATCAATTTTAAAATCTAATCACTATCATTCTTTTTCATCGACTGAAGCAATACACTCAATTTTTTTGGAATCACGACATGCGTATGAGTTGCGCAGGATACTTTTGCAATATAGCTATTTTATAATAAACAATTCTGCTTCATATGCATTATCTCAGTAAATATTAGATAAATATGGCTGAAAATTTGTATAAAATCATATTATTTTATGTATAAAATGATGCCAAAATCTCAGCTGACTAGATCTAAAGGAAAAAGAAATGTCTAAACACAAGAACCCCACCTTAAAATTAATGAAGGCAAATCGTTGATATTAACTATCGATTTCAATTGGTTTTGTATTTGAATTTTATCTGATTCTATCGATTACAATCGAGCTCTTATACAAAACCTGGGATTAAGATATAGCTTCGAATTAGATCGAAAATTTAATTTATCCCTATCAAGTATTTTTGGCAGAGTGATGGAGTTGACTTTATTACATGAATTTTTTTCATTATGTACAGTTTCGTTAGCTCTTTGATCTTTTTTTATACAACGGAAAGTCCATTTTTTGGAAAACGTCGTATAATTATCATGATATGTCCGTTTTAATAATGTATCAATCCAATTATGTCGACGACAACGATATCCTCTTTCGATCCTTTTCAATAAATTGTAAATTATATTAGTATTATCTTTTTACAATTACCGGCAAGGATGTAGTTGCAGTTTTTAAGTTATACAAAAACGTGTGTTTTTCAGAAAAACGCTATTTTTTGTGGCATAGACTTCCATAGAAAATGCGTAGTACAAACAGACATCATCTAGTAATATGCTGTAACATTTTAATGAGGATGTACAATATATTTTGGAGACAAAGTCTGTATGGATTTGCGAGTATGAGTCCATGTTCGTATAATACCATTGGAACTACGTTTTCAGTATAAACAACATTTGGCATTCTTGTCGGTTTGAACCTTTTAGAATTAGAGAAAAAACATTTATTCTATTCACTCAACTAACTCTACTTTTGTGGATACTTTTGGCTTCCTATTAGAAGAAGCTTTTCAATAGTAAAATTTTCACAAAAAACGATATTGTATTTTCTCTTAATTAATGTATGTTCCCATAGCAAATAAATATTGAAACTTACAGGCATCAAACATTTGTACAATATGCGAGCCTGACGTACATTAGCATACTTGCGAAAACTGATTTGAAGCGCCATATTGTCGCTCCATGCAATAGCTCGGCAACTGCAATCTCACTAACAGGTGAAATCAGTTCGTGTATTTCACTTCTTACAACCGAATGTATGGAAGTACGCTGCCAATTCATTAGCACGCATAGCTTACATTTTCCCCATATTTGTAATTGTTGCTGAGTGTACAATTTTATTTTTAATACCACATAATATATTTGTGCTTTGTAAACTTTTACTAATTAAAATACTCGGAATAACACTTTATATTTCATGTTCACCCTGTAAAATAAATATTCTACAATTTCAAAAAGCAAATTTTTTGTATGACGACGCCTCTCAAGAAGAACAACCTATCTAAGTGTCTGCTTCGAGAAAATCGTATCTCATTTGCTAATCTTTTTGCATTTCAATAAAAAGGTCCGACAAATACTATGTTACAAAAATGCTCTTGGCAATAGTTTTAATTGTAAATAGTACTTTTGACTTAAGAGTATTGTTGTTCCTCTCCATATTCCAAGAGTGAATTTTAGGAAAGAGCAAACGTGGGAGGATAACCCTGGTTATTTAAAAAATTAACACCTCATATTACTACCGGCAACGTTTCGTCCTTGGTGGGTACCTCCTCAAGCCTTTATTAAAAACACAAAAAAAAGAATGTAAATGTATAAAAATATTTACAACATATCGATATCATAGGCCACGGCTTCCGTCTAGAAGAGTAGGAAGTAATTTTGATGGACAATATAATTTCTCTGTTGTCACTGCAGATTTAGTAAATGCTAACGGTGAAAAATTATTAACAAAACCTGACAAACCCTCATATAATAATATTGAAAAAATAACAAAGGTCCCTATAGAGAAAAAAAAGGGTTTGCGAAATGTATTCAATGACTCAGATGATGAAGAAGAAGAAGAAGCATATTCCGTAATAAGAGGATTTAGCAACTGCACTAGTCTTATTTTCCCATACCACATAAGAGGAAATCAATGCACAGCTATGGCAGCAGTATGCATAGCTTATACGAATGTGAAACCTATTCAGGAGTGGGATGGCTTTGATGTTGATGCATTTTTGATTAATGGAAATATGCTGTACGAAGAGACTATAGATGCTCGTAAAAGTGTGCCAAAAGGTGAAGAAAATATAGATTTTTTGACAGCGGAAGAATTAATCACAGAATTTACTGTTAAAATGGGTACAGCCAAAATAACTATAGGCGATATTGTATATGGAAACTTATCCAATGATTTTAGTGAACTGGGTATGCCAAATTTTAAGAACCTATTCTACTGGCTTTTTAATTCTAATATAAGTGGTATTTTAACGTGTAATCGTTTTTCTATCGCTATAGTCTCTGCAGACGGAATTACAGGTGTCTTCGATTCACGTCCTTTGGGAAGAGATGGAAAAGTGACGAAAGGTTCTGATACTGCTGCTTGTTTTGTTTATAACGCAAATATCGAGAGAAGGCAAGCATTTTGATGACAGTATCAATTTACAATTATTTCCGCAGAATACTTCACTACTGAATTACGAAAAACAACAACTAATACAATCTCAAAAACTTTGAAAAATACAGATCAGGAAATGCAGGCTGATTGTGCCAATACACTTATCAAAATAGAAAATCATGAGCTCTCATTAAATGAAGAATCCGCAGAAAATACAGAGCAACCTTGTTATTCGGAAAATGTACAAGAATCAGATGGGTATGGATTGGAAAGTATAAGAGAAGCAGATGATAACGTAAATGACGTAGTACACGAATCAGGATATTATGAAAGCCGTACATATGACGAATTTGTTGAGTCCAGCTTGCAACTATCCTTTGAAAACAGTAAAAATTCGACTGATGATTCTATAAATCTCGTTCCAGAAGATCAACATCATGGCAAGAATGAAACCGAAAATAGTGAAGACGAGCATTTATTATATTATTTATAATAAATTTATATTATTCAAAGGAAAGTTTAAATGAAGGCGTATTGAATTTGAGTGTCACGGATGGTAATGAGATTATTAATTTCCCGTGGATATGGCGGAAACTTCATGATGCATACGATAACCACGATACTCTGTACGCCTGCAATTACAGGAATTTAAAACTAATTGGCAGTTTCAGAAGAGCATTGACTACATATTTTACTTTAAAGTGTGCTTATACAGTGAAAATTTCTGGGGTGTGCGATAATCCGGATGAGATCAAACCTGCGGTTGGCGCAGTATTGGGATGTCAACATGTTGGCACAGGACTTTCTCAACTCAATGAATTGATTGGCATGTTAGGTGTTCCAAGTTTGAATTACCACAGCTGGAAAAAAGCGCACTCTACAGCTGCGATATATGTTAAAGAAGCATCTAAGAAAGAAATGGCTAAAGCTGCAGCTGAAGAAAGGAGTCTTGCAATTGAACGTGGTGACGTTGTTCATGGTATACCATGCACAATGGTCGAAGGTGATGGATCATACCTAAAACGCACATACATGTATAGTAAATATGATTCATCAGCGTGTTGTGTAGTAATAATTGGCAGATATACTAAAAAAGTACTGCAGATTATTGTAAAACAAAAAACCTGCGCGATTTGTGATTATGCTTCAACTAAAAACACACTTGCTATCGGACTCATGGAAAGAATCAAAGCTCGACTAGCATGGAAAGCGCTGCAATGGCAGAGGCATTCGCAAGCAGCGTTAAAGAGCATAATCTAATCTATAAAGTATTGATTTCTGATGGCGACAGCAGTAACTATAAATCAATTTTAGACAGTAATCCTTAAGGTGAGTATGGTGTTGAAGTTATAAATATACTTTGTACGAACCATATTTTAAGAAATGGTTCAACTAGCATTAAAGTGCTTTCAAAAACTAAAGGTCGACTAGGGCAATTGAGAAAGAAAATTGAAGATAGTGCACCTCGTTTCATTAAAGCTATTAAACAATGCGTTGAGGCTATAACTGAAGAAGATATTTCTTGGGAGTTGAAATGTAAAGCTTTTCGCGATAATATCAATAAATTACCCTATCACATTTTCGGTGACCACAGTCACTATGAAAATAACAAGTATGAGTGTAGTGGCCAGTCAGTAGAAAATGAAGAAACCGTTGTTACAGCTTCACAGGAAGCTAATCTAATGGACGACGTTGAGCAGTATGTTTTTCGAGCTGCCAATAATGCTTCAATTTTACTTCACAACGTTTCAACAAACAGATCGGAAAGTTTCAATGCACTCATAGCAAAAGCAATTGGTGCGAAACGTCTGTGTAAAAAAGATTCATATGAAACCCGTTGCCATGTTACCACAATATCTCAAAACACCGGATTAACTATTGTTCCAATTTTCGATGCAGCGGAGAAACAAGTACCAAGTACCGCTATATTTGTGCAGGAACAACAACGAAGATTAAATGCATTACGACAATTAAGAATGGCTAATAGAGATCCAGTTGAAGAGAAGATCAAGAAAGCTTATCGCAAAGCCGATAAAGATTATGGCCTTAATGCTCTTCAGCCTGATATTAATCAAGAAGAATTTTCAGTACGCGTCAAGCAACATTATGCAATTCTGAACGCGTGGCGTCTTGATAGGGAGGCAATTGAAATCCGAACAAGGAATCAAAGCGATTGCAACGAATGGAGGTCAATGAGAAAGTGGTTGATAACTGAATCTAGAATGGGGAAAATATGTAAAAAACGTCCTGAAACTTCATGTGCATCGTTCGTTTCAGAAATATTGTATCCTCAAACCCTAAAGGATCCTGCCTTAGACTATGGTATCGCTATGGAGATTGTTGCTAAACAAGTTTTGATAGATCTTGGCTACGATGTACAGCCATGTGGACTATGTCTGGACCCAGAAGTCCTTGGAATAGCAGCATCGCCCGATGGTTTAACAGGTGTAGATGGAATAATTGAAATAAAATGTCAATTTACGGCAATGCATATGGATCCAGAACTTGCTATCAGAGACAAGAAGTTACATATTGGCAAAGCTTTTCGCATAGAAAATGACGAAGTGGTTCTGAAAGAAAATCACAAATATTATTACGAGATACAAGGTCAACTACGTGTAACTAATAGAAAATATTGCTTATTCGTTATATTTACTTTTGTTGGCATAAAAATAATGGCAATTGAAAGAAATGATGAATTTATTGAGGAAATGATAGTTCAAATTGCCCAGTTCTATCGGAAATGTCTAGTACCTGAAATAATAGATAGTAGAAGAAAAAGACGTATGCCTTTGCGAGAACCAGACTACATACTGCAAGCTCAAGAAGAAGCCAAGCAACGACAGCAGCTACGAAATGAAGCAAAGAAAAATAAAGAAAACGAAAGTAAAGAAACAGAAGCGAAAAAAATTAGTGCTACACAAAAAATAACAAGGTTTCAACTGCGAATAAAAATAAAAAAGGAATTAAATGGAAAGCACCAGAGAATGATAAAGAAGTTTCGCAAACTAAAAATTTTGTTGAAGAAGTCGAAACTATTGAAGATGTACGATTAAATACAGCAGAAAATAATAAATAGTAATGACGCTTATGATATTAACATCAATAATGTAAGTAGTAATGACAACGGAAAGGTAAAAGCTACTACGAATGTAAATACAAAAAAATTATGAGACATTGCGCCAAAATAATTCAAATAAAAATAAACAGATGTCAGTAAAAAAAACGTTAGTTTAAACGAAAAGCCCCGCAGAAAAAATTGTCAGCGAGTGAAAAAAACTTTTGAAGAGTTAGGGTTAAATGACGAAAAAGATAGTGAAGATACCTTAGATGTGCCCATTGATGCGGAAATGATCCGTAATGAAGTACAAGACATTTTAAGAAAAAATGGTGTTCTTGATACTAATTATTTATTAGACACGAATGACAATGAAAGTTAGATGATTAAGAATAAAGTAGTTTAAAATTGTATTAACTAAACAAATGATCACAGTGGAGAATAAACAGGTAAGTGGAGGTTAGGGAGAGCGCTCGCAGAGAGAGGACGCGAGTAAAGAAGCTCCAGCTAAAAAGGCGATTTTCGAAAGAAATAGGCAGTTAAAATAGGAGAGTTAATCAGGAAAAGTGAGAGAATTAGTTTAAAAGCGAGGTTAAGTGAAGGCCGAAAAAAAGAAAGGAGATTGGTGCTAGGAAAGTGGAAAGGAAAAAAGACAGGAAGGAAGAGGTAAAGAACGCCACAAAAATGGCGGATACGGGAGAAACAAAGGGCCGAGAAAGCAAGGAGGGAGAGAAGAAGGACGAAAGCAAAAGACCGAGAGGAAGGCCGAGGAAGGAAGATAAAGCAAAAGATCAAACAGGGCAGATGAGAAACTACTTGGGAAGTGGCAACTGCGGCTTCCAAGTAGCAGTTCCAGGTAAACAGAGAAGAAGGCGAGTCTGGCAAGCTACACGAAGAAGGGAAAATGGATGATGAAGGAAATCGGGAGAGAAAGGAAAAGCACGAGCAGGAAGAAGAAGAGGAAATCGAGGAGTCAGCAGAAAGGACAAAACGGCAGGGGCAACAGCAACAGGGACAGCGGCAGCGGGAACAACAGCGGCAGCGGAGGTGAAGGAGACGACAGTACCGGCAGAGGCAGAATTACCAGCAGGGGACAAGAAGAAAGAAGATTCAGAAAAGGTTTCAACAGAGGACGCCACAGGAACGGGAGCAGAGTCGACAACGGAAGAATTAGCGGTAGTACGTAAGTTAATTAAGGACTTAGAAAATAAGATAGATAGGATAGATAGGGAGAAAAGAACATTAGAGAAGGAGATAGCGAGATGAGAGAAAAAGTAAGGCTAGAGAGAATAATCAATGAGGGCTTGAGAAGAGATTTAAAGCTGGTTAAAAAAGAAAGAATACTGGATACAAACAGAATGAACGATCTTGAAATAGTAATAGAAGAGATGTTAGAAAAAGGGAGGGATACATGGGAAAACGGGCAGAATGTCGAAAACGAAAATGACAATAATAATAATGAGGAAAAAGATTCGGTGGGCGGGGACGGAGCAGACGAAAAAGAAGACGGTGAGTTAGATATTGTAAACAGTGAGGAAAAGATAATAATAATAAGAAAAAGAGAGGAGGAGTAGGAAATATAAAAAGGGATTATTTGAAGGTTATGCCAGAGAAGTTAGGGGAAGAAGAGTTAGAATGGGAAATGGCAGAGAGAAAATGCAGAAAGAAAAACATATTTATTAGGGGAGTAAGCACGGTAGGGGCTAGGATAAAAGAGGAAATTAAGGGAATTATAAAAGAAAAATTGGATGAGGCTATTTATATAAAGAAAGTGAGAGCGATAGGGGGAGGATTAGTAGTAGAGGTAGAATCTATGGAAAATAAAATAGAAGTGATGAGAAAGAGAGAGATGAGAAAGAAAGGGATGAAGGTGTGGATAGAAGATGATCTAACGGAAAAAGAAAAAGAGATACAAAAATGGCTAGAAATGATTGCAGAAGAGGAAAGGGGAAGAGGGCTAGAAACGCAGGTAGGATATCAGAAAATAAAAGTAGAGGGGTACTGGTACAAATGGAGCGAGAAGAAGGGGAGGATAGAAGAAGCAGGGGGGGGGGTTTCGGAAATAAGGGAGAGAAGGAGGGGCAGATAAAAATAGTGTCATGGAATGTAGCGGGAATTAGTAAGGCGAGGGAGGCCAAGGAGTATCTAGAGAAATTCGATATAGTAGCGTTGCAAGAAACGTGGCTAGAAAAAGATAGAGAGAGGGAGTGGATTAATAGATTAGGGAAAAACTACAAGTGGAAAGCCAAAGCAGCTATAAGACTGAATAAGAAAGGGAGAGGAATGGGGGGAGTGATAGCAGGAGTTAGCGAGTAGTATAAGAACGGATAGCATGGAGGAATGGGGGTATGGGATAATTATAAGAGGAATCGAATTAGAAGAAGAGCGAAAACTAAGCGTGATAATAGTGTACATAAATAGGGAAATTGATGCGGCTCTGAAAGAGTTGAGAGAGATAACAGAAGAAATGTTAGAGAGAGGAGAACAGATCATTATAACAGGAGATTTTAATGCGAGAATTGGAGACTGGCAGATAGGGAACGAGGGGGAAAAGAAAAGAAGTAGAAACTCAAGCGATGAAATTGTTAATGCGGAGAGGAAGAAGCTTGTAAACTTCTGTGAAGAAGTAGGTTGCGTGATAAAAAATGGTTGTACAAAGGGGGATTGGGAGGGGAAACAAACGTTCGTAGGAGGGACAAGTTACTCAGTGCTTGACCTGGTATTAGAAAGAGAAAACGAAAAAGGTAGTGTAATAGATGAAGTGATAGTTAGAGAGAGAATAGAATCTGACCATCTACCGGTAGAAATTATATTTAGGGGAGAAAAGAAGGAGAATGGAAATATAGAGAGAGATAGGCATAATAAAAATAGAGAAAAAAACTGAGGTGGGTAGAAAATAGAGGGAGGGAGTACAGAGAAAGAATGGAAGAAAAAACGGAGGAGATTGACAAAGAAGTAGGAGGGATTCAAGGTAGATGGGAGAGACTCTTGGAAGCTATAATGGAAGTGAGTAGGGAATTAAAACTTACAAGAAATCAGGGGGGAGAAATAGGAAAGGGGGAAGATATAGAAGTATTTGAGCAGAAAAGAAAAGCATGGAGGGCATTAAAAAAGTGGGTTAAAACTAGGGAGGATAAAGATAGAGAGATGCTGAAAGAGGAAAAAAGTAAACTCAAGATATTGAGGGAAACAAAAAAAGAGGAGGAAAAAACTAGGAAATGGAAGAGATTAGAAAACAGTAATGGGATGCAGGAATTGGGAGGCAATCGACCAATTCAGAGGGAGGAGAAGAAAGAAGGGAGGAGGAATAAAAAAAGAGGAATGGGTGGAACATTTCAAAAAGTTGTTAGGGGCCGAAGAGCAAGAGGTAGAGGGAGATGAGGATAAGAATAGAGAAATAGAGGCGGGAGAGGGTATAGAGGAGGAAGGGATAGAAGAGTTGAATCAGGATATTAGCGTAGGAGAGGTCAAAATAGCATGGGGCAAATGAAAAGTAAAAAAGCGGCAGGAGAAGACGGGTTGCTAATAGAGTTCGTTAAAGGGTTACCGCCAAGCTGGATGGAGGAGTTAGCAGAAATTTTAAATGGAATATTCAACGAAGGAAAAATGGTAGAGGGATGGGAGAAAGCTAGGATTTTTAAAATTCACAAGGGGGGAGATGAAGAGGAAATTAAAAATTATAGGGGAGTCTCACTTTTGGATGTAGGATACAAGATTCTAACGAATATTTTGGCAAGGAGATTGAGGGGATGGTTGGAAAAGAGCGAGGGGTTAAAAGAGAACCAGGCAGGTTTTAGGAAGAAAAGAGGAACTAGAGATCACATTTTCGTGCCATATAGTTTAATTAACAATAGGATAAAAGAAAAGGGAAAGAAATTATATGTGGGCTTCGTTGATTTTAGAACGGCATTTGACACGGTAAACAGGGAAAAAATGTTGGAAAAATTAGAAAAAAGGGGGATAAAGGGAAGGTTTCTAAGAATGATAAAAGGTATATACCGAAATACGGAAAACGAAGTGATAACGGAAGAGGGGATCTCGGAGAAATTTACAACACAAAGGGGGGTAAGGCAGGGGTATCCGATGAGCCCAACCCTTTTCAATATATATATATAGAGGACTTGGAGGATCAGTGGGTTAAAAGGAAGGAGGGAGGAACAGTTATAGGGAAAGAGAAAATCTATTGCTTGAAATTCGCGGACGATGTAGCCATGGTGTCGGATTCGAGGGAAGGGCTACAAGAGATGCTTAATAGTTTAGAGAAATATAGTGCAAACAATGGGTTAGAGGTAAATACTCAAAAGACAAAGATAATGGTGATTCAAAAAGGGGGGAGAAGGAAAAAGGCGGAAAAATGGAAATATAAAGGAGAGGAATTGGAAATTGTCAAGGAATATAAATATTTAGGTTTTTGGTTTAACTCGAGAGGGACAGTTGGGACACAGGTAAGGAAAATGACGGTGAAAGTTAGGAAAGCAATGAATACGGTGTGGGGAATCTGGAAAAGGGCGAGGTTAGATAATCTAAAGGGGAGATTGTATTTGATGGACGCAATAGTGAAATCAGGATGTTTATATGGAGCAGAATTATGGGGATGGGAAAGGTGGGAAGAGATAGAGAGGGTACAAGGAAGGTACGTGAAAATGGCTCCAGGGGTAAATGGAAACACACCAGACTATATCTGGAAAATGGAGGCAGGTAGAAACAATTTAGAAATAGAATCGAGAAAAAGAGCAGGGAATTATTTGCTAGAAATACTAAAAATGAAGGAGGGAAGGTGGCCAAAAATATGCTTGTTAGAGGAATTAAGGAATTTGAAAAATGGCTATCCGTCGGAATGGGGAAGGAAATTGGAAAAGGCATTTAGAGAGGTGGGAGACGGAGAGAGATTAGACTGGATGCGAGAAGGAAGGGAGATTAAAGAAATAAGAAGTAAATTAGAAGAAGGGAGAAAAGTCAAGGTAGACCAGGAAATTCAGAAGAACTGGAGTAGAATAGAAAAGTCAACTTTCTGTACGAATTACAAGGAATGTAAGGAAAAGATAGGAGAGGAGGAATACTGGAGAGTTAAAAAATGGAGCGGGGACACAAAGGAACAATGGGCAAGGTTAAGGTGTGGGAGTGTGGGGAGGGGAAAAGAAAAGGGGTTTAANTTAAGATGTGGGAGTGTGGGGAGGGGAAAATAAAAGGGGTTTAAGGATAGCAAATGTAGGGTCTGCAAGGAAAAAGAGGAAAGCATAGAACATATATGGGTATGCGGAAAAGCAAGAGAGAAAATGGAAGGGGAATGGATAAAAGAAATTGAGGAATTAGGGTTAACTGGGGAGGAGGAAGAAATCAGGAGGAGTCTGAGCAGGACACTAAAAGGAGAATTAAAAGAAGGAATGTGTAGATATAGTAGGAGATTCGAGGGAGGAAGGGAAAAATAGAGAGAAATAAAAAGGGAATGGGTAGATAAGAAGCAAAAAAGCGAGCGACATTGTAAATAATTGTAAATAGCGTTGGAAAATGTAAAAAATTGTAAAGGCGGAGAAGGTAAAAAAGATCAGCTACGAAAGGGGTAGAGATAAGTAGTTATAAGTGAAATTGTATGAGAAAGAAACAAGGGTGTAAATGTAAAAAGAGAAATCTGTACATGGAAAATAAACTATAAAAATAAACAGGTAAGTGCGTTTTTACGACATGTCGTTTTTACTTCGTATAATGCTTCCAGCAGCACCCTAAAACACTTATTGCGTTGATTAATCGTGCAAGAAGGTCATAATTATTGAATTGCATTAATTATTGCGTTGAATAATCGCGCAAGAAAATCATTATATTATTGCATTAATTATTGCGTTGATTAATCACGCAAGAAAACTGTAATAAAATAGAAATATTTATTGCGTTGAGTGCTAGAGAATTATTGACATTTAATTGCATTAATTATTGCGTTACGATTGTTCAAAGTAAATAGCATGTTAGTATTGCGTTGAATCATCGCGTAAGGAAGGGTTACAAAGGATTATGATGCGTCTCTATAATCGCTTTCAGCGTTTATCTGTAATATTATACTTTCTATAAATATATTTTATATGAAATAGTAACTATTATATTTACAGATTCAGAAATAAACATAATTCTTTGTATTTATAAAAATTTATAATTTTTTAGTGTAGTTACATTATATTACAATTGAATATATATACAAAGAATTATATTTATAACTGGAAATAGCCTCTCTAATCCATATACATGGACCTCTCCGTCAAGTGGTGTAACCTGTTATCACAAAGGAGGCTCTGATGTTAAATGCCTAAGTATATTGTTATCAATTGCTATATACTTCTCATTATTTATATTTATACTCCTCACTTCGACTAGCATATTTTAAAAAATGTTTATTTTCAATTTTATTATGATTTTTGAGGGGATGTACTGTAACATATTCAATTTTATGACACGCTGTGGCGTAAATCTCGAATTACCGCACGCTCGTGCAAAAATGCACTTGCTAAATCTCGGTTTACGCACGTTGTGTTATAAAATACCGTTAGATACTAGGGGGGGGGGGGCGGGAGGGATTTCACCCTCGCGGGGACATTATCGCCCAAGCGAAGCGAGGGTGAAACTACCGCACGAGTATTGTATTATAGTATAATGACTCGTTCTACCGAAAGTAAATGTCGATTGGACTTTCAATTTTTCTTCTTATCTCCAAAAATACAAACGGATGTTCATACGTTTAACTAAACGTAACATTGTAATAACCTCATTTTATTTTTAAATACTTTGATACCTCTACTTTATCAGACAATTGATTATTTATTTTGTATGGCTTTAAAGATTAAAAATAAGTGTTCTTTGAAATTCGTTAGAATTTGTTAGGGGTGTGATTATATGAACGAGACTGGAAAATTCAAGAAAATGGCGTAGTTTTATATGTTCAAAATCTGAAGATAATTTGTCGACAAATCGTTATTTAATAAAAAAATTAAGAATAATCCAACAACGTATAATTCATTTCTAATAATAATTTTTGTAATCTTTGTATTCTTACATTTTTAATTATCCCGTCATCCATCCCAAAGTTTTTATACATAATACATCGAATCATCGAAGACCATCATACTTACATTAGACAAAAATATCTTGCTAGAAAAATTCAATTTTTATGATACGTGCATGAAAAAGGCCACTTTCTATGCATGTAAAATGAATAGAAAATCGAGTTTTTCTTAGCAACGGGAGAAAAATATTTTTTTATAACACAAGCACGATTTTCGCGTTTTTCTGACCTATTAAGCGTGACTAAAGTAACTTTTTTCAGACCGGCGGGCAAAAAAATGGAAAAACGCCCGCTAACATTTTTCGGGAAGTTTTCTATATGTATATATATATATATATAAATTTTAAAATTAGTCTACTAAGAGTGTGGTTGCCGATTCTGAAAAAAGTTGCATCAATCGCACTCAATAACTAAAAAAAAAACGCAAAAATCTGTACTTGCGTTACAAAAAATATGGTGTGCACCAAGGGCTAAGTGGGCTTTTTGGCCTCGTGTGGTTGCAGTACTCGTCTGCGGCTCGTAAACGCCCTCGCCTTCGGCTCGGGCTAACTCGCCTTGACTCGTACTGCAAACTCCACACTCGGCCTAAAAAAGCCCACTTTACGCCCTTGGCACACAATATACTATTTCCTTCCAAGGGAGTACATTTTTCCGGGACAAAAAAATTTTGTCTTCCCAAGGAAGTAATTTTTTTTTAAATTTTATATTCCTTCTAGATGCATGAAAAGTGGCCTATTCATGCATTTTTCAAAAAAAGTACGGTGTGCAACAAGAGGGGAGTGACAATTTTTCCCCCTAGTTGCACAATATACTATTTCTTTCCTGCTTACACAATGTACGTAAAATCTTAAAAGTTTGAAAAGTAAATTATTGTGCAAGCGTTTTGTTCATAACTTGTCACTTTATAAAAGTCACGTCTGTGCAATGACATTGCACGGGTTGTGACACATTGGCAGTGCTTTCAAAAATAAAAATGTTTACGCCCCTAGTATGCATTACAAGTATAAATTTTCAGTCGCAAATTTTAAATATTTGTTGAAATTTTGATATCATACGTACAAATTTATTCTGTTCTTTTACGAATTCTTGATAGTCAATTATTTCAAATTGAGCACAATTCAATATTTTTTTTGCAGACGCTAATATTTTTACAGACTACGCTACGTTTTAAATTACGCTATACGGTCGCTATGATTTTTTAAACGGGCTCCGGCTAGATCGATATACGAAAAGAGATTATAAATATTTAGCTATTGGAGATACACTCAGCTACTTCGTATGTCGCGTAATAATGGGAAACTGCCGCCGCGCCAACAAAAATTTTGAACCTGTACCGCCGCATTCGATGTTTTACATCATAATATAAGTAGTGACTTGTATACTTATAGCTGCTTACATCTTATGCGCATATACATGCGCTCATTCTTTGTGCCTGCTTCCACTTTTTTCGATCGAATCCGGACATTGTACCATACACATCGCCGATATGCATAGGTGTGTAGTAATGTATCTATACACACACATATATATGTATGTATGTATGTATGTATGTATGTATGTATGTATGTATGTATGTACACCGACCCATTATATTTTGATCAAGGAGTGACCATCGTCCCGATCACAAACCGAAGCTACTATAGCCATCCACACTACACTACGCAGCTGCGCTGAGTAGCCAGTTTCGGATTGTGAACGTCCCAATGGACTTTCGCTGTAAAGCATTATAGCAGACGCCAGACATTATGTCAGAACCAGAGACAGTATGAGCGAAGCGCGCGCGCACGCGCAAGAGAGTGAGTGAGAGAGAGAGAGAGAGAGAGAGGGAGAGAGAGAGACTCTATCTAAATTTTGATCAATTTCTTTCCCTTTTTTAATGAAATTTTGCACACAAAAAACTGTTTAATAATGGTTACTTGCAAAAGTCTCTTGCGCATTAAGTTTCGACTAAGGCCAAAAAATTAATGGCAAATGATTTTATTAATCTAAAATGAACACAGTGCAATACACCAACTTTAAAAAAAAGCGTTTGAGCACTTTCAACATAGAAAAGACTGATTTTTGATCCAGAAGTTCCAAAGTTGTTTGGTCTAATTCAGTTTTTTCTATGTTGAAAGTGCTCAAACGCTTTTTTTTAAAGTTGGTGTATTGCACTCTGTTTATTTTAGATTAATAAAAACATTTACCATTAATTTTTTGGACTTAGTAAAACCTGTTTTTTTGCAAAATTTCATTCAAAAAATTTCTAAAAATTGGTATAAAAGGAGGTATCTTCCTTTTATTATATCAAATATGAGTGCAGAAATTGAGAAAATATTACAATGAAATAAAAAGTTTGAAAAAGTCAAAATATTTGGTAGACCTCCACCTTAATTCTTAGTTGATACAATAGTTTAATTTCATAAGTAAAATCTTAAAGTACTCATCTTCCTTAGCATTTCCAAAAGCAAATTCAATCATATACTTTTAATCCATAGTTCAAAAGTTATTAGAAAAATTTTTTAAACATGAAAATTTATCGTATATTCAGATTTACAAGGTAAAATGTTGGTAACTATAAGTTATATGTCCATCATAACGAATCTATCTTAGTATTATAAATATAATTTTTCCTCTAAAAAGTTATGAGATTACAAAAAGTTAAAAGTTATGAGATTACAAAAAGTTAAAGTTACAAAAGTTTTTCTGTATTTTTATCAATACACGCTAATGAATGTTGTGAAATCGGTTAGAAATTTCAAGTATTGAAAATCAGCACACTAACAAAAATCATTTCTTACTCAACGAAGAATTAATCTGAAAACTAATCCGAATCATCTTGTGCAAAGAAATGACAAAATTCATAAATATCCAAAAATCAAGCAAATCCCTCTTAATTATATGACACATAGCGGATTTTTATCTTAAAACTATAGTGGGATTAATTTTTTTTTTTTTTTTTTTTTTTTTTTTTGGTCTTCATTACCGGCGCAGCCAATTAGGCCCAGCTGCCGGGGGCCTTCCACCACCTTTGTGTGGAAGTAGTGCCCAATCCTATACCTCGATTTCCACCTCACTGTATCCCTATTATTTTTCCACTCTGAGAGACTTCTCCGGTGAGGACCATATTTTCAGACACACACCTTGCTGGTTAAGCCAGCACTCTCTGCCCCCGAGAGGGCATCGGGTCCGTCTCTCAGTGTAGCTTTCCCCCGAGAAGGTCCCCGTATTAGACCAGCTCCACGCCGGTACGGCCGGCGCTCCCTGCCTAATGCATCGGGTTGGCTACCTAATTTCTGCCTTTACCTATTGTCCCTACCACTGTTTCGCATTCGCCCAGGCTTACGCCTGTGAGGCAGGGAAAACCCGGAATTACTCTGAAGGAAAATTCCGGGGGAAAACCTACCTCGAAACAGCCGGAGTCTTGGGTACTTTTTCCGCTGAAAACAACTCAGAAAAAATCTGAGCTGACCTCACCGGGAATCGAACCCACGGCCCCTTGAGCGAGCGTGTCTCGGCCGGCCAAGGCGTGCGCCTTAGCCAACCGAGCCACGGACGCTCCTTATATAGTGGGATTAATTATTCTTGGAGTAAGAAATGATTTCTGTCAGTGCAGGTAAGCTAGAATCTGCTAACTAGTTTATGAAAAATAAGATATTTGTACTAAATGTCAAACCTTTCTGAAAAAAGTGTTTATTGAAGGTTATTAGAACCATACACCATTCTAATTTTAAGTTAATTTATAGGGCAGATCCTGGGAAAAACATCCAAAACTGAAAAAAGTCGTTTTTCTTCGTGACGCGATAACTGAAATAAAAGAGCAATAATCAAGTTCAAATTCTGTATTTAGTTAGCATTATATAGCACTTTGATCCCTATTTTTGGGTTGTTTATGATAGTTAGTTTCAAAGATTAAGCTTCAAAATTGTTTTCTCACGCTGTATACTTTGTATAATTGAAAACTGCATCGCTTATATCTCAGTTCCTATTTAATAGATTTCAATCTATACGGTGTGAAACAGTCTTGGAGGGGAGCAGGGGGGGAGAGAGAGAGAGAGAGAGAGAGAGAGAGAGAGAGAGAGAGAGAGAGAGAGAGAGAGAGAGAGAGAGAGATGTTTATTACGACTATCGTCCCGCCACAGAGTCCCCGTTCTAAGTAAATAATAACTTCAATTCTATAAATAAAAAAAGCTTACTAACTACACTTACCAAAAGAATATGTCACAGATGGGGATGAATCATCACAAACGATTTCAGTTTTTAAAATACAAGATATATTTGTTTCTGTTACTTTTGGTCCTGATATATGATAGAGGAATTTTCTAAAATATAAAATAAATTTTAACCTTTTATTGGAACATACATATTTCAAATTAATTGAAAACAAATACATGACAAACAGTATTCTTAAATTGGGTGGATGCAATTGTGTACTAAGGGTGTAAAGTCAGCTTATGTATATCGAATATGGAGTTTGCAGTACGTGTCCAAGCGAGTTACACTGAAAAAATAATTAGTTGAGACGGGATCCTGCTTTATATGTCTCAATAAAACGATTTCTTTTATTGCTTAAATCAATTCTTTATGTATCGAAGAATACGTATACGAAGTTATGGAGTCGAATTCGCAGTATTTTCAAAGATACAGCGGTTAATACGGTGGGGCGTCGAGCCCCAGGTATTAACCGCTGTATCTTAGAGGGATACAAGCGCTCGAGCAGTTGGCGCGAGTGCTAGCCGATCTGTTCATCTGGAAAGGTTAAATGGTCTTTCGGAATAATGTTTTGTATTCGTAGAAGTTCCGTGTCAAGCTATTATATATGCGTAAGAAAAATACTTTTTTAAATAATTGCGCGCACGGGGTTTACGCATTTGGCTTAAACTTTGAGAACTTCAAGTACTCTCTTAAAAAAATGATGGCCTTTGTTGTGAAGCATTTAATACGTGATATTGATTGGCTGCTGGTTGGTTGCCTAGGCAACGAGATCAGAACTGCGCTTTAAGGAGGTTCACCACCAACAGTCCTTGCCAAAAGTTCGGCTCGCTGCTGCGCTCTCTCTACATGGCGTCCCCCTCTCTGCAGCGCAGAGAGTTTTGAACGTGCCTCTACCGGCCGCGTGCACACATCTTTAGGCGTGCCGCGTCGGTGAGCGAGAGACTCACACATACACGCCGGCGGCGCTAGTGTGCGTGCACGTGCGGCTGACGACAGCCTACTTTAGATTAAAATTACTCGGGAACTAGACGTCAGATTATTGCTCACGAGGTCTCAAAAGTTTTGTAATATCGTCCTTAACCTTACTTCAGTTTTTCAACAAGATCGTAAGAAGCGTTCGGCTACAATCAACGAAAATGCACGTTTTGCGCGGGCCCAGCATAGGGATTGCGTGTTAAACGCCCGAACTTTGAGGCTTCATATATCAGCTTCTAGACGTTAGATCGATCTGAAATTTCAAGTATGTATGGACAAAACCATTACGAAGCAGTATGCAAAGTTTCATTAATTTCCTAAAAAAATGATTTTAGTGGTGAACCTCCTTAAATTCCTAACCCTTAAAACAGTCATTACCCTGGTAGAACTGTTTGAGGTGTTCGATGGCAGAAAATGTATACAATATAAGTAGCAAGAAACCTTAGTAAATTAATCATTACCAAGAGTGTAGTGATAAAACATGTGTATTGAAAAGTGGCTCCCTAACCCTATTTGAAGTAGTTGTGACGAGACATAAGTCTCGCACACGAGATCAACAAACACGGCGCCGAGTAAATCAGCTGACGCCAGCGAGCGCGCGCGCGCAGCGAACAAAGGCGAGTCCGCACGAAGCGAGGTGAGCGCGCGCGCGCACCAACCGAAAGGCCAGTCCGCACGAGCGGCGCGCCGCGAACACACCTATATAAGGCGGGCCGCGCGGCATAGCGAGGCAGTTCTACTCGAGCTGAACTCCTGGCGGCATCGTGCGCACACGTTACCGAGAGGAACAACTAGAGATAGACCGACGCCAACAACGTCGGCTCGTGAGCACACGTGACGACACTGTTGGCGAACCCGAAACCACCGCGATTTCGATTCCTGTTACAGATGGAGACTCATATTCGAATTATCACCTTGTTAACTTAATTATTAGAATATATCTTTATTATTATTAATTGCATAAACAAGTCTCTTCAATTAACATTTCCCCTAACCAAATCCTGGCGTCCGGCCGACTACTCAACACACAGGGAAAGTCGAACCGTTACATAGTGATAACAAATGATGCATGTGAATATTATTCAGTTTTTTTTTATTTCAGTGAGAAGTGCAATTCAAAGAATGCAAAGTATGAAGATATACTGTGTCTCTGTGTCCAAAGTCGCCCTCGATGAGGTTTGAGAGGTGAATTTAAAGAAAAGTTCAGTATCGGAGCTATTTTTCTATCAGAGTTATTAGACAGGGTTAGCATAAGAACCGCGCGAAGCTTGCCTTCATTCCTAGTATCAACGATTTTTTTTATTGCTTAATTATAAAAAAAAGGTTCTGTGTAAAATGTCAGGTCTCCAGGTGCGAAAAGTCCCGAGATATGGCTACTTGAACGTTGAAAAATGACCTCTATTTAGGTGTTTTTTAGTAATTTTCACCATTAGCCAAATTTACCTGGACAAGAATCTTCCTCAAAAAAAAGAAAGACGAGAAACAGTGACTGCCGTCCCGACAGGAGAGAAAGACGGCGAAGTCCAGCGAGTCACAGCTGCCAGTGTCCAAGCTGACCACACAGACAGGCTGGCAAAAGGTGGAAACAAGGCGTACGAAGGGAAAAAAGAGAAAAGAAGAAGACGAGGGTGAAAAGGCAAGTAAAAGATGTAAGCCACCACGGGCAAGACCAACCCGACCAGATGCCCTTATCATAAAATCTGCCCAAGGAAGCTCATACGCAGAAATCTTTAGAAAGATGAAGGCAGAGCCCAGGCTAAAGATGCTAGGAGACAGTGTAAACAGAGGCGGCTGGTGACCTGCTTTTGGAACTCCAGCGCTCTGCTGAAGCAGAGGCAACGGAACTTCGGCAAGTAGCGCAAGAAGTACTAGAAGAAGGTACTACGATAAGAACACTGCAAGATACAGAGGTCTTTGAAATAAAGGACCTCTACTAATGAGGACATTTTAGATGCACTACAAAGGGGGTACCGAGATAGCGGCGCGACTACAGTGAATGAGACGACAGTAAAGTCGGTGCGCAAGGCATTTGGCGATACGCATACTGCGGTCATACAAATGACAGCACCAATGGCTAAACAGATGATTGAAAAGCAAAAAATCAAGATAGGATGAGTAATCTGGGAGGTACAATAAGGGACGTGGCCATGTAGGTGCTATAAATGCCTAAGCTTTGGTCATATCGCCAAGAAATGCTCAGAAGCATAGGACCGAAGTAAGTGCTGCTACAGGTGTGAAAGCTGTGAACATGAAGTTAAAGACTGCAACAACAAGCCAAATTGTATACTTAGTCACGAAAGAGGCGCACAAGGAGAAAATTACCATGCAGCTGTTAGCCATACATTCCCAGTCTGCCAAGCCGCATTGGAAGACCTAAAGAAACAACGAAAATGAAGGTAGTGCAGTTAAACCTAAGCCACTGTGAAACAGTACAAGACCTAATAAATCAGTAGGTTCATGAGAAAGAGGTAGACGTGGCCATTGTGTGCGAACAATATAAGGACCTAGACGAACCATCGTGGGAAATGGACCTTACGGGTAAGGTAAAAATGTACATTACGGGTAAGAAGATCCGCGAAGAAGGATTTATACGGGCTAAGGTAGCGGGTGTCACTATTTACAGCTGCTACGCTTCTCCTAAGGCTCCAATCGAGCAGTTTGAGCAACTGCTAGATAGCTCGTACAAGACGCAGTGGGGAGGGAACCGATACTGATTGCACGCGATTTCAATGTGTGGGCTGCGGAGTGGGACAGAAGGACTAACCACAGAGGTCGAGTACTCCTAGAAGCATTCACCCTCCTGGATTTTGTCCTAGTCAACCAAGGATGTACCCATAGCTTTAGAAAAGGAGATGCGGGGTCTATTGTCGACCTGACGTTTGTTAGCAGCAGCCTTATTGGCTTGGTTGACACATGGACAGTAAGTGAGCACTACACACATAGTGATTACCAGGCCATAATAATAGAGGTAGGAATATCAAAACGAGTACCCAGAACGAGTACAACGACCAATAGATTTACTTGGAAAACAAAGGATTATAATAAAAAGATGTTCCTGTTAGCACTAGAGGAAATGCAATTGTCTGGAACGGCGAATAGCGAGCCGGAGCAGCTGACGGTAAACATCACCTGAGCATGTGACGCTGCTATGCCTCAAAGAGTGGCTAACAATAGACGACCACCAGTGTACTGGTGGGCCAAGGAGGTTGCGAGTGCACGTAGCGAGTGTCACTGGATCAGAAGACGGGAACAACGGGCAAGGTAGAAATACTACAAAACTGGTATAGGCCAGGAAATAGTAGATGCCCGTGGACAAGAAATGAAGGATGGAGTCTTAAGAGGACAAGCCGCATAAAGAAACGACGGTGCCTTAAGGAACTACAAGACGAGGTCGAGCAGGACCCTTGGGGTCGACCGTATAAAAAAGTAATGAAGTAGATTAAAGAAAGCTAACTGCCTTCTTCAAAATTCCCGGAACTATTACACCGGATGGTGACCACACTGTTCTCCAGGCAACTGGAAGAGCCAAGTGTCATCATAATAGGTGTGAATAAAGAGGCTGTCCCACCGATCACAATTGAGAAACTAGGAAGTTAGCCGCCTGCAGAAGGATAGGAAACAACAAGGCTCCAGGGCTGCCATTCACGCTCATCCAAAGGTCGTCATAGGCTTGTACAATGCATTTATAGAGGGAACATTCCCAACAAACTGGAAGAAACAGTGACTCGTACTTCTGCTAAAAGAAAAGAAGCCACCCCAGGAGGCCTCATCATACAGACCGTTCTGCATGTTGGATACCTCAGGCAAGATTTCGGAACGCATAATCTGCGTCAGAATGGATCATTTTATTAAAGGAAAAGGGTAGATTAGCAGAACATTAATACGGCTTTAGAAAGGATCGTTTAACCATGGATGCAGTTAGCCTAGTGATTGACACTGCGCAAACAGCGATAGGAGGGAAAAGATGGGAAGGAGGAAAAAATAAATACTGCGCCATAGTTACATTGGATGTTAAAAATGCATTCAAGTCGGCCAAGTGGAGTGAAATACATGAGGCACTCCGGAAGCAGGATGTGCCCTTATATATAAGAAGGATGATGTCCGACTACTTAAGGTAGTTCACTCAAAAAATTAATATTCATACAGATTGCTGCAATTTTGTAAATATATCCTATTAAGTATCCTCTATAACGTGGTAAAATTTTGTACCACTCAAGCGGTATGATTATTCAAGATATCGGGTTTTGAAGTTGTGTATTTTAACATGGGAAGTATAGACTAAGTCTAAATTTAGTGTACATTTTGTATAATTACGAAGAAAATAAATCATACATCTTTTTGAAAAACTAGGTCATGATGTAAAATCGTAATACGAATCAAGGAAATACAAATTTGATAGGGCAAGCGGTGCGCTTTTGGAAAAGTTACAGCAATCGGAAGTTTTAATTCTATGCTATCAGTATATGTACATATGTGCGCAGTGTTTCTCACTTTTCTAAGTTTTGAGGATGCTCTCAACACTTTCTATCAATATTTTGATAAACAAAATCAAAACCTCTACGAGTTTTCACACTTGATAACACTGCATAATATTTAAACAAATTAATTTTCTAAATCAACCTCAAATTGAGCACCACTGGACCAAGTGAACTACCTCAAAGATCAGAATCCTATTATACGACACTGTGGACGGTACCAAAACCAATAAAGTTATATGAGGCGTCCCCTACGGGTCAGTACTTGGTCCATCGACATGGAACATCATGTGCGACGGGGGAGGCTACAATTACCTGAAATAGCAACAGTCGTGGGATTTGCTGACGACATAGCAGTGGTGGTAGCAGCGAAACATAAAGAAGAGGTGGCTGACATAGCTGAAGAGGCGACCCGTATTATACACGAATGGCTAACGGAGACGGGTCTGAAACTAGCCAGTCACAAAACGGAAGTTATTCTTATTACTATCAGAAAGAAATAGAGGAAATTACACTGACGGTGTATAGACGTGAGGTCGCTTCTCAACCAACCATTAAATACTTGGGCATCACGATCGATGCAAGACTAAGTTGTAAACAACATCTGGAAATAGTCAGTGATAAAGCAGCAAAAGTTGGCGCTGCTCTATCACGATTGATGCCAATTGTAGAAGGGCCAACTCAGAAGCGAAGGTTACTCCTAACCAGTGTGACCACGTCGATCATGCTAAAAGGAGCCCCAATTTGAGCAGATGCGATGCGGGTGAAATCGTATGCACAAAAGTTGACTACCGTGTACAGTGGAAGTGCACTAAGAATGGCGCCCGCTTACCGTACGGTCTGCATTATAGCAGGCATGCTGCCCATTGACCTTCTAGCACTAGAAAGAAAGGAAGTATTCAAAGCTAGGAGACGAACGAATGACAAAAGCCAGAAGGAGATCTGTGATACATCAAAAAAGAAGACAATGGCTGAATGGCAAGCAAAATGGGAAGCTAGTGACAAGGGGCGATGGACTCATCGCCTCATTCCAAGGATAGAAGACTCCTACCTCACGCAGTTTCTGATCGGGCATGGATTCCAGGCGTACGTACACCGGTTTAAACTAGACGACAGTCCGAACTGCCTAGTCTGCTTAGAAACTAGCGAAGATGCAAAGCATGTCCTTTGTGACTGTGTGTTTTCTCCTGACTAGAGTGACACCTGGTCAATGATGACAGCTATGTTAACATCGGAGGATGATTGGCACGCAGTCAACAACTACGTAAGGATCATCCTCAAGAAGTTTAAAAATTATGAAGAAAAAAAAGGGAAAGACAAGTCGAAACAGCCGAGTAAAATATGCCACTGAGTCGTTAAGACGAAACGCTCCTTGGACTGGTACAGAGGAACGTAGGTAAGTGAGTTGAGCCTAGACTCCCTCACCTGATGCAGAGGAACGTAGGTGTCGGGGTTGCGTCTGTCCAGAGGATGTCTGGACGATTATGCTGCAAGCATTATACCACCGGACAATGCTGCGAGAAGCAGACGGCTGGAAGAAGAAATGCAGAAAGAAGAAAACGAGTTTAATTCTGGACCCTAATCACTTCGGTGGATGGGGGATGTATAGAAATGTTGAACCCCAAAGAAGAAGCCAACCAGGCTAATTAACGGGCCCTACGAAAGTAGACACACACATATCAGTATGACATAGTCAATGAGTAGTGCCGATCTTTGCGCAGATGGTTTGCTCAAACGCAGTAAAAATACTCTTCAGAAATATTAAATTCAAATATTTAATTAACATATATTGTCACTGGTCGTTAATTGAAACTTTGAATTTGGATCGTCCACCATGACACCTCTTTATAAGAAACACGTAGCCTAAAAATGTATTATAAGTAAATCAAAGTATTTCGCGTTTTCTAAATCAAGCTGTCGCAGGAGCAATATTGCGCAGAAATTGGATTACGATGGATTTTCAACTTATCGGCATTTTTCTGCTAGTTCTTGGAGAAGCAGATCATCCTGACTTTTGAGAAAAATCTGTTTTTTCATTTCAGCTCTTTACTTAAGAACTGCTTACCGAAATTGTTTAAAATTTATTTTTTTAAGATATAAGGAATCAAAAAATTTTCAAATAAAAATTCAAACCTTGATATCTTAAGAACCATAGGGGTTTCAAAGCTGCGCAATGAACTTATCCAAAACGCATAAAATATCTACCTTTTTTTAAAATCTCAAGTTTAATAAGGTTTACGCCTGTAATCGAGGCACAAAAAAAACTCATTTTTTCAGTTTTCGATTTATTACTAAAAAATAAGTGATAAGCGATTCTCTCTTGGAGCCGTGTGTGGATTCGCACCGACAAAACCCACCCCTTTTACGGCCAATTGAAAAAACAACTAACCATGCCAGGGAACGTCCTCTTTGTCTTTATCGATCCTCAGTAATGGCAGTTAATTTTTTTATAAAATAATGTACCTGCATGCGTATAGCTGAAAAATATGAAAAACAATTACTCAACATTAGTTATGTTTGTTTTGGGGATTTCACGACTTGTGTAAAGGAACTTTTACTCGCTAATATTTTACCTTTTAGAAAGGTTTTTCTTGGGAGTTCGAAAAAAAATCACTAAAGAAAACATATATTTCATGTACATACGGACTGGTGTGGTAGATTTGATATTTTTGTGTATAATTTGTTTAAATAATTACATTTTATGCAACTTGCGTGCATTTTCAGCTTCTACACGGAGAGACCTTTTACGCGGGATCAAGTGTGTGTGTATCGAGTAAACACATGTGTTACTCTCGTTTCTGGGTGAACGTTCACCTGAAATTTCGGTGAACGGTTTACAGCGCGGAATAGCATGGCTGCCACTGGCAAACAAGTGTAGTGCGCCGTACGAGTTGACGCGCGCGGCGGGATAACTGACTATATACGCACAAGAACACATGTTTATTTACAAATACAGCGATTGTTTAACATATAATTAATACTTTTTTGAGAATAGTTGAGGAAATAAAGCAGACTATCGATCCTTTGAACAGTAAGATGAATCTTAATGCGGTTTTTTTGCGTTCTCGTGAGAGCGTCTACAAACTTTGTTACCTAATGAGAAGAATTACGTTTTAGAAAATGCATTATTGCATAAATAATATGCATTTTGAAATTGCATTTCAAAGTGACAATAAAAAATATTTACAACTCGATAAATATTGATGAAAATGAAGTTTTGCTACTCGGAGATTTTTGGGGTCGCTTGTGCGCATCAACAAAATTTACATGTACTTTTTATAGTGAAACTATGAAATACTTCATGTACATTATCATAACTTGACTTATTGCTTCAATATCAGTAAACTAATCACCGAGTAAGGTTTTACGTTCATACATATTATTGGCTTCAAGTGAGAGTTACAACTTTATCTCCAAAATACTACTAAAATACACTATTGAAAACTAAAACTCTTCATTTATGAATTAAGAGCAAAGCAAAGTTTTTACATGCAAAAGCATACTTCAAATCAGAAATAACGTAACCTATAATCACTATTGAAAACTGAAAATCTTCATTTATAAATTAAGAGCAAAGCAAAGTTTTTACATGCAAAAGCATACTTTTAATCAGAAATATACAATCTTGATGATCATTCTTTACTTACACCAAATCACTTTATAAAAAAATTCCTATTTTACTCTTAATCTCATAGATACAATAAATAAAATTTAAAGGAAAACAATAAAATTTATTCATTAATTTGGTGATTATAATAATTAGGAAGTTCGTTCATTTGTTCTTTTTTTTCTTGCTAAATGAAAATATATACATACACACACAGACACACGCATGCACGCATAAACGCAGACATGTACTAATCAATTACATTAACTTCCTTTACTTAATATTAAAAACCATACATCATATCTTAAATACTATTGAATGTGTTTATTTTTTAGCTTATTATTTACTTATATCCACTTTTGTACAACTCAATCAATCCTAATCCCTTATATTCCATACACTTATATTTAATTTTCCTCCTCCCTTAAGGATCTCCTTTGAAAAAGAAGACAACGAAGCTATACTGAGAGAGTACAATCGTCTTAGCCAAGAAATTCGATTATTGAAACAACATAGATTTAGAAATTTAAATGGAAAGATAGTAAACGTTAAGTATAAAGTTTACGAAACTTTGTATGATGGAAAATGTGTCAATTATATTCTTGGAAATAGTAGTACGACTAGATGTCCCATATGTCTTGCATCATCGCATAAATTTGGTGATCCAACAACAAACTTTGAGCCACGGGAAGACTCGCTACGTTTAGGGTTAGGTATTTTGCATTGCCTGCTAAAAGCCTTTGAATATTTGCTGCACCTTTCTTATCGAACTACAATAATGGAATGGGACAGAAGACAGCATTTAATCGGTAATATGTTATATTTTATAGCTTTTAGGTTCCGAACTAATTTTCAAAATTATATAAAATAATAATCAAAACTAATTTTAAGACCAGTCAAATCAGCAAACTGAAAAAGTTCGAAAGCCCGTAAACGCAGCATTCGGCGTTAGAGTTGATCAAGTACTGCAAGGTCATGGAACCACCAACACTGGCAATGTAGCTCGAAAATGTTTTGAGAATCCTATTAAATTTGTTGAAGCTGTAGAAGTTGATTCACAGTTAGTCAAAAATATTGCGTTGATTTTAAGTTTATTTCGGAGTAAGCAAAAATTAGATTGTAGAAAATTTGAAAGACTTTGTGCAGAAACATATGAACTAAATTACACTTGCTATCCGTGGTCACGAATGTGTCCCACATTACACAAACTGCTAAAGCATGGTGCTGATATCATCACAACATTTCCGATGCCAAAAACATATTACTCTGAAGACGCAAGCGAGTCGTGGAATAAATTTTATCGAAAAAATTTGTTCTGCCACGCACATCAAACTAGCAGAGAAGCACGAATCATAGATACATTTCATCGAGCTGTATATCTAACAGATCCCTTGATTTCATTGATATACATTCAAAATCGATTAAAAGGTCAGCAAAAACACCCATTCGCACAAGAAATGAAAACAAATTTTATGGACAGGTAAGAAACATTTGTATTCAGCTTTAAAACAATAATTCTTATCCCTCTACTATTTTTTAAAGTAGCTTTGTTATATTCAATCAAAAAGTTTCAATTATATAATTATTCTTATCTCCATATAAATATTACTAATGCTACATCTGAAATCAATTCAATACTCAGTTTTATTAAACTAGGCCTCGTTTCGACGACTAATTCGTCATCTTCTTCAAATCCGTTGGCATACATTAAATAAATCAACTTTGAAAAACGTAAAGATAAAGACTTGAATAAGACAATAAATAAATCATACAAACGAAACGTAATTAAATAAATCAGTTTCATACTAAATTTTAATGTGTTCAAAATAAGAAAATATGCTTTTTCTAGTATTTGTTTTTAGCACAATAAGCTAAAAGCAGTACAAAGTAATAATTCAATTAATGTATTAACGTAAATTTTTTTTCATTTAAGGGATCAAATGGAATGTGAAGAAAGCATAAGCAGCGAAGATGAAAGTGATAATTCTGATGGTTACGATAGTGATAATTCTTAAATAAAAGTTTCATGTAAAATAAATTGAACACTCTTTATACATCTAATTTATCTATTTAAATATATAATTATTAAAACTTGAGAACGAATATTGCTTGATGGAAATTCGTAAATAACTTTTTCGTTGGATTTAAGTTCAGTATACTCAAATGTGTATGTAACATAGAATTTCATCATAATCTTACAGGGTTAGGGGTTGATAGGGTCATAAGATTATAGAGTAAAAGTTGATAAGGTAAAGAGGTTATAAAGCTATAGAGTTAGGGGGTCATGGATGAATGGGTCATAAGATTATAGGCTTAGGGATTCATAGGATAATGGGGTCATAAATGTGAAATGCTCACTTCTTTCGCATTTTTGATATCTTAAAAATAGTAAAGTTATTTGTTATAAAACAAGTCAATCAATACCCTTCCCATTAGAATGTAGCGTATAATGAGATTTCGGAAATTCAAAACACATAAGTCGGAAACACGCCCGACAGCACAAAGTAATACTATACTTGACATCAGAACGCTCCCATTTCATAATTGAAAAGATTTTAAATAGAGAACGACAGTAAAGATTAATGAAATAAAAGCGAGAAACGACAACGTGATATGAAGTAAGAGTAAAACTATAATTTAATTCAAGAGTTAATGTGTAAAAGCATTTCTAATAATTAATAATAATCATAGACTCACGTATAATAATGACGATTAAACAAGTGTTAGAAATGAGGTAAGGCAGAGAGGATTATTGTTTAAATATAAATGTGGATTTATTCGTCTTCTTCTATGTACAGCTATGCGTCGCACACACCCTGTCTATTTGGCGACGGCTCGTTCCCAAGAGAGCGATGTGCGAGACTCGTCTAGTCTCGACACCGCAAGTAGTCATGTGACTCACACTCATACGCAAGAGGGGATACCTGCATGTGTGCGCTCCCTCACACACTCGCTAATGCGCTCACTCATTCTAGCGCGCTCTATACTATACATACAGTCAAATGTACTATATTCTCAATAACAAGACATAAACGTGAACGCGCAGAATAACTAAAAGCACGAAAAAGTATAAAAGTAGAATCAAAGCCAAAAAACATCGATTCATAGAAACAATAGAGCAAGAGACGTAGAAAGTGAAAGGCCAAGCAAACACTACGGCGCTGTAGCAGAGGACCACTACTAAGGAGACACACCTATACGCACGCACACTACAGCGCTACAGCAAAGGACCACTACTAAAGACACACAGATATGCCACACACATTATGACTGTGGAGCGAAAGGCGAAGCGAAACAGGCACATCGATATGCACATACATGCTAGGAAACAAGCACTGCTCAGCAGCATCGACGAAAGAATAGAAATCACGCATAGCAGAACAACGGAAGGCAAGAAGTAGAAAAAGTGAACTAGATCATGATTCGCACATTTTAGCAGGAGAACGCAGCTCGGCAACATGAGAAAAGTGGAAGGGCCGCCAGTCGAAGGTTGCCTAAAACCAACACGTGCAGAGGTTATTGAAATCTGGAGGAACGCTCGAGCACGGCTAGATCATAGTCCGATGCCGCCGTAAGGAGAAACACTGCCTAGAGGATGTGCGATGGCTATTACAGACGAAAAAAATAAAACTCCGAAGCCAGATAGAAGTTGCCGCATGACAAATAAAACCATTCAAGCCGGCATTAGAAACGACACCGCGCGGCGGATAGTAAGGTGCAGCTCTCCAAATTCACAGGAAAAATTCGAGAGTAGCCCACCATAAAATGATAATTTACAATGGCTCTGACAGCGAACAAGAGCAAAAAGGCCTAGAGCGCGTACACGGAATGATTATCCATCAAATTTTCTCATTGGACCATGGAGTCGCGATTGCCTCCTAGAAGATGCTAAATAAGGAGATGTAATGCATCCGAGCCCTCCTGTTGGCCAAAAAGCCATTCTGTAGGAACCAAGCAAGCAACAGATCGCCATAGTCCAAAAGGTATATAAGGACCCGGCAACAGATTCGCGGGACTTCAGTTCGATCAAAAAAATCGTCGCGTGCGTAAGCTCTGCAGGAGCTCGGTTCATTCGGGACTTAGAATTTTTCGGCTTCATTGGGCTTATAAATTTCCAACACATTCTGGACTTAGAATTTTTCGGCTTTACTGGACTTATAAAATTTCGATACTTTCGGACTTGGAATTTTTCGCTCTTATAGACACTTGAAGATTTTGTCATCATCGAGACTTAGAATTTTTTTTGCTACGATCAACTCAGATCTTGTTAATTGTCGAGACTCAGAAGTCGTGTTGTCGTTTGTCGTTTTTCTTGAAAGAATTATAATCAGCGCGAGATTTTAGTTAGTTGCGAGCGAACGTTATTTGAAATTTCTTTAAAAGCGAATAAATTGAATTAAATTGATATCGCGAGTGTACTTTGAACCCGACAATTCCCGATCCTTGTCGAACCCAAATCGCCTTCGCATTCGCTCCGCTTTGGAAGCTT
Organism: Pteromalus puparum; assembly: GCA_012977825.3. Classification (NCBI taxonomy): domain Eukaryota; kingdom Metazoa; phylum Arthropoda; class Insecta; order Hymenoptera; family Pteromalidae; genus Pteromalus; species Pteromalus puparum. Next base: position 29,661,354 of record CM053172.1, read on the forward strand.
CGTCCATACACTTACTGAGAGGACGTGCTGGTAGCAGAGCAGCTCGGTAGCAGAAAAAGAACAAGGTAAGCGACTTATACATATACACCACTAGGCTATGCGCCTCCATTTGCACTCTCTTTCTCTCTTTCTCTTTCAATAGATCAGGGCATGTAATTAATATTGTTGTACAAGAATTAAATTCGATTTAGTCCGTGGTTCTCGCATAACGACTAGAGTAACGTCCCGCCTTAGTGATTGCTAAGAAGTGTTGTTAAAGGGTCGTTAATTTTATAGTTATATTTATAGTGTTTATAGCAAATCAGGGAATTTAGCGCGATTTCAAAGTATTATCCGGCAGCCACTGGAGGCTGTTCTCTTAAGATCGCGAAGATAGTCAGGTACCGACGGCGCTCAGACTCCATGCGTTGGAGCTTTGTCCTCGTCCGTACTTATGATAGTAGCTAACTCGTAGAGTTACTGTCCGTTGGCAACTCTCATCAGTTTAGGACATAACATAAAGTTATAGAGTTAGGGATTGAGAGGGTAATGGATCATAAGGTTTGAGTTAAGTTAAAGAGTCATAAGGTTATAGGGTTTAAAGGTTAAAGGAATGTGAGGTTATGGGGATTAAAAGTTTTAGGATTTAAGAAAAATAGGGTTAAAGGTTTTAAGGATTATGGGGTTTCAGCGATGAAGGGTTTTGGGATTTAAGGGTGATGGGGTTATGGGACTCAGCATTAAAGGGTTTTGGGATTAGAGGGTTATGGGGTTTAAGGGTTTTGGTGAGAAGAACAAATGAATACCTAAACTCATTTTTAAGATTGTACTAAATAAGTAATAATTTTATATAAAACAAAAATTTAACGAAAAAAGTAATGCGCACTACATTTTTCAGGCGACAAAGCAAGTTATTTACTGTGCTACATACTTACTTTTGTTTTTTGCCTTAGGAATGTTTAATACCAAACAATTTATGAAATTTATAACGCTTTCTATCAAAATAAAAAAGTCAGTAATTATATACGCGTCTTTTTACCAAGAAATGCACGATGTTCTATGTTTAATGAATTTTCCTGAAAAAAGGAATTTCGCTGATAACTTTATTCGTTGGATTCAAGTTCAGTGGGCTAAAATGTATAAGTAACATAGTTTTTTTCCAAAATATATCATGAATAATAAAAATGGCATCGAATTTGTAGCTAAAATTGCAAAAGGGGCCTGTTTTCCTTGAATTTTGGGGCCTTGGAAAACTATTTTGGGCCTCCACAATAATTTTCCCTTATTCCATATAACTTGAACTATACGTAAACAAAATTTCATCCAATTCGGTCCACTCAATCGTGAGATATTAGGTTTACGAACAAGAAAATTCTTTTTTTCACACCGTGGCGACCGGGAGTGTGTCGTTAAGCGCGCGAACGCAGCGTGACTAGGCAGTTCTCGTCTGAATCTCGTCGACGCAACGCGTCGACGAGAGAGAGAGAGAGAGAGAATCGCACGCGAGTGTTGAGTGTGCGAGTGTGTGAGGAGAGCAGCAGCAGCATCATGACCTGAACAGCCAGTCCGACTAAGGAGTCCATCCCCGGAGACGACCATCCAGCCAATTTCGTTGGAGGAAGCTACGTGCCAATGAATTGGCAGCGGTTTTATTTAATAATGGAACTATTCATATGGAAAAGATCTGGGATCTGTTACTTTTCGCGGCAAAAATTGAAATCTACTACTCTTCGTGACAAACCTGAAATCTACTACTTTTCGTAGGGAGCGACGACATCTTCTAAGACGATTTTTGATATATGTGACATGTGACATAAACGGCCCATTATTACACAGCATGTAGTTAGCTATACACGTCATGTAATAATGGGTCAATTTAAGTCACAAGTATCGTATACTATTATATAGCTCGTGTGGCATAAACCCGCCACCCACAGGGGGACGAAAGGGCTCGGGGGGCGGAGCCCCCGCTTAAAAAAAATAAGAATAAAAGTTCAAAAAATTAGTTTAAGTCACATTATTTTTTATAACAAAATTGTTGTCACAATACATTATTTTAAAGTAAAAAATTTGTTTTATTTTATTCATCAATCATATTCTTTTCATTGATTATAGGTGGTTGTAAGTTGACCAAAACACAACATATGTGTAATATATCATCTACGCAGTGAAACAATGAGGCAGGAAATTTATTTAAAATTAAATGAGTTCTCAACCTTTGCATTATTCTTTCAACATGAATCCGAATTCTGGCTATGCTGTACGTGGCTTCAGTTTCTTCCTTATCAAACTGCTCTTTATTTTGTAGAAATGGTGGCATAACCAGAAGCATTTTTTTGCCACTTGCATCCATGGTTTGTCGGATATCTGGAAACCCTTTATCAGCTAATATAGTATCTCCATCTAAGAGATCAATCAATCCAGATTCTATTGTAATTTGGGAGTCACTCTTTCTTCCTCCGGCTATTTTAGATTTAAAACTAATGAATCCGGAAGGGGTAATACCTATAAGAGCTTTACCCGTAAAGCCTTTTTTATAATGTAAATATGTGAACACTCGATTCTCAACACTTGATGGTACTTCTATTGATTCTAAACTCCGTACAATCAATGATGACTCGAGTATCTTTATAATTCGGATAGAAACACTGTGGCATTGTCCCTTGAATTACGTCCTTTTCTGGCCAAAACACGAAATTTGCTGTTGCAGCGGTTAATTCCTCTAGCACTGAAAAGAAAATTCTTGATATTGTAACTCGGTGTACACCAAACAAAGTACTAATAGCTGAAAAGGTCAATCCAGTTTTAATTTTAATTAAAAATATGAAAAGTCTCTCTTGTTTACAATTTTCGGCTGGCTTCTTTGATAATCTTTTTAACAAAAATTTGAAATTAGCAAATTTGACTCCAGCTAAATCTAAAAGTTGTTGATCGTCTTTTACACATGAAAACCGAATACAATTCATTGCAGATGTAACTTCATCTAATCTGTCGTCAGATCCAACTGCACGGTCTACATATATTTTTTGTGGTGTACCACAATTTTTATTTTTATATTTTTTAGGCACGACCGCGACACGGAAGTGCCTTATAGTTTTGTGTGCGAAAAATGTGTGAGATGCGATATCTCACGCAGTTTTCGACCGATCGGGCTGAAATTTTAGGAGTCTCCTCTCGCAAAACTTAAAAAACTATTTTTTTTTATCCCGATCCCCTACGTAATTTTGAAATGCGAGCACAATTTGTTCGATTTTTACGCGTATTTTTACATACAAATTTTGGTGTTACACGATTATCTCTGAGAGACTTTAGTCGATCATGCTAAAACGTTGTGTGCAAACTCCCCTCACCACCAGAACCTGATGGTTCTATTTTCAGCTTAATCCCGCACATGTACGCAGAATGCGGCCACCTCCAAAATCGCTAAAAACGGTTTTTTGGCTCCAACTCGAATTCTAAGCATTCTGCAAAAAAAAGTTAAATAGAAAAGTTGTAGATCTTCGAAAAATACAACTTTTTTTCTATTTACATAAACTCATGAAAATGCTTAGAACTCNTTACATAAAATCATGAAAATGCTTAGAACTCGAGTTAACAGCCCAAAATCGATTTTTTACAGCTAAAAAACCAATTATTTGACATAAAACTTTTCGGATTTACGTTTCACATAAAAATGTTAAATGTAAAAGTGGTAAACAATTTTAAAATACAACTTTTTACCGTGGCAAATATATTTTTTAACACTTTTTGACATACAACATTCCTAGAAGCGATTTTTTGATACATAAATTCAATAATAACTTCGCTGCAACATGCCCCATCTGACCCAGTGCGAAAAATGTGTGAGATTCAATATCTCAGCCTGCTCTGAGAAGCCTGACACGTCCCTCTAAACTATGCTATTATAATACATTTTCTAAATGAAACCCTATTACTAAATCAAATGTTGATAAAATCTTGAATCTTCTGTTAAATATCTTTAAAATCCTCTTGAAAATCCTCTTTAGTCCTTCCATGTTAAATTGTTTTTTTCACCTACAAGAAAAATAGAATTTAATTAATAAAACTAGAAAACAATGACTGTATAATTTAATTAACTGTTAAAGAAAAACCAGCCTCTAAAATACATGATTATAGATATGTATAGTAGAAGTATAGTAGTGCCATAGTCTTGAATGAAGTTACGTTCCAACTCCAAGATTTTGATAGCTCAGTTATCAACACCATCAGTATCCTTAGGTTGACTCCGGTAGACGCAGTAGACCATAATCCAACAAATGCAGAAGTTTTTATACACCTAGACATACAGAAAAATATTACAAAATCAAACTCATAAATAATTATTGAGAGATTCAGACCACTGATCTCTGCATAAAAATTTGAAACAAGGCAGCTTTTAAGTATGAATACCGTCAAACCACATGTCTCAGTCACATAATTCACATTTACAAACAGAAGATTATCATCATGAACACTGAAAAGGTATCCGCGAGCCATTAGACATCTGTTTACTGAACTTATCATAGGGGACATCACTTTTGAATACCTTTTGCACTGTCTTACAAAGCAACAACCGCGAGCAGATGATCCGCGAGCGGGATCGCGGTGAGCAGAAGTTGCTTGTAAACACGTATAGGCACCATAGCAGCACTTCTGTTCTGATTTTAAAACTACATATAACATTGCTGCATCGTGCCGTCGTTTCCATTATTCCACTACGCACTCACTTATATCGCCGAAAAGTTAAACATTGCGGTTAGCGGAGGTCGGGAGGCAGCTTCAAAACGTCAAAACACACACGGTAGACGGCTGCATGAGCATGTCGGCAACCGGTCGCCAGATCGATGCGCACAATGTATGCGCAGTGGTCGAGCTCGCTGCCTCGCTTCGACAGAGCCAACGAACAGCTGTTCGGCTTTGCTTAGCTGATAATAAAACTAATACTTTTTCTGTTCAAATTATGTAATAAACTATCTTTGCACAAAATTCACGACTTTAGGAACGGGATGGAATTCGGTTAGTTAAGCGTGACGTCACAGTCACAGCTTACATATAAATCAATGTATTTTCCACCAATAGGATAGTTCCGAATTTGGCCACCTTATGAAATTTCGCGTGTATAATTTGAATTCAAGTACTATAAAAAGATAATTTTTTCTAATCTTGCGGAATAAAAAAGGGTTTTTAATTATTTCGTTGCAATAAGAGAATACATGTTAAAATTTATATGAATGTCTATTCGAAAATCAACAATATTGAAAATCATAAGTCAAAAACTAAAATATTTGTAAAAACTTTGAAGCTATGTATGGCCAACACATTTTTTAATTGTATACGAAAAAAAGATGAATAATCAATGTTTTTTCATTGATTTTTTTCTAATAATTAGATTAAGTAGTAAGGTTAGACAGCGAGCGCGAAGCGCGAGCGTTGGGGTGCATGGCGAGCGTCGGCGGTCGTGCCTTATGCGCGAACCGCGAGCGTTTTGCGTGCCTTGCATCGCAAAGCGATGCAAGGCGGCAAGCCACATAGCGTCCGAAGGCCGCGTTGTGGCGCGCTAGTTCTGTGTTGGCTTTATGAAGACAGGAGTAATTTCTTCAATATCTGTCTGTATTTGAACATCATTATGATTATCATAGCTGATGTATCGAATACATGTGAATGTTTTTTCTGATTTCACTTAATCTACGAATATTTCCACTTGGCACTCCTTATCTTCATAAGTTAGAACATTATCTATCCTGTCATTAATTTGTTCATCACTAACTTGCATCGTTATATCTAATACTGGGTTGGATAATTGTTCTATGTTCAGTGCAGTTGACACGTGATCTGATTTCACTGAAGTTGATAAACAATTCTGTTTTTTTCTTCGTTCCATGAAACGAGTAAATCTGGCTATTCTGCTCTTTTCTTCTACTACTTTTTTTTGTATATAGCAGGAAATATTGTAGGAACATAGCTAGGGCTTAACGGATCACTGGACCACTTATTTTCAACAAAATGTTCACTGCACATGTAATCGGATCTCTTAGGAGTCCACGATGATCCATCAGGACTACAAAAAATAAAATAAAATGTTAAATAACTGCTTAGTGCAATCAGCTGAGTAAACGAGTATGTTTGTTTACTCATATCAAAAAGTAAGGTTATGAGACTTACTTGATTCTCTTCATAGCTGCGATCCATTTTATTCTTTGATCGATTCTGTGGCTGGATTTTGGAAAAGAATAAAATGTAACCTTACTATTCATACCATTATTTTTGCAGTTCACTATACAACAATTAGTGTGGCCCATTTTTTAACTTTAATTGTAATGCTAGCAATAGCAATCACTCCGGGAGCAGCTGTCTGCTGTGGACACCATGAGCGCTACTTTCGAGTTTTCTATCCCCTCCCAATCTACGTTCGGAGCGAATAGGCCCACACCGTTGCAGCGCGTAGCGCTATAAGGGGATATCCTCCATTTCAAGACCCCACAGCAGCGGAGCCAGGTTCCTCCCTGGCTCTCATGCTCGTCTAATGTTTTCTGCCTAAGATTTGTATGTTAGCAAAGTCAAAAGTATGTCCTGTGTCCCTGTTGTGCAACGCGAGGAGGGATTTTTCATCACCATTTTATTTAAAACACAAAATTTGTTTAATCTTGTGGAATAAAAATTTTGAAGTTGTTACATTGTGCCGACTCCCATGTGTATTTTGACGTTTGGAGCGGCATCCCGGTTTTTGTTCATCGTGTATTATGATAAACAAACACTATTAGTAATTATAGCAAATTACCTGATCTATATTGTAATATTTTGTTATAAACTATATTATATTATTTATATAAAAAAAGACGTATCTCACTATATATCGGTTTAAAAAAGAAGACTTCCAATGAATCCTTTACTAAAAGATTACCCTATACTTCTAACTAGATTTCCCTTAAAAACAAATTTGATGATCCACTTGACGTTAATTGTAACATTACGTTTTAAAAAAGTAAACGTAAAATTTATGCTTTGTTGCCCTACCAGCATTCGTTAACGTGGGGTTGTGACACCAGATGTAAAAACACGTAATAAGTATTTAGAAGTACAACCTATTGTTGAATAGCTATATATATATATATATATATATGGCAATGAAAAGGGAATATGGGAGCTAAAGCTTCCGAAATACGCCACGAGATATTTCGTATTTCAAATGCCAAAAAAAAACTAAAAGTCCAAATAACTTTTTCTTTCAGTAGAATGATTTATTATTCTTAATAGAATGGCGATGTGCTATTTGTATCGATGGAAATTCAAATAATAAAAAGTTTATTGGCACTACTTAGTTTTAAGGGCCCTTTTCATGCACACGCTAAACGCCAAAACGCCAAAACAGAGTAGTGATGTATATTCACTCTAGGTAGTTTTTTATTCTATGACTAAAGCTAACTGGAGTTTCGAGCGTCGACGCTAGAATCTGAGGCTAGAATGCTAGAAAATATAACCTCCAATTTCTCGCGTATTTATACGCTAATTTGTTGATTAATGATAGACACTATATCAAGTTAAAATAATTTAAAAGGAGAATGAACGACAGAGAAATATAAATACAGCAGTTATATTGTCAATGTCAACAATTGTCAAGGCAAAAACGAAGAAACCGTATACTCGAAAACGTGTATGGATCGATGAAATTTATTTAAAATAAAGATGCAAATAGCCGAATAGCGTGAACGGCAAAAAGTTCAACACTGTTGAACTTTGTAGCGTCGAGGCTCGAACGGCTCGAAACTCCATGTTTTCATCAGTCATGGAATAAAAAACTACCTAGAAAGGATGCACATCACTACTGTATTCCGCGTTTTGGCGTTTCAGCGTGCGCATGAAAAGGGCCCTTTAAGGTAGGCGCTGCAATCGCACTAAGATCGCGTAAACTCCCGTGTGTATTCAAAACTTTTTAAAAAACTAAGAGTCCATTTGAAAATTTCTTGCGGTAACATGATTCTTTGCGAAAAGCACCATTGCGCTCTGGTCTTGGTTTTTCATCACGAGCTTTTGTTTAAACAATGGGATAAACTCAGAAACATTATAACAAACCAAAAACAATGTCTATATATGTCATATACCAGGTACAACAAGTCTTTGAAGGCCAGAATTCATGATTTTCATTTTTACAGCTACCGCAGACTTACTTAGGGAGTACCTTCGATACTGCTGTAGTCAAAGCAATGCGCGTTCGCTCTCGCGGAGCTCTCGATTGACTCACTTGATGTACGCTACACAATCTGGCAACGTCGCATTATATATAGGTATACGCACATGTTTACCTTAGAGCTCGCGCGAGTCAGCTGTTGTGTTTAGTGCATGTGATTCTGCGGTGTGATAAATAACGAAAAAATGAGTGCAAAAACCCAAAGATATTTTTGGAAAGGAAAGAGAGTAAATGAGAGGGTATACAAGGATAGATGTCGGCAACAAACAGTCGGCAAAACAATAATGAAAAGATTCATCGATAAAAGTGCAGCGCATAATCTCGAAAGCTCTCTACAAGCTGATGAAAACATTAATTTTGTCAAAGTAGAAGGTCGGCGTATTGTACATATTGAGACCCTTGGAAAACAATTACAGTGCAGAAATTGTAAATCGACGCTATCACTGAATAACATTCTAAGTGAGAAGCTAATTGGCGTAGCTTCAAAGTTCGTTATTCGATGTCAACAATGCAAAACAGAAACTGGAGTTTGTACAGACAAACAGCATCAAGTAAAAAATCAGAATGCACACTTATATGGAAACACAAAAGGTGCTATTGGTAGGTATACTATATATATATATATATATATATATGTATAATTATATACTAGTGGGGCTTCGCCCCCCTGCTCGCTTCGCTCGCGACACCCCCATTTTAGTTTTTGTTTGATTTTTATTTTTCAACGTGTTTTTTCGTTATCTGGATGATTAAGTTCTAGTTGGCCAAGAACAATCTTATTGTATTATATAAAATTTGTAGATCATAAAAAGGTCAAGAATTTAATGTTTGTCGAAATAGAGAAAATCGAAAGAAAAAAGTAAAGTACTGAATTAACGCCGAACTTCTACTCTTATGGCATTTAAAATATATAGTTTTTTTTCATTTTTTGGAATTGTTTTGAAATTAATTTTGATTCTTCCCACTTTCAATTATATGTTACAATTATACATAAACTGGTCCACTACTTTTTCTTATAATAACCATTGCTGCGTTGTTGAATGACCTGTGGCTCTAATATATGTTGATGATCGATCTTTTCGTTTTTACGTAGCATAATGAGGAAACAAATATGTTTTCATTTTATTAATGTTTTAGTTTCTAAAAACTCAATTATTAAAAATAAAATTTGGTTTCCTACCTAGGGAAGCTTGGCATTTACAGACCAAGTTAAGTAAAGAAATAAGGCACAAATCATATAAAAATTTGGATCCGGACGTATTTTCTTGTTATCTCAATTCTTATTCTATACGAATTTATCGATCTCTGCAAGTAAATATACTTCTTAAATCTTTACTTCTAACTGCTCATTAGCTTTATTTAATTTATTTTTGTCAACATTTTTTCGAAACTTAAGTTTAAATCTTGCACCTAAGTACATGAGTTACAATTTTAACTCAATAATATTTAAGGGCCCTCGAACAAATCGCTATATATTATATCGATTGGCCTATCGGGGATACCACTTTATTTTTGTTAAGACTTTGAATATAATTCACATTTATGATCTTATAAAAGTTTTACAATGCTAAGTATAAACACGCAAAAGTGATATATATACAAAGCAAAAGACAATGCTAAGTATAAACACATCAAAGTGTCAACAAACAAAAGCAAAAGTCAATGCTAAGTATACGCACATCAAAGTGTTAACAACAAAAGCAAAATAAAAACCTTATAAGAATTATTTACTTCAAACTAAGTCAAACTTTAAGTCAAATTTTAACAAAAATATAAAAAAAACGCTCCTGTCTATACCTCATAGGTGGTGTGGAAAAAATAGAGAAATGTAAAATTTAAGTTATATCTCTTTATATAGGTATCTCTACTGTTATAGATAATTTTGATACTGATGTGCTATGAGCTCGGTTATGAGGGCTTGGAAAAGTTTCTACAAAGGATGTAGGATCTTCCCGAGCTAAAGACATTATTTATGCCAAATGTATTGTATTGCTCGAGTCGTTCGCTGTAGAGTCGGAGGAAAGTAACCTTTACACATTCATCTTAATATAGTGCTAGCTAATATAGCCTAATATATTTTTAGAAAATCGAAATAATTATACGCGTCGCGCGAAGTGACACGACTAAAAATGTCCGTTTAAAGATGATTCAAAAAGTGGTCATAAATTGATCCGATTTTATCCGATGTACTATTACAATTGTTGTTAGTAAATTTTTTTGCTAAAAAAAACTTTCAATAAAAAAATTGAACTAACAATTAATACATTTTTAGGAAAAGCTGCTAATAGGAAGGTGCGGGGGGGGGTGCGCGGGGGCTGCGGGGGGTGCGGGGGGGGGGGGCTGCGGGGGGCTCGGGGGGTTGCGACATTATGCGCAAGATCACACATGAAATATGAAGAGAATTGCCTATTTTGCGGGGGGCGGGGCAGCGTGCGGGGGGGGGTCGGGGGGGGTGCGGGGGAGTATCTCGCAAAACAACTATATAATAAGTAGAGTGAATATATATCTATTATATAGCTTAGTGGGGCTTCGCCCCCGCTCGCTTTCGCTCGCCCACCCCCCCTTTTAGTTGTTTGTGTGATTTTTAGTTTTTAGCTGTTCATTTCGTTGATTCTGATGAGTAAAGTTCTCGTTGGCAAGAACAATCCTTATGTATGTATATAAAATTTGTAGATCATAAAAGGTCAAGAATTAAATGTTTGTTCGAAATGAGAGAAATCGAAAGAAAAAGTAAAAGTAACTGAATTAACGCCGAACTTAACTGCTTATGGAATTGAAAGGATATATAGTTTTTTTTCATTTTTTGGAAATTGTTTTGAGAAGGTTGATTCTCCCACTTTCAATATATGTAGCAATTATACATAAAGCTTGGTCCATACTTTCTTATAATAACCATTGCGGCGTTGTTGAATGACCTGTGGCTATCATGATATGTGTGGTGATGATTGATCTTTTCGTTTTGGTACGGGTAGAAATGAGGAAGACAGAGCGATATGTTTTTCCATTTTATTAATGTTTTAGTTTCTAAACTCCACTTATTAAAAAAATAAAGTTTTGTTTCCTACCTAGGGAAGCTTTGCAATTTTGTACGAACCAACGTTAAAGTAAAGAAATAAGCACAAATCATATAAAAATTTGATCCCGAGAGTTTTCTTGTTATCTCAATTCTTATTCTAGTACGGAATGTTATCGCATCTCTGCAAGATAAATATATTGCTTAACTCTTTACTGCTAACTGCTGGCATGTACTTTACTTGTATTTATTTTTGTCAACATTTTTCGAAAACTAAGTTTAAAATTTGCACTAAGTACCATGAGTTACACTTATGATATCATGACGAGTAAATATTAGGGGGTCCGTCGTAGCATATGTTTGATAGTTAATTTTTAGTGTTTGTCAGTTATTTATGAATTATTTCAGGCAGATATAATATTTTATAAGTAGTTTCAGGACGTAACTATGTTTGATGTGTCAGGATGCATGTTATTCGAAAATTGTGCATGTGGTAAACACTCGTTTTGGAAACGTCAATTGTGAATAGAAGCTAACTAATATTTTGCCAAAAATATTTTTTTTTCGTTTATAGTCATTTATTATTGATTGTAATTTGTGTGAAAATAGTCTAACAGTGATATTAGGTATATCATTGTGGATTTGTGTTTTCGGAATGGTGTAAAATTAATTTAATTCGTGTCCATTATTGGATTGGCACGTTACTGGTTATAGAAGAAACTCGGCCTGGGGCCACCATTTTCTCATAATAGGGCCATTGCATCTTGGATAGTGTTGTTGCATATACCTAGACCACCAATATATGGTTGCTGGTCATATGAAAAGATTTCCGACTTTTCTTTTTTTCAAAGTATTAGAAATTTTGAAGCACTAGTTAACTACTGCATCTAATAACCCTTGATAACATTCTATCTAATGTTGTTTTGATTATTTCCAAATAATTCAAGCGATTCAATTTTCTATCATGATACAGGAGAACAGGTATAGAAAATGTTGAGGTTGAATCGTCCCTGCAGTATAAATAAAGGGACTAAAAAGTTTATTGGTGGTTTGGCGGTAGCACGTCGTATATGAATAATATTGCAGGAACAGATTTTTTTTTTCTGTTTGACTGATAATTTTGAGAATAATGAGTACTGTCCATGCCTATAACTCACCTGAGGGGAACAGACAAATTGGAAAAACCATTGATCAACAAATTGCGATAATTTATTAAAAGTATGTAATCTTGTGAATGATTCGTGTAAGGCGGAGGATACAGCGCAAAGTGAATACTACAAAAGCAAAAGAACCAATCTACGTATGAAACAGCACGTCAAAGTGTCAACAATACAAAAGCGAAGGAGGAAGTTCAAATGCAAAGTATAGCGCCATGAAAGGTTTAACAATAACAGAAACAAAATAAAAACCGTATAAGAATTATTGTAACTTCAACTAAGTCTAAACTTTAAGTCAAGACTTTAACACAAAAAAAAAAAAACGCTCCTGTCATCTACGCTCATAGGTGTGTGGAAAAATACCGACACCATAGAAATTTAAGTTAATATCTCTTAATAAGTAAGTTTATTCTCGTAGACTGTTATAAATAAATTTTGATACTGAGG
>CM053172.1:29674159-29694376 GCA_012977825.3 Pteromalus puparum
AGCGAAACAGATGTTTATTTATTAATGTTTTAGTTTCTACAAAACTCAATTATTAAAAAATAAAATTTTGTTTTCCTACCTAGAAGCTTTGATTTTACGACCAAGTTAAGTAAAAATAAGGCAAATCATATAAAAATTTGGATCCGGAGTATTTTCTTGTTATCTCAATTCTTATTTCTATACGAATTTATCGATCTCTGAAGTTAAATATACTTCTTAAATCTTTACTTCTAAGCTCCCCCTTAGCTTATTTAATTGTATTTTTTGTCAACATTTTTCGAAAACTTAAGTTTAGAATCTCTGCATCCTAAGCACATGGAGTTACAATTTTACTCCAATAATATTTAAGGGCCCTCAAATCGCTATATATATATATCGCATGCCTATCGCGATACAGGGCGTTTATTTTTGTTAGCTTTTTATTATATAAAGCACATTTTATGATTGTTCTGTATAAGTTTACCATGTCTGAAGTGATTAATATCTATCTCTAATTTGATTATAGTTGATTACTAGGATAAGGCAAAGACGGCTACATATAAACACATCAAAGGGGGGTGGGGGGTCGTCAACAATACAAAAGCAAAATCAATGTCAATGTTATACCGACATCGAAAGTGTTTTAACATATACAAAGCAAATTAAAACCTTGGAAGAGATTAGGTTACTGTTCGAAACCTAAGTCAATTCTTTTTTAGGGTCAAATTTTAACAAAAATATAAAAAAAACGCTCCTGTCTATTTACGCTTCATAGATGTGTTAAAAAATACCAAATAAAATTATAAGTTATATCTCTTATATAGTTTTATCTTCTACTGCTTTATTATATAATGTTGTATGACTGATGTGCCATGAGTTTAGAGCTTGGATAAGTTCTCTTATCAGAAGAGTTTAGATTTCGCGAGCTAACAGAGTTATGCCAAAGATTTGTGATTTATTCTTCGAGTTCGTTCGGTTGGGCATTAGTCGCGGAGGATAAGTAACCAGTTTCAATCACTCTTAACTATACGGCTACAATATACTCGCTAATGATTATTACAAAATCGAGAATATTATACGCGGTGCTGCGATACACGAGGCTAAAATTGCCGTCCGGTTAAGATGATTCATTAGTGGTGGTGGTGTCCTAAATTGATCCGATTTTATCCGAGTTACTATTTACAATTTTGTTAGTAAACTTTTTTGCTAATAAACAACTTTATAATAACAAAAAATTGTACTAACAATTAATACATTTAAAAGTCGCTAATTAAGAGGTGCGGGGGGGGGGTGCGGGGGCTGCGGGGGGTGCGGGGGGCTGCGGGTGGCTGCCGGGGGGCTTTTCACATTATCCAAATCACTATGAAAATGAATAATTTTGCCGCTTATTTTGCGGGGTGGGCGGGCCATGGCGGGGGGGTGCGGGGGGGTGCGGGGGGTATCTCCCAATAACAACTATATGAATATATGCGTAGATATAAATATATTATATATTATATACTTATGCGTGTCTTTCGCCCGCTGCTCGCTTCGCTCGCCATACCTTCCCTATTTTATTTTGGTGTATTTTATTGTTCAACTTGTTATTTCGTGTATCTGGTGGATGAGTAATTTCTTATGTGGCCTAAGTAACAAATCTTAGTTGTTATTATATAAAACAAGTTGTTAGATATATAAGTTAAGCGTAAGAATTTATTAGTTTGTCGAAATTGAGGAGATAAGTCGAAAAACCCCAAAAGCTAAAAGTTTAAGCTGAATGTAATTCGCCGAATCTTTCACTGCTTGTTATTTCATTATAAGTATTATATTTTTTTTTCATTGTTTTTGGTAAATGTTTGACCCATAATTTTTATTCTTTCCTCACTTTCTAGATAGTTATGTTACAAAGTGGTGTATACGTATAAAATTTGGTCCATGCTACTTATTTCTATTACATAACCATTGCGTGCGGTTGTGATATGACCTGTTGGGCCGTGGTGTCTCTCCCGCATCTTAATTATAGTTGAGGATCATTCTTTCGTTTTTTATCTAGCTGTTAATTGAGAAACATAATTATGTTTTTTCATTTTGATTAATGTTTTAGTTTTTCTAAAGAACTCTATATTGATTACAAAAATATAATAGTTTTTGTGGTTCCTACCTTTAGGGAAGCTTTGTCATTTTACAGACCAAGTTATACTAGTAAAGGAAATTGTATTTTTAGGGCTCTAACATAGATCATATAGACAATTTGGAGCCGGAGTTTTTCGTGTTTATCTCATGATTCTTGGATTTCTATTAGCGATATTTGGTATCGGGGAGCGTGCTTGCAGAGCTTTTAAATAGTACGTTTAGTGAAGTCTTTACTGTTGTATACTTGCTCATAGCCTTATAATTGTATTTTGTCAACGATTTTTCGAAAAACGTAAGTCTTACAATCTCGCCACCTTAAGTACATGAGTTACAATTGTATATATATACCGATTATATAGTCCTTGCTTAACGCAGTATGTTTGATAGTTAATTTTTTGAGTTTTCGTTATGTTGAATTCATTTAGCAGATATTATATTTATCAATTATAGCTTCAAGAAGTAACTATTGTTTCAGGATGCAATCGTTATTAAAATGTGGCAGTGGAACCTCCGTTTGGAAACCAATTGGAATAAACATAACCTAATATTTTCAAAATATTTTTTTTCGATATATCATTATTAATTAGTTTTAATTTGTACGTGAAATAGTCTACAGTATATGAAGTTAATATCATTCGGTTTGTGCTTCTCGGAAATTGATTTAAAATTAATTCAATTCTTTCCATTTTAGATTGGATTGCTTACTTTATAAATAAATTTAGTCGCCATTTCTCATCAAGTGAGCCATTCATCGTTGATTAGTCGTGTTTTGTGTGGTTGTGTTTGCATTTTATACCTTTCGTAGGGTGCACCAAATATGTTATGCCTGTTTGTGGATATGATGAAGATTCCTGACTTTTTTCTTTTTTCAAATATTATCTAAAAATATTGAATCACTGTGTAACTTACTGCCATCTAAAACCTTAATATCCATTGGCTATTTTAATTGTGTTTGTGATTATTTCTCAATAAATTCAAAGCGACGTATTATTCTATCATTACTATAAGCCATGTATAAAAATGAGTTATATCTCCCTGCATATAATAAAGAACTAAATTTATTTCGCTTTGGCCGGTAGCCAGTCTATATAATCAATATTGCCATTGAAAGATTTTTTATCATTTTGACTGAATAATTTTCCGCAGAATAATGGAGTACTCCACCAAATCACCTGACGAACAACAATGTGGAAAACCATCTGGATCACAAATTGCATAATTTATTAAATATGTATCTTCGGTAATGATTTTGAGTCATGTAGGATACACGCAAAGTGATATATATACAAAGCAATAAGACAATGCTAAGTATCAACACATCAAGTGTCAACCAATACAAAAGCAAAAGTCAGAATGCTATGTATACTCCATCATCAAAGTGTTAACAATACAAAAGCAATAAAACCTTAAAGAATTATACTTCAAACTAAGCAAACTTTTTAAAGTCAACTTAACAAAAAGAATATAAAAAAACGCTCCTGTCTATCTACCTCATAGTCGGTGTGGAACAAATAGAAAATAAAATTTAAGTTTAACTACTATATAGTTTATCTCTACTGTTATATATAATTTTTATACTGATGTGCTATGAGCTTGTTGATGTAGGCTTGGAAAATTGTCTACAAAGGATGTAGGATCTTCCCGCAGGCCTAAAGACATTATTATGCCAAAAGTATTGCTATTGCTCGAGTTCGTTCTGTTGGTAGCGGTAGAGTCGGCACGCAAAATAACCTTATCATCATGCTTAAATAGTCTTAGCTAATATAGCTAATATACTTATTTAGAAAATCAAATAATTATAACGCAGTCTCGAACGTGCACGTATAAAATGTCGTTCTAAATCATGATTCAAAGGTGGCATAAATTTATCGATGTTTATGCCACGTGTACTAGACAAATGTCTCTTATAAATTTTTTTGCTAATAAACAAACTTTAATAAAAAAAATTCGTCTGTACTAACAATTAATATAATTTTCGGAAAGCTGCTAAAGGGCGGCGGGGCTGCCGGGGCGGGCTTTTCACATTATCCAAATCACATTGAAAATATAAAGAATTTGCCTTATTTCGGGGGCAGTGTCGGGGGTGCGGGGCTCCCCGGGGGGGTCTATCTCAAACATACTATCATAATATAGCCCTACATATATCAACTATGTATATATATATATATATATATATATATAATAAAATGTCAAATGTTGAGTTTACTAATTAGCTGTTTCTTTACAGGTGTTCTAAATGGTGGGTTGGGCAATACACATTTAAACAAAGCCTTTTCTGCTTTTAACATTCCTCAAAGGGGATGGAATACGTTTAATACACACCAGAAAGAGGTTGGACGTGTTGTTGAAGAAATGGCTCGTGACAGCTGCATCCGAGCTTCAATGGAAGAGAGACAACATACTATAGATAATGCTGAGAAAATGAAGCCATTACTGTGAGGGACACTGATATTTCAGATTCAATTGTAACACGACAAATTAATATAATAATTCTGCAATATGACATTGAATATTTGATAATTTTTATTTTTTAATTATTAATCAATTAAAGCACAGTGATTTTTATTTTATTCGCTTCGATGAATTATAATATTAGTATTATTTACAATTATATCTATATATTTATTTTAATCAATTTAAGAATGACATGATTTTTTATATTTAGTACAGTAAGAAAATGGACATGAACTGCAATAGAAAATTATAAATGCAATCAAATCATGTATGCATTTTTTACGATTGTCATACATAAAAAGATTATTAACTACTTTGAAATGTAATACAGAATAAAAGTGAGATGTACGGCATTATAATTTTATTTCTACAATTGTAAAAAATTCACTGATTGTGTACAAAAAATAACGATCAAAAACTATATATGCTGAACTATAAAAATACGAAATATTATAATTTGATGTAAATGCATATCCTATTATAATTTTTATAAATTTTAATAAAAATAAAAAATTTTAAATTACAATTGTTTGTTTGTTTTTCATTGCTTTGCAGGCCCACCCACTTACAGAACGGTTTTATCTTTCCTGGTGATTCCGGCGCTTTGCACAATAATGTTAGCATTTCATTAGAACAAAAAGTACGAATAGCTTGTTCTTTTGATATGGGCTGGTTCACCAGAGGTACGGGAAGAAGTTACGACAGTCTCTCCGAATCTGCTTCGCTCATAGGATATTTTTCAAAAAAAGTGTTATCTTATGTGTGTTTAAATCGAAAATGCAAGTCGTGTGACCTTGGGCATCCAAGTACAGATCATGGTTGTCGATGTAATTTTGAAGGCAGCGCAAAAGCCATGGAGCCAGCAGCTGCTGTAAAACTCACAAAAAATAATTCTATTTTATCTGAGTGCAATATTGAAGTCGGGGTTATTATAGCCGATAATGATAGTAGCTCAATCTGCGCTGCGCGAAATGCTAATGACTATGAAATAGTCAAACAAGCCGACAAAAACCACACAAGTAAAGGTGTGGTTAATAAGTTATACAAAATGAAAAATAATCACAAAGAGCTTACTGGCACAACAATAAAATTTTTACAAAAATGCTTTAATTACGCAATATCTCAGCATGAAGGTGACAGTCAAGCCATGGCAAATGCTATTAAAAACATTCCATTTCATTGTTTTAATGATCGTACTAATTGCAGAACTTGGTGTGGTTATTTACAAAACCCTGATACTTACAAACATACGATTATCGGAGATGGATTTAAGAGTGAAAAATTGTTTGATGCTCTAAAGACTTTATTTGATACTTTAGCTACAAATACTGATCGATTTTCAGCAGGGGCTTCAAGTAACCCGAATGAAAGTTTGAATGCCATAATAGTCAGTAAAGCTCCCAAATCGCGTATATACGGAATGTGAACATCTGGCGATATTCGAGTAGCTTGCGCAATTAACCAAAAAAAACGAGGGAGAAGTTTATGTCAATAAATTAGCTGCTAAGTTAAATCTATCACCTGGAAAATATACAGAAAAGTATTGTAATAAGACTGACGAAAAAAGTCAAAAAAGGTTTTTGAAATCTTTAACTCGTTTAAATCTTTTACTGCGTTTAAAAAGCGTCGATTGTTTCTCAAAAAACGAAAGACTGAACTTCGACACAAAAAAGAATTTTCGGAAGGAACTACGTACAAGAAAAACCTCCAATTGCAAATATTGATCCCAATCTAGAACCAATTGTTGTTTTCTTTGATTTTGAAACGGGAAGGTTTGCTAAGAGTGCTGATATATTACAGATAGCTGCTAAGTCTGAAAATTTTGAATTTTCTATTTATATTCAGCCAACACAAAGTATTAAAAAAGAGGCGAGTAATGTAAATAGTTTACGTTTTATTGACAAAAATTTATATTTTAATGGAGAAATTACGATTACGGTGTCATTATCCGAAGCAATACACGCCTTTACCACTTTTTGTTTTTATTAGGAAAGAAATGCGTATTAACAGCTCATAATTGCAAATTTGATTATCCTAGATTAATGTTAGCGATACAAAAAGTTGGTATGATAGATCATTTCAAATCAGTTGTAAATGGATTCTCTGATACATTACCTATTATTATAAAACAAACTGGAAATAAAGGGAAAGGACAGAACAAATTGGAAACTCTTGCAACAAAGTTTCAACTAAACACTGACCAAGCGCATAATGCTATTTTTGATGTGATGCTCTTAGAGCAAGTGATACTAAAATTAGACATATCGAATGAGTAAATAATTGAGTCGACTTTAACCTGGACTGAAATTGAAGAGAAAAAATTATTTCAAGAGAAATTGTCGAGTGCTGTAAAAAAATTCAAAGGTTTAAATGAATGCACCTCTAGCGTAATTAGAAGAAAAATTGTTGCTACCGATATCTCATGTGATGAGATTGTAAGTGCTTATAGCCAAAATAAATTTGTTGTATTGAGTAATCTTTTAGGAAAAGATTCAAACGGCAATATTAGAGTAACATGCAACCGGAAAGTAATACAAAAAATTTGCGATTACATAGAAAACTTATTAAATAAGCCTACTAAAGATTAGATAAGTTTAAGAGACTGTTAAACTTAGGATTAAAAAATAATTTATTGTATTATTTAATTACTACTACTTAATTTTCTCAACTGTGATCGAAAACTACGTGTATAATGTACATGTTCGTATAATTAGCATGAAAAAAATATAAATATATATTACGTTTTACCCCAGCGTCAGACGCAGTTGAATGAGGAGCGCGAATTGCACCGTGTTTTTGGGAGTACAGAGTGGAAGTGAAAGAATAGTTGAGAGGAGACAGAAAGAGGAAGGAAAAAGGAAAGAACGGGATAATAAGCGAAAGCGTAGGAGCGAATAGGGACATAACAACAAAGCAGAGAAGGACAAGATTGCGGAGAGAGGTTAGGAGTGATAGAAAAGGATAAAGATAGTGGAGAGAGAGAGAGAAAGAGAGAGAGAGCGGCACGGCCGCGGAACATGAACCTCAGCACTAATAAGATTGAGGAAATAATCGGAGCCAAGGTGGACGAGAGGAACGAGGAATACCGAACCCCGCGAGGATTTGAATCGCTCATAGAGGGAGGAGCTTCAGGGAGAGACAGAGGTAGCTCAATAAAAGGGGAAAAAGGAGGAAAGCACAAATTGAAGCAACTAAACCTGGAGGAAAGTTTCAAATTAGAAGAAACAAGAAGTACAAAAAGGAAAGAAAGAAGCCCAGAGGAGAAGGAAAAAAAGAAGAGGGCGAAAAAAGAGGAAGATAAGAGAGAAAAGGAAAGAGAAGTGGAAAAAAGTAAAGCGGACAACGAGGAGGAGAAGAAAGAGATAGATAACAAGATCAAAGAAGAAGAAGAAATGGAGAAAATGCAGAAGACGCTGGACCAGATATGCAGGATGATGGCTGAAGAAAGAAAGGAAAGGAGAGAGATGATGGAAGAATGGGAAAGGAAATGGGAGATAAAGTGGAAAGAGATGGAGGAAAAGGTCAGTAAGGAACTGAAAGAGCTGAGAAGACAACTGGAGGAGGAAAAATGAGAGAGGATCAAACTGGAGGAGAGCGTAAGAAGAGAGGCAGAGAAAGAGGGGGAAAAAGAGAAGAGCTGAAAAAGGAGCTCGAAGAAAAGGCGAAAGATATAGAAGAAAAGATAAAAAAAGGGCCCGCGACATCAGGAGAGGGGAGAAGCAGAGAGGAGAAGGAGTATGAAGAAAAAGAAGGAGACATTAGACAGATGAAAGAGCTGGAATGGAGAATAGAGGAGGGTGAAAGAGAGAGGAAAAGGAACAACGTGGTGTGGACAGGACTGGAAGAGGAGAACTGGGATAAACAAAAGCTGGAGAGATGGATGAAGGAGCAACTAGGGGTGGAAGCGGTTCTAAGGAACGTATGGCACATTAAAAGCAAGAAGAAAGTAAGAGTAGACGCGGAATGCAGAGACAGAGAAGAGAAAGAAAAGATAATGGAAGCCAAGAAGAAGTTGAAAGGAACCAAGATTTACATCGACCACGACACAACATGGAAAGAGAGAAGGACAAGAGAGAAGTTGATGAATACGGCGAGTGAATGGAGACAGAAAGGTCACGTGGTAAAAACGGGGAGAAACAGATTGATGATAGATGGAATTGAATATAGATGGAACGAGAGAGAGGGGAAGCTCTTTCGGAGAGACCAGGAGTGAAAAAGGACAAAGAGGAAAAAGGGACAAAAAAGAAATGGAGAGACCAAAAGAAAGTATGAAAGTAATAAGCTGGAACGTGGCAGGACTGAAGGGGTTAGGAGAGGAGGGATGGAGATTCCTAAAAAGCTTCGATGTTATCTGCCTACAAGAAACCTGGATGGAAAAGAAGGAAGAAGGAAAAATAAAGAAGAGGTTACAAGGATACGAAGTGGAGGTAAGAGAAGCAAAAAGAGGGGGTCATAGAGGCAGGCTCAAGGGGGGACTGCTAATGGCAATAAGAATAGCAAAGAAGGGCGACAAGGTAGAGTGGGCAAAAGGCAGCTCAGGGGAGTTCCTAGGGGGAAAGTTGCAGGTAAAGGGGGAAAATTGGTGGATAGGCACGACCTATATGTGGGAGGAAAGAAGAAAAAACTACGTAGAGATAGAGGAACTAGTAGAAGAAGCAGGAGGGGGGGAAATCCTATGGTGCGGGGACATGAACGGGAGAACAGGCACAGAGGGGGGCGGATGGGATGAGGAGGGAAACGAGGAGAAAAGAGTATCTAGGGATGAGACCATAAACCAGGAAGGAGAGGAGCTTCTAGATAGGATCAGAGAATTGGGAATGTCCATCCTCAACGGCTACACAGAAGGAGATGAAGAGGGAGAACTAACGTACGTAGGAGGGATGGGGAGCTCGGTGATAGATTATAGAATAACAAATGATGAAGGTAAAAGGAAAGTAAAATCCATGAGAGTCAGAGACATGCATGAATCAGATCACGGGGCGATAGAGATAGAGATTGCTACGGAAAGAGAAACGGAAGAAATAGAGGAAGAAAAATGCAGGACAGCCTGGACGGAAAAAGCGGTAAAAGAATATAGGAAATGGCTAGAAAGAGGAGGTACAGCAAAGAACTGGAATGGACTAAAAATAAAAGTGAGAAACGCAATGCAGACCAGAAGAGAGAAGAAAAGGAGGAGAAAGAAAGGAGAATGGTGGGACGAGGAGTGCAGGAAAATGAAGGCAGAAATGAGGAGAGAAAGGAGAAAACTAAAAATAGGAAACAGAAGCAGCAAAAGATATGTGCAAATAAAGAAAGAGTTGAAAAATCTATACAGGAGAAAGAAAGACGGGACTTATAAGGGAAATAGATGAAGCGAGAGAGGACCGGACGGGAAGGAAATTCTGGAGCATGGTGAAACGAAGAAGAAAAGGGAAGCGAGTGAAGATAGATAAAGGAATAGAGGGGACGAGAAATGGATAGAATTCTTCAAAGGACAGCTCAAGAGAGAAAAAAGAACGAAGCGAACGAAGGGCAAGAGAATCGGAGGAAGAACCTAGAAACGAGTCCGACGAAGAAAACATGATCGACAGAGAGGAAGTAAGAAAGATAATTAGGAAAATGAAAGAAAGGAAAGCACCAGGTGAAGACGGAATCCAGAACGAGGCGTGGAAATACGGAGAAGAATGGCTGCTGGACGAGCTTACGGAAATATTAGGGAATATATGGAATGGCGGTGGCCTTCCGAAAGAATGGAAGAAAGGGACAGTAACGCCAATCTATAAAAAGGGAGAGAAAGGAGAGTGCAAGAATTACAGAGGGATAACGCTGATGGACACGGGCTACAAAATATACGCGGAAATCTTAAGAGGAAGAATGGAGAGCAAACTAGAGGAGGAAGAGAGACTTAGCGACACACAGATGGGATTCAGAAAGGGGAGAGGCACGACGGATGCTATATACGTGGTAAACAAATCCGTAGAACTGAAACTCAGGAAGAAAGGAGGAAAAGTATTCGCATGCTTTGCAGACATGAGGGCAGCGTTTGACAAGATAAGGAGAGAAGAGGTATGGAGAATGATGGGAAAGCTAGGAGTGAGCAAGAGGATAAGAGAAAGGGTGAAAGAAATCTACGAGGGAACGGAGTGCGAAGTGAAGGTAGGAGAGAGAACGGCAGGCAGCTTCGAAACACAGAAAGGAGTCAGACAGGGGTGCCCGCTTAGTCCACCACTCTTCAATGTAGCAATGGCGGACCTGGAAGGAGAGATGAGTAAGATACAAGGAGGAGGAGTAATATTAGGGAGAAAGAAAATATGGTCGGTGTCATACGCGGACGACGTAGTATTACTGGCCACAAACGCAGGAGGACTGAAGCAAATGTTGAGAAGATTTAAGAAGGTAATAGAAAGAAAAGGGCTGGAGCTAAATACGGAAAAAACGAAGATTATGATCTTCAAAAATGGTGGAAGGAGGAAGAAGGAAGAGAGCTTCAACTGGTAAGGAGAAGAGATAGAAGTGGTGAGAAAATTAGAAAATCTGGGGTACACAAGGAAAGAAAACGGGAAAGAAGAGGAACAGATTAAGAAGATGAAAGAGAAGGACAACTCGTTGATAAGCACAGTATGGGGATTAGGCGAATCAACATTCAGAGAAAATTGGAAAATGAGAATGAGGCTATTTGAAGCACTGGTTCAGAGCGTGATGGAGAAGGTGCAAAGGAGATACATAAAATGGGTACTGAAGTTAGAGAGAACAACACCGGCATACCTAATACATTGGGAGATGAAACGCTTCAAACTGGAGACAAGATCGAGGAAAAGGGCAATAAAATTTGAAAGAAAACTGGGCAAAGCAAAGGAAAACACGATTTTAGGAGAGTGTTGGAGGATGCTAAAAGCAGAAAGAGAAAGAGGAGAATGGAAGGGCAGAGACAGAAATATAAGAAGACACGAACTGGAGAAATGCGGAATCTCAGTGGCGGACTATATAAGAAGATTAGAGGAGGGAGAAAAGATGGAGGAGGAGATAGCGTTAATCAACAAGGATACGCAATGGCAGGAATGGAGGGAAGAGATGAGGGAATCGAGGTACGCTAGCGAGCTAAAGGAGATTCTGAAAGAGCAAGGAGAAATCCCAGAGTATCTACTGGATGGAGGAGAACACAGAAGAGGATCGTTAGGAATTACAGCAAGATTCAGGCTAGGAAGTGAGATACAAGGAAATAAATATTGGAAAACAGATGAGGAGAGAAAATGTAGGGTGTGCGGCAAAGAAGAGGAAACACTGAAGCACGTGATCGAAGAATGCGACATGACGAAAATACCAGGGAAAAAATGACAAGATGTATGCGGAGGAAAGAAATCACAGGTGGGAGATTTAAATAAAATTATTTGGAAAAGAAAAAATAATGAAAACACAAGAACAGAAGGGTGAGAGAGAAAAATAAATTCAAAAAAGCGCGCCAAAGTCATAGGGGAATGGTGGAAGAAAAAATCCCCAGGACCGGACCAAGGAACAATGAAACTTCTAGCAGGCAAGAAAAAAGCGAGAAAACAGCAATAGAGATAGGAGAGAAAGGTAGAAAAGTGGAAAAAAAAGGATGTCGCACGCGGAGAGAAGAATGGAGAGAGATATGAGAGAGATGAGAGAGGAAATGAAGGAGTGGAAGGTGAAACTGCAGATAGAAAGGGGAAAGAGAGAAGCAGCGGAGAGGGAAATGACGGACCTAGAAGGAGATATAGAAATTCTGAAAGATAAAATTAAAGAAGAAAGGAGAGAGAGAGAGAAGATAAACAGAATGGTAGGTGAGATAAGGGAGATAACAAAAAGAGCGGAAGAGAGACAGAGGAGGGAGAAGGAGAGACCGAGGAGAGAGGAGGAGAAGAAGGTCAAGAGTGTCGTCGGCTTGGTGAGCACAAGCAAGAGGAAGAGAGCGGAGGAGGAACGCACAAAGGTGCAGGAGAGAGGAATGGTGATCCACAAAGGAGCCAAATGGAGTGATCAGGACGACTTAAACGAGTGGCTAGAAGGATTTCTTGAAGGAGCAGAGTGGGAGATCGAGGAAACATCTAACAAGGACACAAAAAAGATCATATTCAAAGAAAGAAGAGAGATGGAAAGAATGTGGAAGAGAAGAGAAGGGGTGAATGGAGAAGGAAAGATAAGAATAGAGCAGTGGATGAACTGGGAGGAGAGGAAAGCTAGGAGAGAAGCAATGATAGAAAGAGAAAAAAGGATGGAAGAGGCAAAGAGAGAAGGAAAAGGATACAAAAGGGAGAATTTTAAGGTGAGAGTTGAAGGAAAGGAGTTCGAGTGGAGAGAGGAGGAGGGAAGGATAAGGAAGCTGGAGGAGAAAGAGGATTTAGATTTTAGATTTTAGATATTTTTATTCATGTACATTATGTTGTACAAAATTATTGATACAGGTAGTAAGTTGATTAGCTGTTCATTGATGAAGGTCGGTGTATGAGTATGAGAGTAATGGAGGCGAGAAATGGGTGACGAATGCTGCTTGAAGATGTTATGTACTCTCTTGTGCGAGGAAGTAGCGCTTAGCTTGCGTTTTGAACTGAGTGATAGATCTATTGTCACGAAGATGAGATGGTAAGGAGTTCCAGAGGTATGAGGCACTGATATGGAATGAGTTCCTCAGTGTCTCCGTGCCGAAGGGGGGGATGTCCAGGGCAGTCACCTCACCCCTCACAGGTCGGAGTGCAACGTGGAAGTCAAAGAATGCCAAGATGTACGATGGTGTGGCAGTGTTGAAAAGTTTTCTGAGAAAACAGGCCGCAAAGTACTTCCTACGCCCGGCGGTGGTGAGCCATTGCAGTTCACGTCTCAGACGACAGAGAGGACGAGGTGGAGAGAGAGGCGAGAAAGAAGAAAGAAGAGCATAATCTAATAATCTTCTAGTGCTAACCATAAGAAAAAAAAGTATTAACAAAAAAAATAAAACCAAAAGCGCGGTGCAAACGCGAATGATACGATATAACTATTTTTAGATTTTTAGATTGCGAAATATTGTAAAAAACTTATATGTTTAAGACAATAAACTATTATTATTATTATTATTATTATTATTATTATTATTATTATTATTACGTTTTACCCCACTATTCTTATTATTTTATTTTTGTTTTATAATTTACGAATTTCAATAAATATTAATTATAAAATTATTATTATTAAAATTATAATAATAATTATTCTATCCGCTAAGTTAAAACAAGAAGATAAATATGAAGCATTTATTTTGAATGGCGCGAGTTCAGTAGCGCTTACAGTGTTGCCAAGTCGTGTCGACAGCTGATCGCGTTTCGCGAAAAACCAAAGCGCGTTCTGTTAATGATTTATTACAACTGTCACAGGTACCGTATACGCCTTTTAAAAGACNCTTTTTTTTTTTTTTTTTTTTTTTTTTTTACAAAATCTGCTTTTTCACTGCTTTACGGTGTATGTAGAAACACACTTGAGGCACCATTTCCCATAAGACTCAATGTTAATTTCTTCAAAATTCATTCGCTTATAACTCAGCTTATAGGTACCCTATAGCCCTCTGAAATTTTTGTGAGGTCATTTTCTAACGTTTATTAAGCTATACATAAAGTTTCATCAAGATCCACTTTTATTTCCAAAACCGAGGGAACTCCCTTAAGAGTTGGGCTTCAAAGGACACTTTTACTTGATGAATGTGGGGATTCAAAAAAGAATTTGATTTAAAAAAGTTGTCTATAATTAATGCATAATATTTGTCATTTTTTAAATAACTTATGGGCAACTTTTTTGAATCAAATTCTTTTTTGAATCCCCACATTAATCTAGAAACTATAGCTGTTTCAGGCATTTCTATTAAAATAAAAGTGCCCTTCAAAGCCCAAATTTTAAGTAAGTCTGCGGTAGCTGTAAAAATAAAAATCATGAATTCTAGCGTTTTGAAGACTTGTTGTACCTGGTATATGACATATACAGACATTGTTTTTGGTTTGTTACAATGTTTCTGAGTTTATACCATTGTTTAAATAATATTTTAAACAATTTAACATAATTATAAATAAAAAATTCAATTTTTTAATTTTCTGACATTTTAAGGTGTATCCGTCCCCTTAATTTACCTAACACCCGATTGGAAACCTTATACTCAAGGAAATTTATAAGATATTTGTCTAGACTGACAGATAACCCCATTAACTTCATGGACCACAATTATAACCAAATATCATCGCTCTTTAATATCCTGACCACCAGCTTTAAGGAGGTTCATCTGATTTAGAAATAACAAACAGATTCGGGGGAAAAAAATTTACACACATGTCGAAATAAAAGCTTACGCAAAATTTTGAGTCATTTGGATACCTTTGAGACGAAATATTAATAAAAGTATTGTATAGCACTGTGTGGCATCTATGTCACGCATATCCGTGGCATAAATAGTCCATTATTGCGCCGTGCTGATCGCCCTCGCTACGCTCGGGCGCTAACTACACGGTGCAAAAATGGACTGTTTAGGCCACGGATAGGCGTGACAGCGGATTTATGCTAGTCAGTGCTATAAAATAGCATACGATACTCGTGATATAAATAGTCCGATACGGCACGGCGTCTAGCTCTCTCGCTACGCTCGGGTGCTAATACACGCCGTGCCGTAATGGACTATTTATGCCACTTGTATCGTAATATACTATTTTCCATTTTTACATGGAGTCTTATGGAGAATCACATTTTCCTCGTTTTAATTTGCAAATAATTATTAAATTAAGAAACAGTTTCTGTTACTAATTTTTGTATGAGAAAACTAATATTTGATGACTTCAAATTGCTTTTGAAAAAGATTGATGGGTACCTCTATGCATACTAATTAATTGACTTAATAAAAAAAAATGTGCACTTAACCTCAAAAACGGAGTCAAATGTCGTCTGTATTAAATTTTTTTGTCATATAAAGAGTTCAATATCTTTAAAATCATTCTATGTTATAAATTAGATTTTCATAAGTCCTAAATAAATTATGTCTCTTGTATCAAAAGGAAATAAGAATTTATAAAAATTATCATCTTTTTGACTGGCGACGTACCAGATGAACCTCCTTAAACTTGATTACAAAGATCTCATGTTCAAATTTTTTTAAGGCCAGGGTACGTGGGAAAAAAGTTATACTTAAGCATTTTAATTTTTACTCATTTGACACGTAGTCTTATGGGAATCGCGATTCCAGTGACAGTTAAATTTAATAAAAACTTTAATTTAATTTAATTTAACTTTAAATTAATTTAATAAAAACGTTTCTTAAATTTTATAAAAACTACTGTTCAGATTTTGTTAAAAATTTTTGTAGTTAAAGAAAAATATTTGATGAATGTTCTTTTTCAAAAACTACGATTAGGTAGATATAAGTATTAGAAAGAATTGATTGAAAGCAAAAAAGTCACACTTAACCTCAAAAAGTGAATCAAATCTTTATGGACAACTTCTTTATGGAAGTTTTTATTAATAATTAGGATGAATAGAATAATTTAATGTCAATACATAATCATTTTTTGGTGATTGGTCATTTATGCAGCTTCTTTAGTAAAGTAAATATCGCAAATGAACGATGAATAAAAAGTGCGCTCATTTTGACTGGGGACGTAGCGACGGTACTACCTTAAGTGAATCTCATAAATATTAAAAAAATAACCATCCTACTCCAAAACCACCTCGGGGTAGTACCAATCTCGGGTAATACCGATCTCAAGTAAAGATGATGGGTGAGTCAACTCAAAAACCCAAATGAAAGTACCCAAATAATAGGGCACGCGCGAAGCACCTTACTGTTTTCATCTGGCTTGTTGAGTTGACTCATCCATCATCTTTACGTGAGTTATCAGGGGTTATCGTTAACCGTAGGTTAACCGTTTACAGCGTTTACTGCAGCCTTACGTGTTGGGTATGGTCATTCTAAATTTTTACTTTCTAAATTTCAGCAGTTTCACGACTTACATGAATCTTTAAAACTATCGTCCTAAGTAGATGCCGATACAAAAACTTCACTGATTCACTGTCAAAGTATTAAGACACACAGTGCCGAAACAAAGAAAATATCATTTTGACGTTTTGCGGAAAAATCTGAGTCCAGGCTCTTGATTGGTTGAATAAAAATCGCTTATCTAAGGGCACACTAGCGCCAAGTTGCTATGCTAAATCACATGAGGATTCGACTGGTGGCAAAAATTTTATACACACACACACACGAATATATACACAAAAAAATGGCGGTAAAATTTCTAAAATTTAATTTATGCATTTAAGGAATTATCAAATTGTGATTTCGCTCTTACATCTACTTGACTTCTTACTTTCCTGCACTGTGCGCATGCGCGTTTATCTATATATGTGGAGTAGATACCTCTCTATGTTTCTACATATATTGACATTTAGAGGACGTTTGAGCAGCAAAAGTAACAAACATCTACGCTAGAATACATCAAACTGTGATTTAACGTAGATATAGCAGCACCGTTACATTAATTTTAAAAAAAGGAAAAGTTGATAGCTTCTGATATTTATTTTAGTTTTTAGAGTTTTTACTGTTATTAAATTTAGAAAACTTTTCACCTAAGCAACCATTTCTAAGTCACTAGATCTCAAATTAGAGTTCTTTTCTGATACTTTGATCCTATTAATATGCATTTCCTGTTTGTAACTCCAGATATTGAATACATGTCGTTGAACAATGGCTACTTATTGTTAGATTCGCTATGTTAATTTATGATACAAGAATTTAAAATTTGGCATTAGACAGAGTGAAATATCTTAATCTCATATGCCCAAATTTTACATATGCTCTATTTAATGTAAAAACTTAATTTTCCACACTGTTACAAGTTACAAATAATAATAGAAAAAATTTGATAAGCCCTAATATATGCATAAAGTTTTTTCACACCTGTAGATTATATACTATAATATTATTCTAACCACTAACTTCTGGATATATTAACGACACTGATGTTCAACAACGGACTTGGAATACATGCATTTAATGCATCAATATTTTCAAAGTTTGTTATATATGCGATTTTGAATTCTGACTGTCACCTGTGGATTATTGTGACGCCACCTTGGGAAGCAGTACGATATATTATTATAAGCATAGAACGGATGATATTTGCATACAGCTATACCTATATACGAGTGTACTTGACTATAAAGTACTTTTCTAACAATATGCAAATATTGAATAGCTAATTTTGTATTAGCTCGAATACAACCTTAAGAGTGCTCTATACCTCTGTGACAGCCAATCAGAGCCGTGGATTTTTCTTAACAAACTACAGCTTTATTATTAATGCTTTTATAAAATAAAAAATGTTATAATATTCTTTAGACTTTTCTACATGTGGGATGATTCCTAGATTTAGTAAATAATTATTGTAAAGCCGTAAAATAAATGCCTGGCAAGGCATGCTTCATGCCTGGCAAGGCAAGTATAAAGCTTGACAGTGAGATTAAGTAAAATAAATGTTGAAAGTTTTGCTCGATATGTCGTCTGCTTCCGCAGCACAAGCCACCAACGCCACCAAGAGACGCGAACGAAAAATTGCCTATTGACAATTATCTGAGCTAAATCTTCATCTCAAAATGAAAAAATGGAGTTGCTGTTTGTTGCGAACAAATATTTGCGCTATAGTGAAGGAGCATGCATGCTTGTGCTGCGGAAGCAGACGACAAATCGAGCAAAACTTTCAACATTTATTTCATGGCTTTACAATAATTATTTACTAAATCGTCCCTTGTGTAAAAAAGTCTAAAGAATATTATACAATTTTTTATTTTATAAAAGCATTAATAATAAAGCCATAGTTTGTTAAGAAAAATCAGCGGCTCTGATTGGCTGTCACGGAGGTATAGAGCACTCTTAAATCTATGTCAGATTTAATCATCCATTTGTCTGAGTACAAGTCTTGTGAGATATTTATATACCTTAAACTACTTTCCTAGAGCCAAATATAACTTTCCGGCCATATTTTCTGAACCATAATTACAGAGAAAATTGGTTATATCTACGCCGGGATACCCAAAGTAGCAATCTGGTGTAGATATAAAACAGCAACCTAATTTCATTTACTTTAGAATTTTTAATACATTTTCTATAGAAATCTGAGATACGACCTGAGATGAGATTCAATATAAAATCCCATGAAAATTAAAAAAAAAATAAGAATCCAAATAGAAATGCTTTTGCTAAATATATGCAACAGTAATACAAAATCTAAATTTTTGAACAGTACTAACTTAATTTAATACATTTTTACGTATTATGTAATTATATAATATTATTAAAATAACGTTTTATAATCAGTTAAAATAACTATTATCAAATTAAATAGTCATTCAAAAATTAAATACTATATTATATATTCGTTGTCTTTTCCTGAATAAAAACCAACCTTGTTTCTGAAACTTTCTCATAAAATGGATCGAAGCGTACGGTAATTTTGATGAGAGGTTTCAGATTAATTAGTTTTATTTGTTTGGCAATAGCACTTATTAAACCACCTGAACGGCTACGGCAGCCACTAAACGAAATGGACATGTTTCACTTTTCGCCGAAAAGGTTCGAGATTGATCACGTAAATCAGGGACACCGTCTCCCGGACTGCTTCATGCCTGGCAAGGCAAGTATAAAGCTTGACAGTGAGATTAAGTAGAATGAAATAAAATGATTAGATTAGATACAGACCCCTCCTAGGCCCTAACCTAACAGGAGAACGTCGAACGCGATGTTTCTACGAATGAGGGCGCAGTCCCATGGCAGTACGATAACACGGAGCGGAACAGTAACAACTAATCGGAGTCGTTCCGGCTTAAGAAATCTAGCTCCGGATTGGCTATTATCGACATTCCGCTCCAACTTTACCAATCATTAAGAGGAAAATTAGAGGTCTAGAAGTTAGAAGTTATTTAGAGGTTACTTAGAGGTTGGAAGGAGGAAACCTTGCAACATCGTCGTCGTGGAATCTTAGTGGCAAGCCGCAAGCAGTAGAGGGGACTCCTTGGCTGCACAAAGGCTTCACCGGGACCAGCGCTTCAGACAACGGGCTCTAGGCGGGACGCAGACGTCGTCATCTTGAGACCTTGGCTTTTTGGACCTCTCCTGGGCTGGCAGTCCATCGTCGCAATCACCATTGGACGCGGAGAGGAGTCGGTAAAATCAACGTTAAAATTGTTTATTTGCTCTCCGTCCAGTTTTTAACGGTGGCATTTCCTCGCTAGAAATCGGATCGAAACTTCGAGCGAGGGCTGGAGCTCCGGCGGCTGCAACGTATTCAGGCGCGCCCTGAGCACGGCGAAGAAAAAGAAACGAAGAACCTAGGAAGATTGAAGAACAGGTAAAAAGATGACGACCACATCAAATAGAAGAGGACACAAACTGATTCGCCCCAACCGCCCCCCCCCCGCCCTCGAAGCAATGCTTAACGGTATTACCGCGGGGATTTGGGGCACAGAAGATTGAGCTAGGCACCTTTACTAAGGGTTGATAATGACATAGAAGCCGTTCATTGACACGGTTCGGTGTTTTTTCACCTGGCCGTAAGAATCCGACTCAATCCTTCGTTTTCAGGAGCCTTTCTACAATAGGTTCAGTTCAGCTGTTCCGCTCGTTCAGTTCAGTTGTTCAGCCGCGTCCTGTTCATAACGGAGCGGCATAGTAGTACA
>CM053172.1:29694476-29723982 GCA_012977825.3 Pteromalus puparum
ATTGAACCAACCCTGTTAGAAATAGTTAAAAGAAATCGATAGAAATCGAATAATTTTTAATCGAATTTGAAGCTAAATCTTAATCCCATTTTTTGCATTAGAGCTCGATTAAAATCGATAGAATCGATAGGAGTCGATAGAATTATATACGAAAAATGACTATTAAAGTGAATAAGGGTCAATCATTGGTATGAAACAACGGTTTTAATTGTTTTTTTTTTCGTATTGAAATTAATCGACTCCTATCGATTCTATCGATTTCAATCGATTTCTAATACAAAAAGTGGGATTAAGATATAGCTTCAAAATCGATTCAAAATTTAATCGATCTCTATCGAGTATTTTTAGCAGGGAACGGTTCGGAAAAATTGAAAATGTGATTTAAAGTTATTAGATTTTAATACTATTGAATTTATTTATAATTTCGGTTTGTGATATACCTATAATAAATATATAGAATATGCTAAGTTCTTGATATCAACGTGAATGTTCACTGTGAGTAAATGCAGGTCACCCGGAACTCTTAAAAATCTTCTCCAGGTGTTTATTATGGAAAAAAATTGGTTTTCGGTGTATAGGTGTAAGTTCTGCTCGAAGATGATCGACACGTTACCCGCGAATCTCGTAGACGATGTCCAGGTGTTCGGCTGAAAAAAAATAAAATCTAGGCGAAATAAGCAGTATTTAAGAGTAACTGTTGGTTAAAGCGTTGGCCAAGTCGTTCGGATCTGGCCAAGCGACGGCGAATTAGATCTTTACGTTTCTCCCTTACGAAAATAATGTACAGAGATCTGTGCAGAAATCTCTGCAGAGATCTATGCACAGATCTCTGCACATTATTTTCGTAAGGGCTACCAGGGAATAACCATAATTTTATATAATTCAATCATGTCAGTAAACTATATGAAATTATAGGTGATTTTTATACAATAAAATAAAAAAAAATCAACGCACCTGAAGTATATTATATTATGACCCTAATACAATATACTTCTTACAGTACCTCTTGGGTGGTGTGAAAAACTGTCATCTAAAATTTATCGTCGTACAATATGACATTTCCCTTGATGACTTAAATATATAGCCATTATCTTTAAGAAATTTCACAAAACTTTCATAATCTACTAAGTTACTATATTTGTTTGGGATTCTTAAAAAGGACCCCGCACCAATCATATGGGATGGTGGGTCCCAGTCAAATGGCCTGAAATTTGGATATGTTGTAGTTTATGATCCCCCGATCAAAAGTCCCAATGGGCACAAATCTCGAAAGCCCGCGGTTTTCGAGAAAATAATCATTTAAATCGCCGATTCAGTGAGGGTTATGTTGACGGGCGATGGAGAGGAAGCGATATATCTATATAGCGCGTTCGATATACAGACAGATGGAAGAGGGAGGTTAATTAGAGTGATACTAAATCAATAAAATATATCAAGCCCCGCACATAGCTCTGAATGATTGCTTAAACAAAGTTTTATTTATTTGAAAAATAGCTTTGTTTGTATGCGTGTGATTCGGCTTTGATAAGTTGTTTTGCAATCGCGAGCCGCTAAAAAAACTCGTTTGGATTGAGATTTTGAACTAAGGCCATACAGCACCCGATCTTTCAGCTTATGCGAGCTTTTGACTCGGAGTTCAGAGAAGCCCGTTTTATTTTAACATTATAGGGTTGCATTCGTAAGACAATAAATCATGTTATTTATAAATTCAAAAAAATGAAGTAATCATTCCAAGTTTAATGGACATGTTTGACAATACAAAATGAGCTTGAAGTATAATTAGTATTTACTAATTAATTGCTTTGTACGCAACGAGCACAATACCAATTTTGTTCTTTGATTTGAGATATTTCTTCAATTTCGCGAATCCCGATGCAATTGTAGTGGTACCAGATCAGGCATAAATCGCACTGAACTGCGTTGTCGATAAGTAGCTTCTTGCACTTTCCACAATCATACTTATCCATCGTCTTTTTTGTCTGCACCATAATTTTAAGTTTTTCAAAAGCGTCAATTTTCATAAAATTCTTTAAAACATGGATATCAACGTCGTCATCTTGAAACGCATCCGATATACTTGTAATTTTGTCAAGGTGGGAAATGTCTATGTAGTTCGTCCAAAATATAAATCATTTATGAATGTCTCGTCGAATTTTAGCCATTTAAGCATATTTGTAGCTTTGTCCACTAAGCACATGTCCCGAAAGTTATTGGTTTTCAAGTTGTTCAATTGAACCAATTTCTCCTGAAATGCATACAATATTTTTGTATAAATATTTTACGTAATGTGCAGGCTAGTGTGCGGAGCGGGTTCTGTGGGTGTAAGTGAGAGTGCGAATCGGCAGGCCAGGGTGCAGAGCATAACTTTAACAAATATCAAATCGCAATAGAGCTATTCTATTAAAATGTCATCGTCTTGCTACATACTTTAATGATCCTGTATCCTTTGCAGATATCTGGTAGTGCCAAATCTTTATTGTCCTTATTTGCTTCAAATTGTTTTTTAACGTAACTTTTAGTCAACGAAAAACCATTGCGAGGTGCTTCTGAGCCCCATGCATTATTTATAACATTTGTTAAAAATTCAGCATGATAATTTTGCGTTTCTAATTTTAAATTCTTGACAACATCGTAGAGCTTTATTTTGTTATATAAAAAAAAAAAAAAAAAAAAAAAAAAATGGGGGGCTTTTTNTTCTAGATGAATTTTAGCGTTCGAAAGTTTCCAGGGTAGGCTCATCACACCTACGCCTTTCTCAAACCCGGTGTCGTGAGTAAGATTTCCATCGGATCTGAAAAAACTGATCGCCCTGATGGGGGCTCGAACCCACGACCCCTTGACCGGGAGGCAGGTGGTTTACCACGGAGCTATCGCCGATCTCTTTAAAATGTTCATCCAGAAGAATAATCGAATACGGTTCGGTCTTGCATAACCTATTACATTATAGCATTGTCAAAGAGAATAGTAATTTAAATAGTGAATAAATATTTCAAAAATATTTACTGAATGTGGTGACGAATTTCTTGTTGACGAATAGTAAAAAAATTTCTCAACTGCCAGATTTCATCGGTCGAAGGTGGTCGTGCGAAAACGCTTTTATAAATACTTTTGTAATCAGAGGAGGAAAAGTTGTCGGCATTGTCTCAATCCGCTAATACTTGAATTAGGCGTTTGTATTTCTCTGGATTTGTTAAGAAGCGAAACGTTAACGATACTTTTGGAGACATTTTATCCAACTAGTCGTGTAATAACCATACATCGACAAACAAGATATGTATCATGAAACCATAGAAACAAGCAGACAACTTCATATTAAATGAAGTTGTCCCCAGAAAATATCGAACGCGCTTGGAATGAAAATTAACATCTGTACTTATACGGGAGTACGACACACAATCAGCTGTCTTCTTACAACAGCTCCTCAAATGTATGTACAGGCTGATGGCTGTTAGGAAAAACATTTATGGAGATTTACGGTTTTGAGAGACAATATTTATGGCTTTAAATTATCAAAAGTCATCAAATGTTTTTTAAGGCTTTTAGTAATCTAATCATTAATTACTGGTCCTCATGAAGACTAGCACAATTCAGAACCCGCTCGCACCGTTAAGACGAACAACACTAATTACTAGCATCGAAATATGGCTCTACTTAGCACGCTCAAAACTATTAGCAAACTGACGATTTTATCCATTTTATTTTGACATGAACTGGATATAACTCATAAAGAAACTATTGTTATAATTGTTAGGTATCGAGTAATATGCAATATAAGTGTTAATTATGAGTAATATCAAGCCTAAAGCTAACAAAAACGTTCTATCTTGGCGCGAGCGAATTTTCACATTTCTAAAGGTTATTTATATATGAAATTACTTTTCTGAAATTTTTTATGGTAGTCATGTGTGCTTTGATAAATTGTACAGGATTACCATGAAAAAATTGCAGAAAATTAATTTTATATAGCATATGAATAAGCTAGAAAAATGTGAAAAATTCGCTCGCCAAGATAGAACGTTTTTGGTGCCCGAAACAGAGCGTTCTTGGAGGCAGAGATAGGTCTTTGTCGGAGCGGCACCCGTGATAGGTCCTTCTGCCTGGGAGCCGTCGATTTTCTGTAGATTCTGAATTGTGCTACTGGCGATACTTGTAAAGATATTACTTACAATATTTTATAAGTATTTTACACCTTGACTAGCACGTGGTATCAAGGGTTTACTTGCGGTGGTCTATCGCCGGCATCGTCGATTGTATGCAGGAGTGCATGCGACGGATAATGCATATTTTCTTGATGCCTGGCGAAACCCAAGTACCAGAGCACGCTTGTTATATGCACACATGTGCCTAAAGTGCGTGCTCCGGTCTTGCAAGTACAATAGTATCCTCTTATAGGCTGATTATTTACAAGACCATTCGGCAAAAAGGATATCCAGAGTTGATATCGCGTTCGGTTTCAAAATCGAGAATAAAGCCTGATTCTTAAAAATTCTGGTTCGGGTAATCTATTTCCATCCCTCAATAGTTCCACTTGAAATTCATCATTGTCCTCTCTTTACAATTTGTCTTGCACGTATGATGGCGCTAATTCGATTTGATATATTCCAGCGGTTAACTCTTTTAAATATTCCACCGTTAGAATAGGGAAATCATGCAATTCGTTTGCATCAAGTCTAATCCATCTAAAAATATCGGATTTATATGAACAAAATAATTATTTAGATGAATCAATACGTACGTATTGTTGCGTTTCGATACTAGTGCGAAATTGTGATTTCAGCTTTGTGTAAATGTTTGCGCACGTGCTAAGTTAGCGAAAATAGGGCTCAAAAGACATTAATCTCACGTGTACATGCATCAAAACGTATTTCTCGATACGACAGGTGCGAAGCTGAATTTAGCGTAAGCTTTCTCTACGCACGGTGTGCAATCTTTTAAAAAATAGCGTATCCTTAATTGATTTTTGTATAAATCGTGTCAAATATGGCTCGATATATGGGTGATTCTGCCGTAACTGGCTCAAAACGGGCACACAAATGTTCTATACTAAAATCGACTATTTTTAACTTACCGGACGGTTATTCTAACCGGAATTACATACAAAACAAGTCCCTGAAGCTAAACCACAACATATTTCTTTTATAAAAAGTTATGTGAAGAATCCATATTTGACTAGGTTACGGAACTGACATTTTTGTAATTCGCGCTACTAAAACTCCAGTAAATTTTAATTTAACTTGGTAAAAAAAATTAAATCGTCTAAGATATATATATTGCGACGTGTAGAGTAGCTACACGTCGTATATGAGAAATCGCGTCATAGTTCGGCCCGAGGAGTTGGCAACAGTGCGAATACTGTGCAACTCTCGGTGCCGTAAATAAACAATTAGCAGCTCTGCTGCAGTGAACCGCACTGCAGCAGAGCATAACAACAAACAAGGCGGAAGCACGACATCGGATCAGCAACACACGAGAGCCGCGGGGCTCTTAACCTCTCTTGTCAGCGGACATGAGAGACGTCGACTCCGCACTAGCTACACAGCAGACGACGCCGTCGCGCCGCGCCGAGGCGAGTCAGCTGGATCTAGCGGGCGCTGCTGTACCGGTACAGCCAGAAGAACCGCGAAACACAGACACCAGGAGTCGCGCACACACGTAGGCAGCGAGGCCTGGAACACGCGCGAACGAGCACGAGGCGTGAATGACGCGCGCGCACCGGAGCCGCGCATCAGCTGCCATGCGGCCGCAATGGGAGAGAGAGAGAGAGATGATGAGAGCCGCTCGAGGCGAGTACGAGACTTCGCGCCGCGGAGAGGGAGACGCGCGCGTGGGAGAGATTAGATTAGATTAGATTAGATAAGTTTTATTTCTGTACATTATGTTGTACAATATTACAGTGATAGTATAAGTAAGAGATAGAATAACTTAGCCTAATGAGATTATGTGTGAGAGAGATGAGTGAAAGCGAGTTTTGAATGGATGACGGGTGCATGAGTTTATGATTGCTAGGAGTTTTCCTGCGTGAAGAAATACAGCTTGGCTTTAGTTTTAAAATGAGTAATAGATTTAATGTCACGAAGATGAGATGGCAGCGAATTCCAGAGGTATGAGGCGCTGACATGAAATGAATTCCTCAGCGTCTCCGTGGCGAAGGAGGGGATGTCCAGGGGGATCACCTCACCCCTCACAGGACGGAGTGCGACGTGGAAGTCGAAGAAGGCCAATATGTAAGATGGTGTAGCGGTGTTAAAGAGTTTTCTCAGAAAACAGGCCATAAAATACCTCCTACGTCCGGCAGTGGTGAGCCATTGCAACTCACGTCTGTAGGGGGTGATGTGCTCGTCCCTTCTTATACCATAGATGTAACGGATTCCTGTATTTACCAGTCTCTGTAGTTTGGTGTCAAGTTCTTGTGTAAGGTCACAGTATACTAGAGAGCAGTAGTCGATAATGGGAAACAGGAGTGCTTGCACGAGATGCTTGCGCAGTCTAAGGTTGGTGCTCTTCCTGAAGAAATACAGCCTAAACATTAGTGAGTTGGCACGCTTACACAGTTGTGTAACGTGCTCTTTCCAGGTTAGCTTAGAATCGAGCACCACTCCCAGACTACGCACGGATGACTGGTATTCGACCCGGGCTCCCCCTATGTTAATATAGGTATTAGCTACAGTTGGTAAAGCGTTTATATAATAGGGGGAACCCAGGACGATCGCCTGTGTTTTACTGACATTTAGTTTTAGATGATTTTGTGCAGCCCAGCCTGTGATCCTTTCGGCGTTAGCTGTCATCTTCACGGAACAAGAGTCAAGCTCCTCAAGGTGGCATTGGCTGTATACTTGCAGGTCATCCGCATAGATGAGATGAGATACGTCAGAGTCCAGGCAGAAGCTGACGTCATTTATGTACAACGAAAATAGCAGGGGACCCAGGACGGATCCCTGTGGTACTCCCGTGTTAAGAAGTCGAAAAGTAGAGTGCTTATTGTCGTCACCAATGACAGCCTGCTCTCTGCCTGAGAGGTAAGAGGCGAGCCAGCGGATAACCTGCTTAGAGAAGCCGAAAGAGGTTAGCTTTCTGAGTAGCTTGGCGTGACACACAGTGTCAAACGCTTTGCTAAAGTCAAAGAGGAGAAGAAGAGTTACCTTCTTCTTGTCTGTGCCAAGCCTGACATCGTCAGTCAACTTGATTAAGCCCGACTGAGTGCTGTGGCCAGTGCGGAAACCAGTTTGTAGATCGTCTAGAAAAAGTCTAGACTCAAGGTACTCAGAGATTTGTCTGTGCACCAGCCACTCCAGCGCCTTGGACAGAAAACATAGGAGGGAGATCGGACGGTAGTCTGTTAAGGCTGTGGGTGAACTGACTTTGTTTAGTGCGTGCACCAAAGACTTCTTCCAGTCAGAGGGGAAGCATGACTCGCTCAAGGACAGGTTGAAAATATGACGGAGTATAGGAGCGAGTACTGGCAGTGCCTTGTGAATAACAACCTGGGGTATGCCGTCGCAGCCTCTGGCCTGGGAGTCAAAGTGCATTATTGCAGCTAAAATGTCCGATTCCGTTATCTCCCTGAAGTTGAAGTGTTCGGGGGTGTTCAGACTCTCAAGGTCACGCAGGTAATCCTCAACAGCGGGAGCTAGCGGATCGTAGGAGATACCGCTGAAGTGTATGTTGAGTTCGTCTATGGAGAAGCGAGAAGGTGGTTTTTCTTTGGAGGTGGTAATTCCAAGTTTCTCTAGCTCTCTCCAGATCTCTCCGACATCGGTCAAAGACGACAGGCGTGAATAGTAGTAATTCAGCTTGGCATCCTCGACCTGTCTGTGAGCATCGTCCCTGGCTAGTCTATAAAAGAGTCTATCCCTGGGAAGACGTGATCTGCGTAACCGATGGTAGAGTCTGTCCCGTTCTTTCACGAGGTCACGAAGAGCCGTGGTAAACCACGGGTGACGCTTTGGTCTAGGGGTCACTGTGCGTAATGGGGCGAGATGATCTATGGCGTTAGTCAAGTTGGCGTTAAGTAGAGCGATGCATTCGTCAAGAGATGAGGTGGCGAGCAGTGACCAGTCGCACGCGCCGAGGAAGTCCCTTAGCTTCTCGGCGCAGATGCCTTTATAGTTTCTGTATGTATAAGTTTTTGGTACGTGTTGTGGCATCTGTACGTCGAGAGTGGCCGTTATAAGGTCGTGTCCGTTTATGAATGGAGTGCCAGTCTTCCAGTGCGCGAGCAGGTGATCCTGCTCGTCTATTAAGCAGAGGTCAAGCCAGGTGTCGGATTCCGTTTTGTGATGCGTAGCACCATATGGAACCGACTGAAGGGAGTTCTCATCTATGAAGGCCTTGATGAACTTGGCGTCTTCAGTATAGGAGAGTTGATCGGCATTGAAATCGCCCATGATCAACTTAGTGGAGTAGT
Source organism: Pteromalus puparum (assembly GCA_012977825.3). Classification (NCBI taxonomy): domain Eukaryota; kingdom Metazoa; phylum Arthropoda; class Insecta; order Hymenoptera; family Pteromalidae; genus Pteromalus; species Pteromalus puparum. The sequence continues at coordinate 29,702,881 of CM053172.1, forward strand.
CGTGCATGCAGGTGATAAGACTTTGTATGAAGTCACTGCCCTGAATGAAGGGAGCATGAGGAGGACGATAAACAACGCCGACAAAAATGGGTGTTATGCCCTTGGCAGAGATTTTGCAGAAGAGATACTCTGGTTTCCCTGGCTTGCCCGACCAAATGCCGTCAGATGAAGAGATGATTGTAGCAGTGAGTGTGTTGTGGATGTAGAGAGCTACACCACCACCATTTCGGTTTCTGTCCCATCTGTACAGTATGTAGTCATCTAGTAAAGTTTTAATCTTGTCGTCAAGCCAGGTCTCAGTCACAGCTATTACGTGAAAGAAAGGACGTGTAGACAAAAAGAGCCTAACCGCCTCAATGTGACCCGTAAGAGAGTTGGCATTGAAGTGGCAGGCCCTTAAGCCTTCGGACAGAGTTACCTTGGAACCAGTTGAAGATGAGGTTGATGATGAAGTTGATGGTGGTGTAGGTGGAATAAGGTGAGTTGATGTCGCTGCTGTTGTTGCTGTTGTTCGGTGGTGGTGGTGGGATCCTGGCTAAAAAAACAGCCAGGTCTTCCTCGCTGCTGATGATGGTGGCCTTGTCCGAGTCATCTGTGGACCGGATGAAAATGTTGCCATCTCTGACGTAGGACCTGCATCCTGGTCTTCTCTTGACCTCCTGCCTGGCCCTGACGCGTAGCTTGTGTATTTCTGGGGGAAGCAGCTCGTTGACATTGATAAGGCCCTCATGGATAGGGGCCTTTGCTTCCTCCAGGATGCTCGCGTCGAGCTCGGCCGTGTGTAACTTGCTCTTCCTTATCTTCGCCCTGATGGTTGCCTTTATTCTCCCAGAGGCCGCATTTATTCTCCCCATGACCCTCACTCCAGCGATGTCCCTTTCGAGAACAGTAGGGTCTAGGGCGGACACGACCGAGTAGGCCAGCAGGTCAATCTTGGTCTCCCTCGTATAGCGCAGCCCCGTTAAGACAATGACGTTGTTGGTGGCGGTCCCCTGATGCTGCTGGATCTTCAGCAGCTCCCTTCGGAGACTTGCAATTTCCGAAGAGACTGTGGAGGGAGGGGGAGCGCTGTTGCCCGAGTTGTTGTGTGGGGTCTGCGTAGAGGGTGGCCTCGATGACAGATCCGTGACCTGTGCCCTCAGCTCCGCGATGCTCTGCTCAGCATCTTCCATGGGACAGCCGATAGAAGTGAATACTAAAATAGGTGTGTTGTAGATTTTTATTTTGTTTTTTTTTAATAGGTGAAATAATAAAAATATGTTTATCGTTATTCGTACATTATTTTATTTCTTACATACTTTATTTACAACTTTACTTATCTATGGTAGAATCACAGGTATCTTCATTTTTTAATTCAATTAAAGAAACAATCGGTTTGTGGTAACTAAAGTATGATATAAATGTTTTAGGATCTATTTTATATAAAAATCTTGAAAATACTGCATCTAATGTTGTGCCGTACTTAGTAGTTGATTGTTGAGCATCATTATTCATTTCTAATTGTAATTTATTTTTGAGGAATGCAATTAATGGTTGTGCACTTTCGTCTGCAAAGTTAACATTAAAATCTGCCAAAATCAGTGGCATTTCGTGGTCATTTGTATCGAGTTCCCGTGCTCCTACTTCAGTGTATGCAAGTAGTGATCAATGTAATTTTATTAATACACTTGTAGTTAAATATAAGGATTCACTTCAATAATAATAATAACGATATACATGTTAACGCACAACTGACGCGATACATGTTTACGTACAACTGACGCGTAGACGCGGGATAGCATCATTTCAGTTTATGCTAGGTAGAGAACGCCGAGCGCGTTGTGTATAGAGAACGCCGAGAGCGCCGAGGGGCCCGAAAGCCAACGGAAAGATACGGAAGGAGAGAGCGGTGAAGGAAGAGGTGCGTGTACGTGTTGCGCGGCGACGAGAGCGCGGTGGAGAGGAGCGAGAGAGAGATAGAGAGTGAGAAGGAGAGCGCGGCGAAGGGAGAGGTGCGCGTATAGTTCGTACGTCTTGTGCGGCGAAGAGAGCGCGGTGGAGGAGGGAGAGAGCTCTTATTCCCCTGCGGTCGTTCGCTTATTTCCCCTCCTCCCGCGTGACGGTCGGTTTTTTCTCGATTCACTCCCCGGCAAAAATGTGTACCTAACGAGCCTATAGAAGTATTCACTTCAAAAGTCTTGCCACATCTGGCATGACGAGCTGCGTTGTCGCTTGGTCACGTTGCTAAATCTTCGATTAGGTACACCTGATTCAGTCATGACTAAAGCTATGCGCGACGGCACAGTCGTCCTATCTGCTCCCCCCCATCACTTATAGGCTCGAACGAAACAGCTGACAACATTGTCGCCTTCGCTTGATCGCCAGCGCTCACCGCCGTCTGCCGGTCTACACTCGAGTCTCGAGTCTGTGTCGAGACTATAATAAGTACCTAGTGCATGTGTATAATACCCGCAACAAGGATTTGGCTTTTACATTTTGGCGGTTGTGAAGTGCTGGAAAAAGGCTTGCGTGCTCGCGTGAAAAGAAGTTCGGTTTTTGTGTAACTGTTTCAACCTACTACGGGGTGCAACTATCGTAGTACCGATAAGTAGGTATAGTACGTACGCTACAATCAAAGCTGTTCGATTCGGCAAACTCCTCAACGCTATAACGCTATACAACAGTTTTGATTCTCGATTAGTCGAGACTTTTGGACATAAGTATAAGTAGAACGTTTACACATAAGTAGTGTATGTTTTTGTAGGCATGTGTTTATCGCTGGCAATAGGCATAGGCTTCTGCTTGCGTGCTGCATGAAAAGAAGGAAAGCGGAACTCCGACCGAAAGTGCATCGCAAGTATGGCAACGTTCAGTAAATCACCTTTATAGCACTGCGTGACCTAAACCCGCACTTAAGTCACGCTTATCCGTGACTTAAATAGCCCATTATTACACCGTGAAATAATGAATTTGCTCAAGTTACAGACCCATATAGGCTGTAATAAAGACTAAAAATACTCGTAATTAATATTTTTAATGGTGAGAATAAAAGAAGGAAGTGGAAAATCACTATTAATATCCTCAAAAAGCACGCGAAATTAAGAAAATTGGTTGTAATCGTTTTGACATTTCGAGGTTAGTCTTAACGTTTTCAAGTTGTCATCCCTGCATGCCGAGATGCATATGAGACATTTTTTTGGGCGGGAACTTCAAATGTTATAGTTTACAATAATAGTACATTTCGATATGGGTGTGGGAAGGTGATTATGCACCTCATGGGACGATTTTCACACGAGCGAAGCGAGTGCGCAAAGTCACATGAGGTAAAAATTACGTTGCACACCAGTATCAAACCGTATTTTATACTACGAGCGCCAAATAATCAAAGTAAAGTTTTGATTTTGAGGTTAGAGTGGTATAAAATTTAATTTTCATAGTTTTTTTTTAACTTTTTTTTCTTATTTTTTTGGGCGTTTGGCACAGTTTGACATAATATGGCATAGTTTGGCACAGTTTGACACAGTTTGGTGTGTGTGTGTATATATAATTTTAATTTTATGAAACATTAGAGTATTTTTATAAATACTTTTTATAAGTTCATAGTTATATTAGATACTCTTTAAAAGGATGAAACAGTTATTCTATTTCTATAAGAAAAATAGCTCACGCGGTTAGGTGTCCGACTGGCACGCTGGCGACCCGGGTTCAATACCACCTCGGGTCGCTTTTTTTTATTAAATTGTTTGAGGGATGTTATGCCATATTATGCCCGGTTGTGCCATGCTATGCCATATTGTAGCAAACTGTGCTTGAAATTTGAAAAAAAATTAGGAAAAACATTTTTAATTTTTAAAATCTATCATTGTGTCAAACTGTGCCAAACTATGCCTCACTGTGCTATACTGTGCCAAAATATGCCAAATCGTGCGAAATGTCCGAATTGTCTTAGGTCTAGCACAAAAAGGCACAGTTCGGAACAGTTTGGCACAGTGTGGCACAGCTTGGCATGGTTTAGCATAGTTTGGCATTGTTTGGCATGATTTGGCACAGCGAATTATTTCCACTAGGGAGTGAACAAATCATTGCAATACTTTCAATGACAAAGGGAAGGAATAGAAATACAGATGAAATCTGTTTGGGAAGATCTGTGCAAAGTTGAAGAATAAGATGAAGGATAAGATTAATTTCTTGTCATCTGAAGTTGGCGCATCACGAATGCAGCAGCAATTTGAGCATGCCAAGAAGATTAGCAGCCTTCAGCAGTGTGAAATAGAGTCTGTATCGACAATGGTCAAGATGATGAGAGGTGGTGGTACAATTACAGAAAAACTGATACAGGAATTCAAACAGTTTGTAAAATCTCTGGAAGGAATCAGAAATACAAAATGGTCTGACATGAACATTAATAAACAAGGAGAAGATTTTTACAGCAGTACATGTATGCCTCAGTATTCAAGATCTTGAAAATCCTTGCATTGATAACCAATGACCGCCAAAAGCATCGCTATTCTAAACAAATTGAAAGCTGACAGAATGAAGCCTCTGATTAATACAACATATCAAGAAGTGTCGAGTATCTTGGTATAACAAGAAATGTATGAGAGATATAATTCTCCATTTGCTGGACAAAGTTGGTTATTTATATTTAGAAGTTATCTATTTTGTTTTAAAAATAGTTTAGTGATTGTCATATTTTCAGGATAAGAATAAGCAACGAATATGCAGTCACATGATTGTTATTTACTGTAAGAACGTAGATACTTGAGATACCAGAATGGAATATTGCATAAACTTCAAGTCCTTCAAAGTGTTATCGGCAGGAGGCAATATATTTGCTTTTTTATGTGGGAATGAAAGAGGCAGGAAGAGATAATAAAGGTAGAACTTTTCCAAATGGTTTGAAAGACGTTCGAACTGATTCACATTTTTACGAGGCAAGGAAGGTAATTTTGATTTTGGCATTATTTAATTGCTCTTAGATTCAATATACAGAAAATATACAGAGATAATAATATAATTTTGTTGATACTACTTAGAAAGAAGAAATTGCAAAGCAGTTCATGTTACCAAAAAGAAAAAGTAAGATAGCAACACTCTTAAAGCAAGATGGAGAAGCGTATTGCACTTGTGTCAAAATTCTGACAGTTCAAGTTTTATGATGTTAGTGATTCATATTTCTGCATAAAGTTTCAACTGTGTAATATTTTATTGATAGTATAAAGTTATATACTTCTTAGTGGCTGTGATGCTTGTGAGCAATGGTATCATGGAGGTTGTATAAATATTACTGAAAAGGAAGCTAAGCACGCCAACCAATGTTTCTGTGTTGTAAGTTACTTATATTTTCAAATAGCGAAAAATGTTCAATGCCATTCAAATTTTACTTATATTATGTATACTAAAATATATGAAAAATTATTTCAGAGATGTAGAGAAGAAGATCCGACTTTGATGCTAGATATAAACCTAAAAAATTAGAGCGAGTAGAAAAGTCTGAACAGGATGATCACAAACATAAAAAATACAAAGAAAAAGAAAGAGTTTTAAGATACGAGTATGATGCTGCATGGGATCCAGCAAAATAACTAAGAAATCCTCCAAAAAATGTGGTGAATGTTCTGGTTGTCCAAGAACTGATAACTGATGTGGGAAATGCGATGCATGCAGGTACAATATTATTAAAGTGTTGTTAACATAAAAATCGTGTGCACTGAAATAAGATTTATGAGTTGAATTTTTTTTTATTGCAGGCATTTAAATGAGCAAATTATGAACCGCTGAAATAGATATCGAAAGAGTGCGTCAATAGTTAAAACTTGATAAACTTGTTGAACGAGAAAAACAAATTTGATCGAATATAGCATCTAGAGCAGGTATGCTTGCTATCTCACTAAACTCAACTTATAACCATGAAATAATGGAATAAATGACACAACAGCAGATTAGAGACCAAATAATAGCAATTAATGGCAGAAGTAATGAAGAAATATGGTATGCAAATGAAAAACAGAGCAAAAGAATGATTAGTTAAAATTTATATTTAATTAGAATGCAGAATCTTTTTTTCAAATCAGGTTTCAAATTATCCAAGGAAAATAATTTTATAGACTGTGTAGTACATAAATAATTGTATTACATTACTTATAATAATTTATAGTTTGTACGATGTTTTTGTAGATATCAATAAATTCAAGACAAATTATTACACTTATGTACTTATCATTAATTTAGGTATACTTCTTTTTTAAAATTAAATGATTTTAATGTGTATGCTCATGCTTTATGCGTAGGTTACTAATACCTTGAACGTAACTGAAATCAAATTTATACATCACATAAGTCATCAAAATATCATATAGCTATGCTAAATGTGCATGGGTTCTATCCGTTATTTACATCCTATTCCTATCCTTTTGATTTAACAAACTTTATAAAACCTTTCAAAGGAAAGTTCATAAGGAAAACAATATTCTGACAGTTGTACGACCAAAACAATCAGAACCATGCATCTGCCATGCATCTTCCAAAACTATATTCAACAATATTGATCAACAACTACTGCAGTGGAATTACTCCATCGATGATCAATTGCAAAGCACGATCCAAAGCACGATCCCTCATTAAAAAAAAGGACCGAAACATATTGAAACGTACCTAAAATCTTCAAAAAACGGATTGGAAATATTTTATGAGATATCCGTTTCAATCAGTTTCAATCCAACTTCGTTGAAAAAATATATTTTACGTATTGAAACGGATTAATAAGGATAAGAATGGACTTAAATGGATTCAAAAAACGGATTGAAACGTGTTGGTTTTTCTTAATCCGTTTCAATCCTTTTTTTAAAGAGGGATCTGTTTACTTCAAAAAATTCCAGTGTGCTCGGACTCTTTTTATATTCTGTTATATATTCGCTAAGCTTACATCAGCTGCAGCTGAGCTGCGCCGTCTGCTGTGTGTATAGGCTGGTTTTCATGAAAAAAAAAACCGCTGCCAAGTCATTGTCACTTAGCTTCCTCCTATTCTGCTAGTGGAAGATAATTACATGGGAAAACCAACTCATTCTTTGATTTAAATATTCGCTACTATTCGATACTAAAAGGATAGGTTTACTCGAATTCAAAATCAGAAAACATATATGCACGTCCAACCTTATTACGATCGATCACGTAGTTCCAGAATTATAACAGTATACGTACGCACGCATGCACGCACGCACGCACGCACGCACGCACACACACACACACACACACACACACAGACAAAACCATCTGCACGGACATTTTATAAAACCATGAAAACTCTCAAAATATACTAAGCTTTAATTATCAAATTATATGGTTTAACAAAAATAATAATGTTCAGCTCCACAACGGAGTATACAGGGTGAGAGTTGAAGAATTTGAATCGTTAATATCTTTAAACTAAAAGTTTCCATAAGCTACAAAAAGAACCTAGCCGAAGTGATCAAAAGATCAATCTTTTCCTAAAATTTCAAACTCAAATTTAAACCTTTTACTCCCGTAATCGTACGAAACATAAAAAAACATTTTTTTAGTTTTTGATTTTTATCTCGAAAACTATACGCCAAAATTGCTTAAAATTTTACAACTAGGTAGATATCGTTGTTATTTATTGTCATGAATTTTTTTCAAAACATTAGACTATTTATTTTTGGAGTTATATATGTTTAATCGAAAATTACCTTTTATATCATAAAAAAATGAACAGATAAGTCAATCTAGAAAATCTTGCGGAAAAGTAGACAATTTATGTTCTTTAGATACACTATTGTTGAATATATTGTATAAATCATATCATTATAAAAAGCAAAAATATTTTTTCAAAAATACAAAAATGGCTATAATATGGACAATAAAATGGTCAGAATCATAAAACAAAAATGACCTAAATTCAGAATTAGAAAAAATATATGCATGTCAAATTTTATTACGATCCGTCGCATGTTCCAAAATTATGGCGGTATACGTACATAACCAACACACACACACACACACACACACACACACACCACCAACACAAACACCACACACACACACACACACACAGCCATCCGCACGGACATTTTCTAAAAACGTATGATTCGTACTCCAAACACCTCCAAATGCGTTTCACGAAGTATTAGCAAAACTGAAAATTTTACTATCACAAAAGCTTCCTCTTGAGGAGGAAGCAACGAAAAAAAAAAACGAGTGATGGCAGCACTGGCAGACGTAACATGTTACGCCTCTCGAGCTGCCCTCGAGCGCGTCTCGGTCGGTAAAAGCGTGATCGGGAGAACTCGCGGCTGCTCTTGTGTTGCCTCGAGCCCTCGAGAGCGCGCTGCGCGCTTATAGGTACAAGTCTCGGTCAGTCCAGAGCGCGCTAGTGTAGTCGAGGCGGCGCGGCGGGCGCTCTCGAGAGATCAGAGTCTAACCTCGGAGTACCTTATATAGCTTGACCAGGCGCGCTCAAGGCTCGATCCTGGCATTCCTAGAGTCTACGCTATACGCTATACTTGCGCTCGCCCTCGAGAGCAGCGCTAGCGTCGAGCTAGCGTACGGAGGATTTCTCCAGTTGACGAGGCGGGCCAGACGGGCTGACTCTCGCGCGACTCGCGGTCTCCTTCTAGCGGCCAAGGCCGACACCAACGCTTGCAGCCGCTCTCGCGTCCGCTGGTTCGTGGCCGTCAGTAGATCGCACTCGCACCAAAGGCTTATTCTCGTAGCCGCGCTATACCTATATCGCTCGAAGCTGCTCTCGTGCTCTCATCCAGCGATATAGCCACTGTGAACGCACTCATACTATAAAACAGGTATAAGCCAGGAAATAGTAGATGCCCGCGGCCAAGAAATGAAGGACGCTAAAAGGAGACTTAAGAGAAAAATCCTCGAAAACAAACGACGGTGCCTTAAGGAACTTCAGGACGAGGTCGAACAGGACCCTTGGGGTCGACCGTATAAAACAGTAATGAAGAAGATTAAAGGAAGCTACGTGCCCCCTCCGAAATGTCCAGAACTATTACACCAGGCGGTGACCACACTGTTCCCCAGGCAACTGGAAGAGCCAAGTGTCATCGAAGGAGGTGTGAATGATAATAGGCTTAATAAAATAGCTAACCAAAAAAATCTTAATTTATATCAAACTAAGCATAAGATGCAAACGCATGTTCATAGACTTACCGAAAAACACGACCAGGACTCTCAAAATATATTATCTAGACTTAAAACTCAAATGAAAAAAACCAAAGAAGCTATTAAGCTAGAATTTTCGAGAAGCTCGAATAATCTATGGATTGGTGAACTTAAAAAGGTAAATTATAAAGAGTCAGCGAAACTCCATCCAAAACTTAATAAGTTATTTAAGAGAAAGAATAATTTCGACGTGGATCATATAATTGTCAAAGACCATGATAAAAACATACTTGAATCATTAAATATTGAAACAAATGATTATGTTAATATAAATAACACATATGAATATATCATATATGATAAAAAAATGTTTCCAGACATAATAGAGAAACATTTAGAAAAGATTAATACGGAAAAATACGATAATAATTCTACGCTTAAGAATATAGTTGATAAGGAAATAAATAATAATAAAGAACTGTTAAACAATTAAGTGCCTATCATGAACTTTGACAAAGATAATGTAGCCACTAAACCTAAAATTACTGAAGTAGAGGATATCCATTTCTCTAACGTTATCAAAGTAAAAATCCTCATTAAATATATGAGTAAGAAAACCTCCACAGGTTGGGATAAAATCCCAAATATAATAATTAAACACTTAAATAATAAGTGCAGCATAAAACTAAAGAAAAAAAACAAAAACCCTAATGACCTAGATAACTTTAGACCGATAAGCTTGCTCCCACCAATTAGTAAAATATTCGAAAGAATTATTATTAATATATCCATAGTCGAATTTTGCAATAGGAAAGAAATTATACCGGACCATCAATTTGGCTTTAAAAGCAATCATTCCACATTACACGTGATCAATAAATTAGTTTCAGATATAAACTGGCACCTACTAAATAACGAATTGGTGGGTGCAATGCTCATAGATCTCAGAAAAGCATTCGACTTCGTATGGTTAGATGGATTAATATTTAAATTGTTAAAATAAGAAGCAAGCCTTCATCTAGTTAAACTGATAAACGATACAATTAACCCTACTGAAAAAATTCAGATGAAAATCAACTGATAATCAGCTGATAATCACCTGATAATCGTGCCAAAACGTCAGCTGATTATCAGGTGATTTAAGCTTAATATTTTTATTAAAGCTAATAGTTATAAATATGCGTTTATAAGAGATAAAATGTTAATGATAATCAGCTGATAACCAGCTGATAATCAGCTGATAATCATCTAAAATTTGTAACCTTTATTATATTATTATAAGTTGTTTAAAATAAGTAAAATTTATAAATTACACATAATGAGGGCCAGTACTGGTGTTACCATCAGGATGATAACACGAAAACTCTGGCAGTGAGCACCCAAATTTTTGTTTTTTATTAATTAGGTTTAAAAAAAAATTTTTAGATGTTAAAAAATAAAAATTTGGGTGCTCACTGCCAGAGTTTTCGTGTTATCATCCTGATGGTAACACCAGTACTGGCCCTCATTATGTGTAATTTATAAATTTTACTTATTTTAAACAACTTATAATAATATAATAAAGGTTACAAATTTTAGATGATTATCAGCTGATTATCAGCTGGTTATCAGCTGATTATCATTAACATTTTATCTCTTATAAACGCATATTTATAACTATTAGCTTTAATAAAAATATTAAGCTTAAATCACCTGATAATCAGCTGACGTTTTGGCACGATTATCAGGTGATTATCAGCTGATTATCAGTTGATTTTCATCTGAATTTTTTCAGTAGGGAAGGAACGTAAATTCCGAGTCTCAATAGGAGAGCACGTTTCAAACAACACATTTATAATAACAAAAGGCCTGCAACAAGGAACGGTTAACTCTCCGGTACTATTTAACATATTCACAGCTAAATTATTGGAACTATTTGGAATAAATAATGAACCGAATACGTATGGATTGGCTTTTGCTGAAGATTTAGTAATATATATCGCTCATAAAAATGCTAAAGTCATTGAAGAAAAATGACTGATTTTATACAACAAAATTAAATCCTATTATACTAATTGGGGTCTTTCAATTAACGCAAGTAAATGCGAATCCATACTATTTAGAAATATTTTTGATAAATACAAAATAGAATCAAAAATCTTGTAAACAATATCAATTAATAGACAAAGAAGATTATAGAGAGATTATAACTCCTCACAAACCTCCCTGTTAAAAATAGTCAATAGAGATGGATTAAATTATTAATTGAATTCTAAGCTATATCTGAATCCCATTTTTTGCATTAGAACTCGATTAAAACAGATAGAATTGATAGGAATCAATAGGAATCGATAAAATTCTATACAAAAAAGGACCAGCAAAGTTAATAGAAACCAATGTCTGGTATTAACTATCTACTTCAATTGTTATTTTCCGTATTAAAATCTATTGACTCCTGTTGATTCTAATCTATTTCAATCGAATCCTCATACAAAAAATGGTATTCAGAATTAGCATAGAATCTGTTGATAATTTAATTGATCCCAATCGATCCCTATAGACTATTTTTAGCAGGGCTCAAGTACGTTATTTAGGGTATAATACTAGATGAAAGGCTTCGCTACAATATCCACGTCAACACCATACTTATTGTTAGTAAAGCAACAAACAAATTCAGAAAATTACACAACTTATTTACTCTCCACACCTGTGCAGTAAAAAAAGATACTGGCCTATATTACATTAATAAGACCTATATTGACATATGGTTGTAACATATGGTACAATATCAGTGCGAGTTATATGGAAAAACTCAGATTTTTTGAAAGATAGTGTATAAGAGCCTGTCTCCGTTGGCATAGATATTATTGAGAATATAGTACATTTGACAGTACCCTGCTAAAAATAGTCTATAGGGATCGATTGGGATCAATTAAATTATCAACAGATTCTATGCTAATTCTGAATACCATTTTTTGTATGAGGACTCGATTAAAATAGATTAGAATCAACAGGAGTCAATAGATTTTAATACGGAAAATAACAATTGAAGTAGATAGTTAATACCAGACATTGGTTTCTATTAACTTTACTGGTCCTTTTTTGTATAGAATTTTATCGATTCCTATTGATTCCTATTAATTCTATCTATTTTAATCGAGTTCTAATGCAAAAAATGGGAATCAGATATAGCTTAGAATTCAATTAATAATTTAATCCATCTCTATTGACTATTTTTAACAGGGTATGTACAGTATAGAGCGCGCTAGAATAAGTGAGCGCGCTGACGAGTGTGTGAGGGGACACACACATGCAAGTATCCCCTCTCGCGGTATGCGTGTAAGTCACATGATTACTAGCGGTGCCGAGACTATACGAGTCTCGCACATCGCTCTCTTGGGTTTGAACCGTCGCCGACTACATATGGTGTGCGCGACGCACAGCTGTACATATACTTAAAGTCTAATAAATCCACATTTTTAATTAAACATTAATCCTCTGCTTTACCTCATTTCTCCAACATATGTACTCATATGAGTCATATGAGAGATATTTAGTGAAATACAAGTGAGGTTAAAAGCCACGTGGTGAAGAAATTTTTCAAAGTAAAAAATCAAAGTGTTTGAATAATATAAGAAGAAAAATACAAGTGAGAATAAATAGCTAAACAAAAAGACTATTGATTAGTAGACAAATTTTTTGGAAAAATCGTAAAATCAGTGTGATGCACGCGGATTAAAAAGTACATGTGAAACACGTGGCAGAGTGCATGGAAAACCGAGAGACGCCGGAAACGAAGAAAGTTGAGAAAATTAAAGAGGAAGATTCTGAACACGAAGGAACGTTCGAGAATCAACTAGAAATTGAAGAGAATTCTGAAATAGAAGAGAAAATCGAGTTTCAAGGAGACGAAATGGAGAAGAAAGAATTTGCTATACCGGTGTTTGATGGAGAGGATTACAACATGTGGAAGAAGAGAATAACGATGTTTCTAAAATTAAAAAAGTGTCATGAAGTAATAGACAAAGAAAAGCCCTCAACAGGAGCAAGCGAAACATGGGATGATAATGACTTGAAGGCGATTAACATAATTTATTGTGCTATTTCGAATAAGCAATTAGAGTTCGTGTGCGAAGAGACTACTGCGTTTGGAATAATTAAAAAGTTAGACAGTATGTATTTGAAAAAATCTACAGCACTGTAAATTGTATGCAGGAACAGACTTGAAAAAATAAGATTAAATAATTATAGTGACACGGCGTCATTTTTTAGTGATTTTGAGAAAGCAGTGAATGATTTGAAAGGCGCAGGTGCCAATATAAGTGAAAAAGAAAAATTAAACTATATGCTGAACACGTTGCCAGAATCGTACAGCTACATAGGTGATTTAATTGATACATTAAAAGAAGAAGATCAGACAGCTGATTACGTGAAAAATAAAATTAAGCTTTCCAAGATGAAACACGGCAATGAAGACTCTGAAAGAAAGTCAAACGTCTTCGCGACAAGCAAAGAAAGATGATATAAGTGTGGAAAAACTGGTCACTTCGCAAGAGAGTGCAAAGATGGCGGTCAAGCAGCGCACAGCGGTGAAACATGGCGAGGTCCGACACGTGGTCGAGCCCGCGGCAGAGGAAGAAGAAGCAACTACGGCAGAGGGCGCGGCAACTTCCGTCAGCAGCAGCAAGGTGCCAGTACGAGTCAACCGAGTGGGTCCGACGTCAGCGCCTGGGTAGCAACAGCGCATGCGGCGCAAAATAGTGAAATAGGTTATTACCTATTTTATTAGATAAATTGGTTGCTCGACAGTGGATGTTCAGACCACATTGTAAATGATGATAGTTATTTCGAAAATTGCATTGTTTTGAAGAAATCGATTAAAATCTATTTAGGAGATAGCAGTGAATTAGAAGCAACAAAAATCGGAAAGCTATTTCAAAGCATTCGATAAAGAGAATAAAATTGTAATGAAAAATGTTTTATACGTGAAAGAAATGAACACAAATTTAATTAGTTACGGGAAATTAACTGATAGTAACACGATTGTCTCGAAAGGTAATTTAGCAAAAATAATTGATGAAAAAGAAAATTTGATAGCAGTAGCGTATAAAGAAAATTGTACATATAAAATCACGAGTAGATTGGAAATTGAACAAAAAACTGTAAAGAATGCTGAGTGTATTAATGGTAAAATGAGTAAAAAAGAAAAATGGCACAGAATGCTAGGGCATGTGAATTTTGGCTATTTAAATTTTTTAAGTAGAAAACAATTGGTGACGGGCATTCCAACTGAGTTTGAATCGGAAATATTAAAATGCAAAATTTGCATAGAGAATAAAATGCATAATTTACCGTTTAAAAATAACAGAACAAGAGCGAAAAATATTTTAGAGATAATACACACTGATGTATGTGGCAGCTTCAAGACCCCGCGTCCAAACGGTGAAAAATATTTTGTTTCATTTATCGACGATTACAGCAAAATAGCCAAAATTTACTACATTAAAACAAAGAATAAAGTATATGATTGTATGATAAAGTACGTAAATGAAGTAGAAAACTTAACAGGAAAAAGAGTAAAAACAATACGATGCGATAATGGTACTGAATACCTACCCTCGTTAAAATAAAGGATCGATACATATTGAAACGTACCTAAAATGTTCAAAAAACAGATTGGAAATATTGTATGAGATATCTGTTTCAATCAGTTTCAATCCAACTACGTTGAAAAAATATATTTTACGGATTGAAACGGATTAATAAGGATAAGAATGGACTTAAATGGATTCAAAAAACGTATTGAAACGATTTTATGCAAGCTCTTCGCGTGAGATTGATCGTATTTCACGTCTCATGTATCGAACAAAAATGCGCTTTTAATTTTTGATTCTATACTCGTGATTTTCACCCTCGCTTCTCTTTTAGGCAACAAACCTCCACACTTAATTATACGCACAGTATCAACTTTTGCGTACCTGTATCGAAAGTAATATTCTAAAATCTATCAAATAGATGTTTTGACGTACTTGTATGAAACTGATTGAAATGGATGTTATATTTTCGATCCGTTTCAAAATTCAATTTTTTGTACATGAACTTCCAATAAGGATGCTAACCAGAAGCTGAGATTACTGCGGATTTTGACAAAACTGATGAGTCAGAAAGTTTGATCTCTCGTAAGAATTCGAAACCCTTAAAACGAAAACCGAAAAGGGTTTTGCCAGCTTACAACTCTGAAGACAGTGACAGCACTCTATCAGATAGTCTAATTTTTCCTAAAAAAAAGGTGTCGCATTTAAAGCCTGACAATCAACCAAACCAAAGTAGCTCAACGAATAAGTTTAAGATTAGTAATAAGTATAAAAGTATACTTGATCACTTAGCATCTGATACTAGCATTGATGAATAACCTACTATTGTCAAGAAATCAGATGCTGATACAAGCGACAGTCAATTATCTGAGATCCTGAAGTATTAAAAGGTAAAGAAAATTTGTACTATATCTTTTACTTTATTTCACGAGACAGTATTGGCAATTTCTAATAATTTATTTTAGGGTTATTTGTTGATATTAACGCCGAAGAGATCAGTACAGCACATTCCTTATCACGAAGTACGTCATAAGCTCCTCTATTACTTTAAATCAGCACGTATTTGAAATATTGTATGTTTTTATATAATTATTATTCTTTAAAGTATTTATAACTTTTGAGCTCTTCGAAAATTATAGCTAAAAGTAAAGAAAGCCGCAAAATTTCTCATTGTTTTATTTTGTCGCATTTTATTTAACCCCTATATAAATTTGAAACTCTAAAAATAATAGATAGTCATACATCCCATCATACATTCGCCATTTCAATATGGTGCCTTTAAATTTCAAATCTGCTTCAATTCTTTTTTTTAATTATGCGGGTTTTTCAAATATCAATTGAAAAATAATATTTTGTGCTATACAGTATCAGAGACAAAACATTTATATTTTGCTTATAACAAACAAACAAAAATTACAAAGTATAATATACCACGACATAGTTAACTATGACGTGGTATATCATATAATTTGTTTTTTGCTGTTCTGAGCAAAATAATGTTTTTTGTCTGGTAGAGTAGTAGCGCAAAATTTTAATTTTCAATTGACATTTGAAAAGCCTGCATAATTTTAAAATAAATTGATTGAAACGTATTTGAAACTTAAAGACACTGATTGAAATGTATTTGAACTGATCGAAACTAAAGTTATCGTATAAAAATAGATTTGGATTGAAATAGTTTCAGATTAAAATAAAATCGGATTGAAATGGATTCAGATTAAAATAAAATCGGATTGAAGCGAATTCGAAAGCATTGCATGATTATTGAACAAACTGATTGAAACGGATTTGGAACATTAAGACTTTTAGAACTGCACAAGATTGAAACGGATTCAAACTTTTTTGAATGATTGTAACGGATTTGAAAGTTTGGAAAAATTTGTCATCACTCTCGGATTGAAACGAATCTCACTTGATTAAAAAAACGGATTGAAACGTATCTGTCCATTTTTTTCTGAGGTTCATCCGTTCTAATCTTTTTTTTAACGAGGGAAATGCAATGGATAAAGAAATGTGTAGTTTGTATGAAAATGAAACATGGAAATTAGTTGAGAGACAAAAAGGAAAAGAAGTACTAGATGTAAAATGGGTTTATACGAAAAAATCTGATAATACATTTAAAGCTAGGTTAGTAGTAAGAGGTTTCCAACAAACGAATGGTATTGATAACATATACGCTCCAGTAGCAAAAACGCAAACATTAAAAATTTTGTTTTCTTATTGTTGCAAATTCGGATTAATCATAGAACAGATGGACGTTGTTACAGCATTCTTTAAAGACCTCGTTAAAAAAAAAAGATTGGAACGGATTAAACCTCAGAAAAAAATGGGCAGATACGTTTCAATCCGTTTTTTGAATCCAGTGAGATTTGTTTCAATCCAAGAGTGATGACAAATTTTTCCAAACTTTCAAATCCGTTACAATCAGTTTGTTCAATAATCATGCAATGCTTTCGAATTCGCTTCAATCCGATTTTATTATAATCTGAATCCATTTCAATCCGATTTTATTTTAATCTGAAACTATTTCAATCCAAATCTATTTTTATACGATAACTTTAGTTTCGATCAGTTCAAATACATTTCAATCAGTGTCTTTAAGTTTCAAATACGTTTCAATCAATTTATTTTAAAATTATGCAGGCTTTTCAAATGTCAATTGCAAATTAAAATTTTGAGCTACTTATACTCTACCAGACAAAAAACATTATTTTGCTCAGAACAATAAAAAACAAATTATATTATATACCACGTCATAGTTAACTATGTCGTGGTATATTATACTTTGTAATTTTTGTTTGTTTGTTATAAACAAAATATAAATGTTTTGTCTCTGATACTGTATAGCACAAAATATTATTTTTCAATTGATATTTGAAAAATTGAAATGGCGAATGTATGATGGGATGTATGACTATCTATTATTTTTAGAGTTTCAAGTTTATATAGGGGTTAAATAAAATGCGACAAAATAAAACAATGAGAAATCTTGCGACTTTCTTTACTTTTAGCTATAATTTTCGAAGAGCACAAAAGTTATAAATACTTTAAAGAATAATAATTATAAAAAAACATACAATATTTCAAATGCGTGCTGATTTAAAGTAATAGAGGATCTTATGATGTACTTTGTGATAAGGAATGTGCTGAACTGATCTCTTCGGCGTTAATATCAACAAATAACCCTAAAATAAATTATTAGAAATTGCCAATACTGTCTCGTGAAATAAAGTGTACAAATTTTCTTTACCTTTTAATACTTCAGGATCTCAGATAATTGACAGTCGCTTGTATCAGCATCTGATTTCTTGACAATCCCTCGTTAAAAAAAAGGATTGAAACGGATTAAGAAAAACCAATACGTTTCCATCCGTTTTTTGAATCCATTTAAGTCTATTCTTATCCTTATTAATCCGTTTCAATCCGTAAAATATATTTTTTCAACGTAGTTGGATTGAAACTAATTGTAACGGATATCTCATAAAATATTTCCAATCCGTTTTTTGAACATTTTAGGTACGTTTCAATATGTTTCGATCCTTTTTTTTAAGGGGGTCTCAAACCCATTTCTGCGATTTTACCGACCTTGCGGCCGGTAGTGCAGGTAGTGCTTAAATAACCTCTGGCGCGATCTGGCGTCAACCACTACAAAAATTTGCAATATCGAAACTCACACTGCGTGTTGCCGTACACGCAGATTTGATATAACGAAAAATGCCGCTATACATAATGATCTGTATTTCGTATATACATCACACGTGTTTCGACTACACGCATTTTTTACAATAAAATAACTGTGCATTTCGCATATACACGCGTGTTTCGAATACACGCTTTTTATATTATAAAAATTAATAAATAATTACGTGTATTTCGCATATACACACGTGTTTCGAATACACGCTTTTCTTATGACAAAAAACTACTTTTGAGATGTGCCATTTTTTTTCCCAGAAATTTGAAAAAAATGAGTTTATTTATAAATGATGCATTGTATAAAGTTGAAACTTGGTATAAAAGCCCTTGTTATGTCTTTCAACAAATTTATACAGTTTAGTGACTTAAGCGTAACCAGAAGATCTAGTTTGTTCTAAATTGTCGCTTTTAGCGCAAGTGTTTTCGAACAAAGTAGATCATCTGATTGTAGTAAGTGCATCAAACTGCTGAAATATAGTGAAATACATTACGAGGGCTTATTATATTAAGTTTCAAGTGTATACAATGCACCACTTTTGAGATATGCAATTTTAGTCAAAGAAATTTAAAAAAAAATTGAGTTTATGTACAAGTGATGCAATGTTTAAACTTGAAACTTGGTATGCAAGCCCCTGTTATATATTTCAACATATTTATACAGTATAGTGACTTAAGTGTAACCAGAAGATCTAGTTCGTTCTAATTATACGCTTTTGGCGCAAGTGTTTTCGAACAAAATAGATCTTTTGGTTACACTTAAGTCACTAAACTGTATAAATATGTTGAAATACATAACACAGGCTTGTATATCAAGTTTCAAGTGTATATGTTACATGAGGTTTGAGATATACAATTTTTAACCACATAAATCTTAAAAACTTAAATTTATATAGATGTGCTATATCATCATATAGACTTGCGACAAAATTTTGGCCTGCAAAAAGCTTTGGAAGGAACAAGAAGCGTCAGAAGCTACTGCCGTATAAAAGGAGATGTACTAGTATAAGCAGCAAGTTGATTTTGGTCGAGGACCAGTAGGGAATCCTGAACATACAGCTGTTGCAGGAGTTGCTTGTATTGCAGCAGCAGCAGTTGATCAAGCTCAAGTAGCAGCAGCAGCAAAAGTTGTATGAATATAAGCAGCAAAAGCTGCACACACAGCAGTCGCAGCAGTGGCCCCTGAATATGCAGCTGGAGTACACTGTGGACCAGTAACTCCAGCAGCACTGGACTCCGTACTAGTAACAGCAGACCCTGGTCGAGGACCTACTGTAGATCCTTGATGTACAGCTGTAGAATGTATACCAGCAACTTTCAACTTCAGGGTCGTCTACAGATGATTGCAACAGCAAAGCTAACCAGGCCAGCAAACAGCGTGATTTCAGCTCCAGGGTTGTCTTCTGATGATTGAATCTGGTTCCAAGGTCATTTGTTACGCACACCTAACCCTGCTGTATGGACGCTCGACGCTGCTGCACTATACATTCGGGAGGATTACCTTTGAATAACTTGAATGGTTGAACCGACGACGAGGCGTAAGGCGGGATGGCAGCTTCAGAAACGTCAAACACAAGGTTAAGGGGGTGCTCAAACCCAATTTTTAGCGACCGAGTCGAGGTAAATCGAGACTCGTAGGAAGAATTGCTTGTTCAACGACTAATTACGTGAATTATCAAAACAAGACATAGTGCCCTTCGTCTGCCGGAGTCATCTAGCCACCATGCAATAGTTCAACGGTCAGATATTTCAGTAAAATAGTTTTTTTACTCCAAGCGACGGTCCTGAACAGCTGTTCGTTGCTCTGGCTCCGCGGCTCTGGCGAAAGATCGGATACGGACGACTGCGATACAGGTTGGTGCGCGGTCCTGGATCTGTGGACCTAGGGCTGGGGCGCGTGGCGTCTGCGGCCGACACGTTCACGCAGCCGCACTGCGCCAGCGTGCTTGTGTTTTGACGTTTTGAAGCTGCATCCGGCCTTCGCTCGTTCGGTTCAATTCAAGTTATTCAAAGGTATTGAATGTATAAGTGCAGCACGTCGAAGCGATACAGCAGTGTTAGTGTGCTAATCAAAACGCATATGTTTTCAAGCCGCTCCGCTCGAGGCGATCTCGCTCGCGGATCTTGCTGCTCACGGCGAGGATCGCAGTTGCTTCGTTTACTTCTAATGCAGTGCGAGAAGTATATAAAAGTGATGCTCCGAATTTCAGCTACGATCAGTGTGTGAGTGTCAGTCCGTCAGAGAGTGCTGCCAGTAGAGGAAAATACGCAACTCCAGCAAGAAACTTGACTTTCTGCGCTTGGAGGTGTATCCCTTGTTTGGTGTCTGCTTCTGTTGCTGCTGCTGGTGCTCTTGCTGCTTCCACTTCTGCGTATACATTCAACTTTCAAGATGCATTCTAGATGTGGATCGACTATCACTGTTTGTGCGCTACTTCTACGGCTGTGCTGATACCTTCCTCCGACATACTGTCTGGATGAGATTCGTCGACAATCAAAATTCACAAGTATTTCTTGTGTTATGTGCAGTGAAATCAGTGATTACGTGGTTTATTATGTGTTGATGACTCTATAGCTGATTTACACTGTCTGTGATTATAGGTTGGCATTGACGCTACAAACAAGTTGACTCTGAAGCTGGATAAAAACTGTCTGCTGCTACTGATGTGGTTGGCGTTTCGAGAGGCTTCAGTTATCTGGGAGACGGACTCTGAAATCAGGG
>CM053172.1:29725082-29747476 GCA_012977825.3 Pteromalus puparum
TTCACGCTCTTTGGTGGTGATGGCTGGCGTTGCTGAAGGCTTCAATCAGCTGAGGAGGACCTTGGAACCATGTTCACACTCACTGGTGGTACTGGCTGGTGTTGCTGGAGGCTTCGAACATCTAAGGACGACCATGGAACCAAGTTCACGCTCTCTGGTGCTACTGGGTGGGGTTGCTGGAGGCTTCAGTTATCTGAGGATGACCTTGGAACCAGATTCACGCTGTTTGTTGGACAGGTTAGCGTTGCAGGCCCATTTCAATCATCAGAAGACAACCCTGGAGCTGAAATCACGCTGTTTGCTGGCCTGGTTAGCTTTGCTGACCTGTTTCAATCATCTGTAGACGACCCTGAAGTTGGAAGTTGCTGGTATACATTCTACAGCTGTACATCAAGGATCTACAGTAGGTCCTCGACCAGGGTCTGCTGTAACTAGTACGGAGTCCAGTGCTATTGGAGTTACTGGTCCACAGTGTACTCCAGCTGCATATTCAGGGGTGACATAAACAAGTGACTTAAGTGTAACTAAAAGATCTATTTTGTTCGAAAACACTTGCGCCAAAAGCGTATAATTAGAACGAACTAGATCTTCTGGTTACACTTAAGTCACTAAACTGTATAAATATGTTGAAATATATAACAGGGGCTTGTATACCAAGTTCCAAGTTTAAACATTGCATCACTTGTACATAAACTCAATTTTTTTTTAAATTTCTTTGACTAAAATTGCATATCTCAAAAGTGGTGCATTGTATACACTTGAAACTTGATATTATAGGCCCTCATAATGTATTTCACTATATTTCAGCAGTTTGATGCACTTACTACAATCAGATGATCTACTTTGTTCGAAAACACTTGCGTTAAAAGCGACAATTTAGAACAAACTAGATCTTCTGGTTACGCTTAAGTCACTAAACTGTATAAATTTGTTGAAAGACATAACAAGGGCTTTTATACCAAGTTTCAACTTTATACAATGCATCATTTATAAATAAACTCATTTTTTTCAAATTTCTGGGAAAAAAAATAGCACATCTCAAAAGTAGTTTTTTGTCATAAGAAAAGCGTGTATTCGAAACACGTGTGTATATGCGAAATACACGTAATTATTTATTAATTTTTATAATATAAAAAGCGTGTATTCGAAACACGCGTGCATATGCGAAATGCACAGTTATTTTATTGTAAAAAATGCGTGTAGTCGAAACACGTGTGATGTATATACGAAATACAGATCATTATGTATAGCGGCATTTTTCGTTATATCAAATCTGCGTGTACGGCAACACGCAGTGTGAGTTTCGATATTGCAAATTTTTGTAGTGGTTGACGCCAGATGGCGCCAGAGGTTATTATAAGCACTACCTGCACTACCAGCCGCAAGGTCGGTAAAATCGCAGAAATGGGTTTGAGACCCCCTTAACGAAGGATAGTAGGTTCATCAATGCTAGTATCAGATGCTAATTGATCAAGTATACTTTTATACTTATTACTAATCTTAGACTTATTCGTTGAGCTACTTTGGTTTGGTTCATTGTCAGGCTTTAAATGCGACACCTTTTATTTAGGAAAAATTAGACTGTCTGATAGAGTGCTGTCACTGTCTTCAGAGTTGTAAGCTGGCAAAACCCTTTTTGGTTTTCGTTTTAAGGGTTTCGAATTCTTGCGAGAGATCAAACTTTCAGACTCATCAGTTTTGTCAGAATCCGCAATAATCTCAGGTTTGTTAGCATCCTTATTGGAAGTTCATGTACAAAAAACGGAATTTTGAAACGGATCGAAAATATAACATCCATTTCAATCAGTTTCATACAAGTACGTCAAAACATCTATTTGATAGATTTTAGAATATTACTTTCGATACAGGTACGCAAAAGTTGATACTGTGTGTATAATTAAGTGTGAGGTTTGTTTCCTAAAAGAGAAGCGAGGGTGAAAATCACGAGTATAGAATCAAAAATTAAAAGCGCATTTTTTTTGATACATGAGACGTGAAATACGATCAATCTCACGCGAAGAGCTTGCATAAAATCGCTTTTACGCGCACTGTATCGAAAAGGATGAATACGGATGGACGCGTATTGAATAAATTTTATTTAATGTTATGGTTTGAAATGGATTATTACAATAATTAGAACGTTATAATCCGTTACAATCCGTGTACATGTATCAAAATTTATTCAATACGTTTCAATCTATTTTAATTTACCAATATTTATAAAATTAACTTATTTTTCCATACATTAATACATTAATGTAAATATAAATTAATCAAACATAAACTTGAAATGGATTGCATAAATCAGATTACCCATTGATGTTCGTAATAGATTAGATCGGATTGAAGTAAAATTAAAAAAATAAAATTGGATGAAAAACTGATGTTTATGTACATTAAATTCATCAAATCCTCACTCATTTTTACATTAAAGCTATAAAAAAGCTATTTTTTGTAAATTAAGTAATTTTAAATCGGATCGATACGGATTGGTAACCTTTATTCTAAAATTCTTTATTAAATGCTTTACTATGTATTAATTAAGATACATCTACGTTAGTTCATGCCTATAAATATCAATTTGCATTAAATTAATTTGTTTATGTTATAGATTTGAACGGATTTTACACCTAACTTTCATAAATTGATATGGATTACAACGTATTGAAACTGATTCAACACTACATTTTGATTTACTGTAATGGTTTGGAACGGATTGGAACTAGGGAAACGTTCTAATCCGTTACAATCCACTTCAATCCGTTCCAATCCTTTTTTTTAACGAGGGATGCCACCTGGAGCCTTTAAATATTTAGACGAAAACGGATTCATAGTTGACAAAGAAATGATCCCGATACTGTAACCATATTGCCAAGACATATATACTGTAAAGCTATTAAATTTAAGCCAGAAAGAATCTTTAAAGTTCATTACGTTTATAACTTTGACATAACTAGATTTGATAAAAGTGAACTCAAAGAGTTTGACTACTACTACTCATTAAGACTGAAAAAGTAAAAATTTTTTTAGTTACTTACCAAACTGTACATATGTAATTATACGCCGTTAAATCTTAAAAGTTTATCTTGTTCAAAAAAAAAAAACAAATCAATTAAAACTTAATTTAAGGCTAGTTTTTTCTACACAATTTTTCTAGCGTAAGAATTAATTTTAATTGATATCTGTATATCGATAAATTTAATTTATAAAATCAAAAGTACGAAACAAATATGTAAGCGCAGCGAAAGTCCTACGAGGATCATTCTGTTCAAAACTAAGTTATGTAACGGGTTTTTATCTTTTCTTTTTCCTGTATTATTGATGATACTAAAGTTTAATAAAGAAATTTTCAAAATAAAAAATTCATGGCGTGATGGTCTAGAGCTTTGTCTACAAATCTTATGGTCCCGGGTTCGAGATCAAGGATAAAAATGTTTTGCTTTCTTCCTAAGGAAGCCTTGTAATAGTAATTTTTGGAGTTTGTGTAAAAACATGTGGAAAGTGTGTTTTGATGAATTTTTAGTCGAAAAATGGTGTTTTTAGAAAATGTCCGTACGGATGTATGTGTGTGTGTGCGTGTGTGTGTGTGCGTGTGTGTGTGTGTGTGTGTGTGTGGTTGATGTACGTTTTCAGTTACTTTGTGGTTTAATCAAGTCTTTTTCCTTGTTTTTGCTGAGTAGTGGCGAAAGGGTTTTATCCTTTTAGCGTTTTTTTTAGTGATATTTTGTTTTGAGTTAGTTTTGAAAGTTTATTCCGGAACGTTTATAAAGCTATTGGTTATAGTGTCTGAAGGGATTTATGTTTGTTGCACGCTGAAATGTTTATAATGTTCGTCGGTTCTTTTTTATATTCGCAGTGCCTTTTTTGAATGTTATAATCCCAGTATGTGGATTTCTAAACATATGATGATTTTGAAGGTATGAACATTACGTTACCTTAATTTTAGTGCATTTATGGGGAGAGTCTGAGAAACGTTAAATGAAATGCGTTTTACTAGGGGTATCGTGCGCGATAAAGCTGGAAGTAGGAAAAGGCTATAATTAAGTTTCAATTCGGATATTGGTTAGCAATTATATGTAGTGATCCTTTTTTTGGGGTTTTTATAAACGTTGTTTCAGTTTGAGTTCCATTTGTTTTTTTTTACCTGTATCTTGCTATTACTGGTTTATAAAATGCTCATCGGTTAGTTTAGTTACTATTTGATGGGTATTTGATCTAATATTACTTGGCTGTTTTTTTCTGTTTTTTGTTTTTATTATCGTTTACATTATTTCAGTTTCGTATTGTTATGTAATTTTATTTCTTAGATAATTTTAGTCATCAACGAAAGCATAAAACTTTTAGAATTAGTATGTGAAGTTAAAGATTTAGATATGTAAGCGATAATAGGTTGAAGGAGCTATGAAAGCAATAGGCAGCGGTTTTATTTTATGGACATTTTATTTGGCGAAATTGCAGTATTAAAATTTAATTTATTTTAATTTTTTTTTTTTGTTATTATCTCACCCATTTTTTCCGGCACGGTTTTGCAGTTCCTGTTTCGGCGTGAACAATCCGGTGCGAACCGGGTTGAATACTGGGTGCGAGGGACGGGTGAGACGTTTTTTTGCTGCTCGGTGGGGCTGATGAGGGTGTCTTCGAGGCGCGACGGTAGGGGATTTTACGCCCGACACGGTAGCTGAAAACGATGTTGCTAGAGAGTAGATTGGGCGACTAGACGCGTCTGATTCGTGGAGACGGTTTCCGCGCGAAAAATCAAGGTGAGGAGTCGTGGCTTGCTGACTAGGACGGTAGATGAGCTATAGTTCGGTAGGAGGCGACCCGAGGATGCGAAGCGTACGGGGGTTCTCGCGGCATCATGAGAGGTGGATTTTGTGGTGCTGGCGTCTGTCTCGGCAGGAGAGTCCACAAGGGGTCGCGGCTCTGCATAGGTGATCTAGCATTTTCTCACACTCTCGGACAAAACAAAAAAAAAAAAAAATTCTTTTGTGACCGGAAATGACAATGAAATGGATACGAGGAAAGGTAATTATTTAATCTTTTTATTGTGACTATAGTATAAAGTGTAAATAATTGTAATACTTGAATAATAAAATCATTTCATGTCTAAATATAATTATATACTTAATATTTAAATGTTTTAAAGCTATGCAATTTCATAAAAAAATAATTGTCTATAAATTTAAAAAAAATATATATGTCCTTGGTTTCGAACCCAGGACCATAAGATTTGTAGTCAATGCTCTAGACCATCACGCCACGAACACCATTGGTACTAAGCATAAGAATATTACATATGTTTATAGCTTAGACGTAACATATAACTTGTTTGCTTAAACTACCTGTGTATAAGCTTAAGTTTTATGAATGAATAAAGAAAAGGTTATTAACTATTATTGATCATGCACATTAATTGACTGTACAGTTATATCTTTTTTTAATTAGTCTATTAAAGCATAAATTACATAACTCCAGCATCGATCAACCAAAGTCCTGAAATTCCAGGAGCATTCGAACCGGCGAGGTCCCCTACGTTTCGCGAAAAAGTGTTTTCCCGAAAATCGACAAAAATAACTGTTAACTACCCCACCCTTACGAAAATAATGTGCAGAGATCTGTGCAGAAATCTCTGCAGAGATCTATACACAGATCTCTGCACATTATTTTCGTAATGGCAGGGCCCTTCCGAAGCGCCACGACCACGTGACCCGCCGCTGCGCTCGTCGGTGCGCTGCGCGTGCCTCCTCACTTCGTGCGCGCTCACCGAGCAAGTCACACGTCTTCTCAGCTACGCCACGAATTTCTCTGTGTTCACGTTACATTTAGTCTCAGAATAAAGCCACGTTTATTTCCTTTATAATTTACAGTGTTTTCCTTTCGAGTATCACTTCATCCTTGTCATTTGCGTCTAGATATAACTAATATTCCGACAGGTTATGGGCCCAGCACGCTTCCACTGCGCAGAAAAGTGATATTTAAAGTGATACGAAAAGGACCACGATCTACTCTCGACGTAGAAACCCAGAAAAGCACGCATCGCTTCCCAGTGAAACGCCACGAACACGGAGCGTACACGAGAAGCCAAAGACGAGTTCAAGCCTGGTAAGGTAAGGTAAGGTAGTATAAAGATAAAAAATCATTGTTTGAGTTCTGTCTAAGAGTTGTAAATCTAGTCAGAACATATGAGAACGATGAAAGAATCTCCAAGCTGACAGAAGTAGAGTAGAAAAGCCTGCCCTACAAAGCAGTAATGCAAGCTTTCCCGAAATAGTCACGGCAGAAAATTTAGCAGTTCACGGTACGGGTAAAGAAATTACTTATATAACCAACTAAAATACTTAACTTTTCAGATTGGCAACGCACATCAGAAAGTTCCAGAGAAGGCTGCATTATTTGAAGAGATGCTCCAAAAGCAAGGACAGGCAGCACAAGCAATACGAGTCGTGCGGCAGTCAGAGCCATGTGACCGCAGACTGTCCACCCAAGAATATGAAATATTTCAACTGCAACAACTTCGGCCACATAGCAGCAAACTGGTTGATGGACTCGTCGACTCAGTAGCTAAGGAAAATGCCAGGATGAATACAAACCTAGAGACACTTCACAAGACGCTGAAGTCGACATGAGCACCCTGACCAAGTTCATTGACGACCGGAAGCTCACTGGACCGAATCCGATCATCAAACCCAAGGTCATCAGTGTAGTAAACCTGGACGAGCCACTTAAGCTGTTCCCGAGAGGACGAGGACATGGCTTCCGGCCTGCGAACACCAAGCATTCAACGCTCCAGACACCTAGACTCAGGGAATTCACGAGCACGGATTTCAGAGGCTCCTCCACCCTCATGCCTGGGGCACCTGCTTTCAACCCGTATGATTGGAACGACGACGTAAATGTCAACGTGACTCACGATCTGCCTCCATATAAGGATTGGCGCAAAGAATCTGCTGAACGCCTGGGTACCACGTTTAACGATGTAATATTGCCTGAAGACATGGACGTAAGTAAACAACTTCATGGTTTTGATTGGATACGAATAAATAATTTAAATCAGTCTGGGTCCGTGAATCGGTCAAACACAAGCATGAACGATACGAAACTCAAGCAAACTAACATTACGCGAACGTACAGGTTAAAATTAGACTCAGATTACGCCCTCTTCGAGGATTCCTTATTCTCGGAACTGAAGTCGCGAAAGCTTTTCTATCTCTTTGAAAAGCAAGCACTCGGCTTGATAAGTCAAGATGAAGTCGACACGACAGGAACGTAGCGAGGGAAATTATTCTGAACAGAATAGACGAAAATACCACATTTACACCATTGACATTAAAGATCCAGTAGAACTGCTGGAAAAGATCAAAGAAATGAAAAGGAACGAATTTCGCACTCACATACAGCTCAAAGACGGCTGTTCAATCTTAAGTTTTACAAAGACAAGGAATCGGCGTTTAACATCTGCCTAAGATTCGAGGATCTCGTGAGAAAATACGAGAGTAATGATGGAATAGACGAAATGACTAAAACAGCCAAGAAAAGCCTATTTTACAACGCAGTAGAACACGCCTACCCGGAAAGTATGACGGCTGGAAGCATAGCTAGCCGTAATACGGGTAGGGAGTACACGTACAATGAACTGAAAGATTTGGTTTTTCAGATCGACAACTCACGTACGCCAGAAGAACACTGGAATGTTTGCTCTGTTCGGGGCCATCAAAGAAAACAGGAGAAAATCAAAGGACTAAAAGTGCATATGGCTTATATGCATTACTGACGACGATCAACGGCGATCCAAAATCGTATCGAAAAGCTGTGTCATCATCAGATGAAGACAGGGTGCAGGAAGCAATAGGAAAGGAAAGAGAAGCGTGTTCACGTTACATTTAGCCTCAGAATAAAGCCACGTTTATTTCCTTTATAATTTACAGTGTTTTCCTTTCGATATCACCTCATACTTGTCATTTGCGTCTAGATATAACTAATATTCCGACAATAACTTTATTTCATAATATAGTGGCAAATTAGTTACAATATGTGTATCTCTCATATTTTTCGTATGTAAGGTTATAAATAAAATGTTTATTATTAAATAATAATTATTAAGTAATTAGTAAAAACAATTTTTTAGTATCTTTACTTACCATTCATTGTATATGAAAAAATGAAATTACTATTATATTATAATGCATAAAACTATAGTTACCACATATGGTGTTTTGGGTTTATTTACATAAATATGTATGTATATTTTTTCATTTATTTTTTTTTTAGTTAACATATTTACAATTATATCATAATTAGTATTCAAAACAAAGAGAAAACGATAACAAAAAAAATTCTCTTGTGTTGATTTGAACTCGAGAACCTTTGAAAAATTTCCAACTCGCTAGAGAACTGGATTAGCCGCCGACAGTCGGCGCTGTTACTCGCTAGGTCACGGCGGTTCCGACGAGCGGATCTGGCGATTTCTCTCTTACTCTCTGACTAGTACAATTAATGCACATTTTGTAACACTAGGCCTCTAACCAGCGCGTCCTGCCTGCGCGTCGCAGCGCGCCGATGCACCAATGCTACTTTGAAGTTGCTCATTAAAAGATTCTTTGATAACGCTCTGAATTTAGCTTTAGAGCTTCAATTCGATACCAATCGCTGTCTCCCTTTTATAGATGGATAGATTCTAACGTTTTATAGTAATGATTGAGGTTAGAATGATCGTTTGTTCCGAAAAATTATACTCCCTGGGAAACAGGGTATATAAAAATCAGAACGGAGAAGGCGCTGATGTCGTATACGTTTAATTAACAGAGTCAAGTGTGATTGGCCAACGCCATTCCGGATAATCCGTTCCGGATTTTCGTTCTTCCATGGGCCCGCGCCCTTATTTCCTGTCGAATGCACTACAAACAATCGAATTTTGAAGTAAATAAAGCTAAGAATAAATAAATTTATGTTAAAACTTTAGTAAATAAGCCTGTACTACACTATTATTTTATTACATTCTTGTTATTTTTCTTATAACTTATAATTTTCAACAAAAAACATTTATGAAATAAAGTATTTATTACTTGGTTATCTTGTGATAAAAAAATATTTTAACGTTTGCCTCAAAATATAATTTTTTAATCATTGTTTAAAATTTATAAAGACAAAGATAATATGGCTACAAGTTGTTGTAGTTCAAAAAAACAAAAGTTGAATAATTCAGTAGTTTTGCCAGAAATGGGTTTTTTTTGTTTTGATGTTCTGTACTGTCAGTTGCATCAACTGGAACCTCCTAAACCACCAAACTTTAGTAATGACGCTTTGTAAGTTAATAATTAATACAGATACTTTTTATTTAAATATAGTGCAAAGAAAGCTGTAAGAAAAATTAATACATTCTCAATTACCTCACTCTTTTTAGAAATGCAGAAATAATGTATAACAATTGTAAACAGTTGTGAATTGTGAAATAGCACTGTTACCAGTCTCTGCCCTATTGTATTGATTGTTCAAAATGTTTACAATAAGAAATGTACTTTTTCTCAAGAACGAAAATCAACTTTATAAACACTGGAGAGGACAGAATAAATTTGAGGTCAGGTTGCACTCCTGATTTGCTGACCTATCAACCTAATTTTAATTCCACTTTTTGGGGAAATGGCTGCATGGAATGTGTTTCCTTTTTAGGAATTACATTCTGAGGGTCTTATCAAGGGCAGACAACTGCCTTTACGTTTTTATTTGAAAAAAATTTAATTTATGACTGCAATTTGGTTCTTGTATACGTAAAATTGTTGATGAGGATGCTATGTTGGTTACTATAGAAATCAATATAAATACTTTAGATTCTTTATATTCCTTTTTTATTCACGATATTTACTTTACCAAAGAATCTGCATTCTAAGGAAGCCTTGTAATAGTAATTTTTGGAGTTCGTGTAAAAATATGTAGGAAGTGTATTTAGTTAACGATGCTTCTACCTCAAGTAGATTGATGAAGTAAAATATAATGATGGTAGAAAAGCTGTATTTCAACCATTGTATGCTAGAGCACAATCAAGGCTGAGATTTTTGCACATTATCAATAATAGTTTTATTTTTGCTTCCTTCCTAAGGAAGCTTTGTAATAATAATTTTTGGAGTTTGTGTAAAAACATGTGGGAAATGTGTTATGATGCTTTTTTAGTCAAAAAAATGGTGTTTTTAGAAAATGTCAGTACCGATGTGCGTGTGTGTGTGTGTTCGTTTGTATCGCCTCTGGCTCAGCTTCTACTTAGTGGATTTTAATCCACCAAGTATCATTTTCTTTGTTTTTACAAATACTCAGCGAGATAACAGTCTATTTTTTTTTTATTTTTATTTAATTATATGGACAGGGTTACCCTTTGAAGGTAATGAACACATAGGTACTGTTCATTTAAAAATTTTGCTGTTACACGATTATCTCTTAGAGATTTTAGTCAATTGGGCTAAGAATTTGTGTACGAACTCCTCTTATAATAGTAAGCTGACAGTTCTATTTTGGGCTTGATCCTGCATGTATACGCAGAATGCGGTCATCTCCAAAAATCGCTAAAAACGTCTTTTTGGCTTTAACTCGAATTCTAAGCATTCTACAAAAAAAAGTTGTAAATCTTTGAACAATACAACTTCTTTCCATGAACATCAAATCATGAAAATGCTTATAACTCGAGTGTACAGCCCAAAATCGTTTTTTACAGCTAAAAACCCAATTATTTGCCATAAAACTTTGCGGATTTACGTTTTACATAAAAGTGTTAAATGTAAAAGTTGTAAACATTTTCAAAATACAACTTTTTACCGTAGAAAACATTTTTTTAAACACTTTTTGACATAAAACAACCCTAGAAGTGATGTTTTGATACATAAATTCAATAATAACTGTGGTGCAACATCCCTTTAACTCGCGTAAAAAATGTGTGAGATGCGGTATCTCAGCCTGCTCTGACAATGAGAACCCTGATGCATCTCTCTAAACTATCAAGGGGCATGGTAGCGCCCTGATGGCAAGTATAAGTTTTATACACTGTGCCGTCGGGAGCACCGCGACCCTATTATACTTTGAATTTGCTAGATAACCTATACGCATTTTACGAATATTTCTATTATATTGCTTCATCCGATATTAAGGCTCATGTATAAGTATTCTATCTTAAAGATTTTAATTAGATCTTTCTAATTTCTAATTACCGTATGTTTTTGCTGAAAAAATTGCTCCTTCAGCAAATTAATTAAAATTGAAAATTAATTTGTGATTTTTCTTTAATTTTTCGCCTCTCTGATTCTCTTTTTTCAGGCTCAGTCGGTTGCAACAATACTGAGATTGTTGGTTATGGGAGGTTAGAAGTCATATAATTGTTTACATACAATACAAACTAACTATTTATTTGCATCTATATGAAACGTCATTGTATTATTAAATAAAAGACCTCAAAAGAGCTATCCGCTGCAGAGAGCCTAGCGCACGGAGATAGAGCGCTGCATATTATATCTAAAAGATCAAGAGAGTGAGAGAGTGAGAGAGAGGTGTCCGCCAAGTGCACAAAGCAGACGGAGCGCTGCTTGCAGCTGCTTTATTGAAGTACAGTCTGAAGAATCGGATCGCTGTGTTGCAGCATAGAAAGCCGAGCACATGGAGTCTTAGACGGAGTGCATCTGTGAGTTAGTCAGACCATATGACTATCAAAGGCTTTACGTACCTACGTCCTACACACTCTGCGTAGGTATAAAATTCTTGTTATAAAATTCTTTGGATATTATCCACGTTCTGGTGCATTTCAAAGTATCGAGGCTGCGGAAGTGATATCAACGGCAGTCGATATAATATACAACGAAGATACTTGTATCACTGCTTATACATCGCCCGTCAGGATTTTTGTGTATAAGCGCCGAGCGTTCGTCAGGACGACTCAAGCACTAGCGTGGATCGCCATCGTGAATGTTGGACACAGCAGTGCTGGATCGAGGATCATCTAGGGACAGTCGGCTCACATCGATGGACTTGAGATGGCACCGACCAATCCCTCTATAGAACATGCTGGCCTGCAACACCAAGTACGACATCGAAACCACGATCGGCGGCCATTCCAAGCTCGGCTTCAACCTCATCTAGCTCTCGCCGCTTGAGCTCGGCGACGACCTTGTTGGCTGTAATGTCTATGTAGCGATCATCTTTCTGCATAACCTCATTCGCTTTAACCTCCGAAATGTGTCGAAGACTGCAAGGTCTAATTTTTCTTAATCTTCCGTTACAGCGACTTTAATCTTAATTTGAACTCGGTTATCTACCTCTCACATGCCATCGGTGCAGCGGAGTTCGCCGCAGCCGTTTTGAGTCAAAACGGAGCCTAAAGAGGATCAGAAGCCTGCGCTTAAACGACAGCTGTATAGCGACTCCTGGACGGCGCGTTAGACAACGTGCCCGAGAATGGGAGATGGGACGTGATTGCGGCAACGATTTCATCGAGTTTAAGTACGAAGAGGAAGTAAATGTCAACGAGGAGCCAACGCTTCCCCAGCAGATTGGCAGTACCTGAGCCCGTCCACCCTCATGCTCAGCATACCGACAACATCTCGCAACAAGTCCAAGCCCACCATATATGTGTACTTAATTATATCATAGATAGTCACAAACTCGACGTGTATGAGAGTAAACATTGCAGCGTGCTCGGGACCTCTGGCTCACATCAATGGACTGCAAACTAGGCGCTGGGAAATCGTTCTAGCGACATATAGAGAGTCTATTCGGACTCCTGCCGTGTAAAAAAACTCTATTTTCCGTGAGATTTTCCGTGAAAATAGAGTTTCGTCCGTGAATATATATATATATATATATATATATATAACCTCTCGTAAGTATGCCGTGAGGATCTGTGCGTGAGCATATAGCATCCCGTTTGTTACAATTTGACCGTGACTTTCCGTACGCGACCAAATATCACTTATTTTGACGTGAGTGTCCGTCAATAATTCCGTATTAATCCGTGCGTTGGGTTCAAAATAATAGCGGCAAATTTGACCGTGAGATTCCGTAAAAATTTTAAAGGCCTTAATTACTGATCCTGCATGTTTGTCTGCGCGGCCGTGAAATTCCGTATGCCGTGCTTTACCATGTGCCGTGCTTTTCCGTGGGTCCGTGGATCCGTGGTTCCCGTGAATCGCCGTGTTCGAGTTGTACATTTTCCGTGGATCCGTGGATATCCGTGTACCGTGAATTTCCGTATAAAGACGTGAATTTCCGTGTGGCCGTGATATAGTAATAAAATATATGTATATACATTAAAATAGTAGTGCGAGAATTTGCGCAAGCAAATCACGTTCCCGCACCTATAGCGAACCGTATTTTTTGACACGAACTTCCACCTCATGGAATCGTGTTTCGCAGATATACCCTTAAACTTACTGTACCTCTTTATTTATGCATCTCAGTACGACGTTATAATACAGTGAATAATTATATATAAAATCCTAATTAGCTATTCTACTTGTTAATTCGAAATCGAAGCCCTTTAGAGTTCGAAAATCTCTACACCCCGGTGATCCTCCGAGTCTTTACGATAACTCTGTCGAACTTCTTTGTCCTCCTGATAATCCCTATCGTACCCTGGCGACTGCTCTTCGTCGCGATCTACTTCAACGTTTACCTGAGGTCCAAGGAACTGGTACAGACTCACTGGACTGCCCTGAAAAAGGAGTCTGAGATCCTGCTGAGGTACAGACAAGCGACTCCCGAAGAAATTCAAAATTCAAAATTCGATAAAAAGAGCCCGGGTCGCACCGTGTCAGCATCTGTTCCACGCCAATTGTCTTCGAGAGTGTCTCAAGACCAGCGACTGCTGTCCGATGTGCAAACGACTGCTCGCCTTCGACTGATGAGACGTGCGGAAGAATCGGCAATTTTTTTTTACTTGGCTTCTGGACATGCGGTATCTCTATAGTTATTACCTGTCGCTCTGTGATATTGTTAAACGAAAAGCAGATTTATCTATTCGTTTTTATGTTTAAAGCTATATGAGATGTTTAGTTTTTATTTTGAATTTAGAGTATAGGTTATATGCTTACCGAATAAATAATCAAATGTGTACAATTTCTTTATAATAATATTTAATATATGTATTCCAACGAAATGTTTGTATATACAAGGATAATTGTTTTTTTACCCATAAATAAAACGTCGCTAGAAAAAGGTGTCTTGTTTTTCTAGAAATTCACGCAAACTTAAAAATTTGTTGATAGCAAACTTCAGAATATTTCTATCAATTCGAAATTTGAAAAGACAACTCGAAATATATTCTTACGTTAGCTGGACAAAAGTTAAACATACTTATACTGTGTTATAAAATGTTTTAGGATAAACAAATGGCTGCCTCTACAATTAAGCATAAGCTGGTATAGCACAACAATAGTTGTAAAACAGCTAACATGTAAAAAAAATCAGTTAAAAGTTACTTGTAACTTAACAAAAAGTCAACGATAGGGCTTTTACTACTAGAAAGTCATTGATACGAGGTATTTTTGGAACTTTACTACTATCTTATATTTTTATGTTCATATGCATGTATATGTTATGTGGACTTATGCGTAATTGTACATACAGCCAATAATTCTAGATGCTTAAC
The DNA here is from genome assembly GCA_012977825.3 of Pteromalus puparum. Lineage (NCBI taxonomy): Eukaryota > Metazoa > Arthropoda > Insecta > Hymenoptera > Pteromalidae > Pteromalus > Pteromalus puparum. Next base: position 29,739,700 of record CM053172.1, read on the forward strand.
AGCTTGGATTGTATTTCCAAAACCATACGTTTTTCGGTTTACCCTTTACACCTACGCATTCAAAATGATACTACAATAAACAGCTATCGCAGCGTACCCACTGTTTTGACAAAGAATGATTTTTACTGCAGACTATGCAAATATACTTTTTCATTTGTTTTCCTTTCTCTGCTAGAGCTAGTTCTAAACGCTGTTTAGCCTCTATATTACAGCGTTTTTTCAACAAATCTAAATCAATGTCTGTAAGCTCTAAAAACGAAAAGGACAGCTCGTTAGGGATGCATTTGGCTGGTATCTGGTGTTCTATTTTCATACAGTTTTTAATTGTATCTGAAGACATATTCAGCCACTGTAGCATAGTGAAAACTTTTTGTATATTGGTTTTACTCTCAAAATATTCGTTTTTTGAATCCTCCTTGGGTGGGTTAGGAAGCATAACAGGATTATCAATATCTGATGTGGAGCTAAAATAAAAATTTATATTGATTAGCATTAGACATTTATTTTTATTCGATATTTATTATATGCATATAGTACCCCAAATCCTCTTGCTCGGTTTTGCTGTTGTAAGTTGGAGCCCAAGATTTCGGAACAGTAGTTGATTTCTTTACACAATTTTAACTTTAAAAGTAGGACGAATAGTTCTTTTAGAAGAACGTATCTCTGTTCTGTGAACATTCATAAAATTTAAATTTACTGTAAAGTAAAAGTATACGATTTTAAATACAAATATATCAGAAATAGAGTCGAAACAAATACAACAATTTTCAAATCACAAATAATCGGTTGAGAACATTTTTTTTAAGAGACCTGAAGAACACGAAACTTAGACATGAGAACTCGCGGGATTTTTTACACTTTCACACTGACATATATCGATCGGTATTAACGCCAATCGAGTATATATGATGGATCAGAAATATAAATACGCTTGCGCGGAGCCAGTGTCATAAAATTTTCGATTTCCCTACGTAAGCATCGCAGCTGTACATAAAAACTCTCCCGTTCGACCGGCAATTAAGTTCCTCCGCTTCATTTGAAGAAAAAAAAACGAAGCGTGTAGCATCGTAAAAAAGTTCTGTGAGTTATAAATTCGAGCATCTCTAAAAGATGCGGTCCTCGTGCGCACGAGCTTGGCTTTAGCTATATTCTGTAGCTCCGCTGCAGCCTAACGTCTTTGTTGTCTCCGATGTTAGTCTCGCCGGGGATACGAGAATAAACAAAAATTAATGTTCAACTACGTCGAATAGAACGCGAAACAATAAAATCACCACCGAAACACAATAGTAATCAATATTATTGTCCCGAATCACAGTAAATATATACAAAATACTATTTTTAACAACTTCTTAAATTAAATTGTTCTTACTTTATAGATTTAGATTTTTCAGACGCGATCTTGGATGCAATGCATACATCATCATCGCTACTAATTTCAGGCACTTCTTCAACCCTTTCAGATACTGAAACTGTATCCTTATCCTTAGACCCCTGATGGGCCTGCTCTTCATCGCTGTTATAAATAGGGGGCCAAAATTTTGGAACTTTAGTTGAGGTCTTTGTAACTTTCTTTTTAAAGATCTTAACTGTTTTCTTGGAAGACCGGTCGTTTAATCCGTAAATGTTCATAAATATATGTATTAAAACTTAATTCATTTTTCCAAAACAAAATTGACAAGCAAGCAAAATGACATTAAAACTTTTCTTACTTGTTTTGATTAGATTTACCAGAAGAATCCTTTAAAGAGGATGTTGACATCTTGGTCATCTCCTCTTCACTGCTTGAATATTGCAGTGGTCTGAAAGGAAAATATTATTTCAATATTTTGGTTAATTGTAATTTTGTACATAGTATGTAGGTAATTATTTTCGCTTACTTGCTAACTTTTTTTACTTTTTCAGGCAATATTTCTGTTAAAAATGGTGCAGTAGGGCCTTCATCATTGCTATCACTGTCAATCACACTAGAAAAATATTTAAAAAATTCCAAAAAATCATCTAATTTTTAAAAAAATACCTCAACTAATATTAATAAGTTTTGAATACGTACTGTTTCCAATGATCTGGAGATGGGATAACCATGACGTTAGAGTTGGATCTGAAAATATATAATCAAATCATAATATAACACTAAATAATATTACACTAAATTCATGTAATGGATATCATCCTGGAGTTAGTATTATAAAACATACTTGTTCGGTGAGTTTAATATGGCTTCAACCTGTAATGCAGCCTCTTCCAAAATACTTTCCTCTGTTTCATTAGGTAATGGTTCTTTATTGTCTATTATTCTCTCCACTTGTTTCATTCTGATATTGAATACCTTTTCCTCAGATTCATTCAAAACTAGGGATAATTTAGTTAGCATTTCATGAATTATATGCGTTCTATCAACATCTTTAGAGACTGAAGGCTATAAACATAAACATAAAAATATATGTTACAGTACCTACATGAATAAATGTTGTCACAATACATATTTTAAAATTTTGATTACGCTTACCTGTTCGATGATGTGATTGTGTACATTATTGAACACTGATATTGCAATTTTCTGATATCCATCTTCAAGGCGTGTTTTGATCACTGCGTTGCTGTGTGCCGCTGCTGATAACGCTGCTGTGTGGCTGCTGCTGCTGCTGTGTGCTGCTGCTGCTACCGCTGCTGCGTGGCTGCTGTGTGCCGCTGCTGCTACCGCTGCTACCTCTGCTGATACCGCTGCTGTGTGGTTGCTGCTGCTGTGTGCCGCTGCTGATATCGCTGCTGTGTGGTTGCTGCTGCTGTGTGCCGCTGCTGCCGCTGCTGCTACCGCTGCTGCATGGCTGCTGCTGTGTACCGCTGCTGCGGCTACCACTGCGTTGCTGTGTGCTGCTGCTGCTACCGCTGCTGCATGGCTGCTGCTGTGTACCGCTGCTGCGGCTACCACTGCGTTGCTGTGTGCTGCTGCTGGGCCTCTTTAAACTTAATAGGCTGCGTCTTGTAGATGATGATTCTTGCGCAACCTCTGAAAATAAAGCAAGATATATATATGATTATATTTATAAAAAAAATAAAAATATTTTAAAATAAAAAACAGTTAAATAATTATTTTAAAATGTTCAATCCTTACCTTTATTTAAAAGCGCTGCAGATGTTGATTCGCCAAGAGCCTTCTTTTTATGCGCATTTCCGCTTTGTTCTGTAAAAAAAAAATGGTATTATTATTTAAAAAAATAATAATTATATAATAAAGTATTATTATTTTTTCGAGAATTAGATAATATTCTTACCCGTTGATTTCCTCTTTATATTCGAGGATGCAATCTTGGGAATCGGCTTGAGATCGCATATACTTCTAGCCGTTGTGCACGACTCGCAACTCGATGATGTTCCGCTCGAACTGGAGCTCGAACTGCTGGAGCTCGAACTGCTGGAGCTCGAACTAGAGCTCGATCGAGACCGTCTTCGTCGGGAACCCTCATCCCTTGAGGATCTTCTAGGCTGCTCGGCCATGGGGGACCGTCGAGGCTGCGAAGGTTCGGCCGCCGCCGAGGATCGTCGTGAAGCTTCTGGAGCCGAGGATCGTCGGGGCTGCGAAGGTTCTGCTGCCACTGAGGATCGTCGGGACTGCGAAGCTTCAGCCGCCGGAGATCGGCGGGACTGTGAAGCTACAGCCACCGGAGATCGACGGGACTGCGAAGCTTCAGCCGCCGGTGATCGACGGGACTGCGAAGCTTCAGCCACCGGAGATCGACGGGGCTGCGAAGCTTCAGCCGCCGGTGATCGACGGGGCAGTGAAGCTTCAGCCACCGGAGATCGACGGGACTGCGAAGCTTCAGGGGATGAGCTTCGAGGTCTCAGTCCCTGGTAAAGCTGCTGTACAGCTGCAGTAGATGGAATCGGCGGCACTAAAACAGAAAATAATTAGAAAAACTATAATAAAAAAATTATTTTACAGTAAATAAAGCGAAAAATGCTACTTACATGTATCTATAACATCCATCGCCCATGTCACATACTCTAACATTGATAGCAGTAGTGGGGCGTTGGTTAGCAGCCAACGGATCCGCTCCTGAGCCACCTGCAAACTTCTTCGGGAACTTTGCTTCTTGAATGCCATCTCAAACTTTTCCTTTCAACTTGTGAAAATTAGAAAAATCGATGACTGAACTGACTGTTAGTGGTTCGCACTAGGCTATTTGTAGCCAAAATTTGAACCTCCCCCGTTCTACAACTCTCCTAGAAAGATTCTCTGATTGGTTAGTTCCTCTTTCCACTATTTTCTTAAAAGTCCTATGATTGGTGAAATTCTTCCTCCCTTGAGTTCCTCCTTCTACCACTTCCTTGAAAATTTCCCTCCCCAATTATTAAAATGCAGGCCCCATCGACACTCTAAGATGCTTATAAGCCCTATCAGTTGTGTACCTTCAAATCTCTCGGCAGGCCTCTTTAGCACTCATATATTTTCACATATCCAAGCAAAAAATTTGGGTTTGTGTACACAAGCTCTGTGCAGGTCCCCATCGACACTCTACGATGCGTATAAGCCCAATCAGTTGTGTACTTTGGGTTCGTGTACACAGGCTCTGTGCAGGCCCCATCGACACTCTACGACGCGTATAAGCCCTATCAGTTGTGTACTTTGGGTTCGTGTACACAGGCTCTGTGCAGGCCCCATCGACACTCTACGTCGCGTATAAGCCCTATCAGTTGTATATATTCCGATCTTTCGGCGGGCCTCTTCAGCGCACTACAAGCTGAGCATAGTCGAAGCATCGATTCATATTTATTAGATAATCCTAATCTTCAAGGATTTTTCAGTGAGAATATAAGTTTTTCACAAAGTAATTATCGAATCTGATAATAAATATGACGGAAACAAACAGCTCGAAAGAAAAATCCATTTCACATATCATTTATGACCGTAAACACATTTACGAATTTTCATTCATGACGCTCATAAGCCCTATTAGTTGTGTACCTTCCGATCTCTCGGCAGGCCTCTTGGATGCACTCTAATCAGTCGACGCATCGGTTTCTACCTATTAGCTTTCCTTCGCTCTTAAATGTGTACAAGCAAACCTTTTTAATCTTCGAAGAGTTTTAAGTGAGAATATAAGTTTTTCCCAAAGTAATTTATCGTATCTGATAATGACTATGGCGCACATAAACAGCTCGAAAGAAAAATCCATTTCACATATCATTTATGACCGCAAACACATTTACGGATTTTAATGTGATGAAACCCGATCATAAACAGATAATTTCTCAACGATAGAGCATGCATTGCTATACAATATTTATTTTATATATCTTAAGAATATCTCATCGGGGCCCAATAGTAGAGAACGCTATAGGCATTCCAAAACATAATAGAGAGAGTGGGCAGAACCATCCCACTCTTTCATCGGCTGAGAGGGGGTGGCGGCAGAGAGGGATAGGCATTCGAAAAATCTCCCTCTTTTGGAAAAACGTGGGTGAGAGTGGGAAAACTATCCCACTCTCTCATCGAGACCAATAGTAGCGAACGCTATAGGCATTCCAAAACATAATAGAGAGAGAGAGAGTGGGGGAGAACCATCCCACTCTTTCATTGGCTACTAAAACACTTTTCCCACTCTCTCATCGGGCCCAATAGTAGCGAACGCTATAGGCATTCCAAAACATAATAGAGAGAGAGAGTGGGGGAGAACCATCCCACTCTTTCATTGGCTACTAAAACACTCTGAGAGGGGGTTGCAGCAGAGAAGCCTTCCCACTCTCCCATCGGTACCAAAACACTTTGAGAGGAGAGGGGGTGTTTTAGTATGCCTATGTTTTGGTATGCCTATAGCCTATCTACTTGGGTGGCGGCTTCGGCACGACGACGCATCTGCCTTTCGAGTCAGAGGTCCTCGGTTAAAGCCCGGGGTCCGTCACTTTTTCATTGCACTTTCACTCATAACACTATCATCATTAATAATAATGCATACTCCATTTTTCTCTCTCATTAGCAAAACTTGTATTCTTTTTCTCACTAGTAACACAACTCTCTTATGACATATAATTTATAGGTCCGAGTCTTGTTACATTTCATTCTCTCTCAAAATTTATAAATTATTTACATATAACAACCTTAGAAATCTTAAAAAATATATATTCTATCAATACAGAATTTACTGATCACGTAAACATTATATTTCATTAGACAGTTAAAACAATGCTATATTTAACCATAAACAAAGTCTACATATGTCTTTTGCTATGCAAGTAATAAGCTATTGTTGTAAGAGTCAATCTTTATTAAAAACGTATTACAAAAAAGCTATCCATACATATATAAAAGACTTACATTCACTTTCTAGCCTGATTTTTACTATGAGTGCTTATATCTTCAACTAAACATTTGTGATTGTAGTGACATATAAATTATTATATGTTATTTTATATTCTCGTATAAAAAGTTTACGTTGGTGCTGTTTTTATTAAACTAGTAAATCATTTATACTCATACATGACTGATTGTTTAAAATCAAACAGATATAGAAGTCATTATTTTACATATCATTTTTATTTAGTTAAGGCTTAAACAAATTATTATAATAGTATGATTTAACATAAACATATAGGTGATTTCGCCGTAACTTTTTCAAAACTGACCTCAAAATGTTCATATAACAAAATCAATTATTTACAACTACTGGATCGGTTTTCTTAACTAAAATAAATATATTATATAAAAATAAATATATAAAACAAGTAACTAAACCGAAAAGCTCAATTAAATAATTTTTAAAATTTGCATATCTAACCCATGTATAATTTACATGTTTGGTTGCGGAACTGGCATTTGAGTGATTATTCGCTCGTACAGCCTAATCAAATTATGTATACAATTTTTCCGTTTATAGATTTCAATGTGCTTACTATTTACTCGATAAAATCTCATCTTATCTTCATATATAGTATCTCTAAACAGTAGTTCAGTAGAGGTACGGAACTGTCTTGTTGTGCTTTTTCTTAAGCTTTGGAAAAACAGAGCAGCTCGCATTTGGAAATTTTAAAATTTCGGAAGCTCCAATCAGATGCTTTTGGTATAACATAACGTATAGTTTGAGAATCTGCCAGTAGGTGGCGCTCAATAATGAAGTAGGACGGTTTTGAGTATCAAAAGTGTAGTACTTAAAATTTTCTCACAAAGTGATAAATAAAAAGTGAGCCCCTCGTTTTAATAATATTAGACTTTGAACTGCGTGCTGAGCATGCCCTAACCTAGTAAAATTTCAGATTCGACGTTCTGAACTTAGACGCATACGCACTACATAAGCCAATCTCATAACGTCTATCTTGGCTTCACAATATCTGATCATGATTTTTTGATGTGAAACATCTAAAGCGGCGTTATGCGGGAGTAAAAAAGTCTCGATAGCATAAGGCTGATGGTGGAACGACGCTTTAATAGCGCAGCGAGATATCCCCTCTTCTGCACTCCGCATGATAAATATATCCAATTCGATAATCTCTACTACGATTATTCAATTCTTTAACTCGTGTTTATCAATATCAATTTCTACTTCTTGTCTTTAACGGGAATTTATATCAAGTTCAACCCTCTAGTACACTAACACCGTCTCCCAGCCTGTATCCAACGAGGTTGATGATACTGACAACATGGACTACAGGTAATTTAAACGAAAATCTCTAAATGATTACAACAATCAATTGCAATAAAATGATATCATAATTAACTCTATATTTTCTGTTAATCAAACAGGTTTGAAGAAGTAAGATTGCAAAGCTTTAATGACTGGCCCTC
>CM053172.1:29747576-29761586 GCA_012977825.3 Pteromalus puparum
TGAACCATTCAGTGTTGGATTCTATGTAAAATACAGACATGATGAAACCAAGAGTCAGTATATGAGTTATAGAAGAGAAGTAGAACATGACGAAAATCCTGCAAAATGGTTTGTCTCACAGCTTCATAAGCTAGCTGAAGAACTTGACAGTATGTATAAGAATCCGATATTTATGAAGAATGAAGATAAAAAATTATTTGATTTGGCTACAACCTGTCACATTTGTGGTGGCTCTTTCAATGAAAAAGATTGGAAAGTCCGAGACCATTGCCATCTCACGGGAGTGTAAGTTTGATATTATTCTTATATATTTATATACGCATGCTTTTTATCTTTCTTTATACCTTCATACCTTTCATATTTTAGATATCGTGGCGCGGCTCACAACAACTGTAATCTTCAGTATAAGGATTCAAGAAGTATTCCCGTCGTCTTCCACAACTTAAGCGGTTATGATTCACATTTGTTTATAAAACAGCTTGCTAATAGCTTCAAAGGCCGAGTCTCAATTATTCCACAAAACAAAGAAAAATACATCTCATTCATAAAGTATATCGATGGAAGTGATATTAACTTTAGATTCATTGATTCATTCCGCTTTATGCCATCTTCGCTTGATAAACTCGCCTCATATTTGGGGAAGATGGAAATTGTTGACAAAGAGTTCAAAAAGGAGTTTAATGATCATCAAATACAACTGCTTAGAAGGAAAGGTGTATTTCCTTATGATTACATCAAATCCTTTGATGTCTTGAATGAAACTTCACTCCCAGACAAAGAGAGTTTCTACAGCAGTCTGTATGATAGTCATATATCAGATGAGGACTATAAACATGCGCAAACTGTTTGGAATGTTTTCAACATCAAAACTCTCGGCGAGTACTCGGACCTCTACCTTAAAACAGATGTACTTCTCCTTGCCAATGTATTCGAAGACTTTAGAACCATGTGCATTGATACCTATCAGCTAGATCCGGCACACTATTATACTACTCCAGGTCTCACTTGGGATGCTATGTTAAAATTTACTGGTATCGAGCTTCAGCTTTTCATCGACATAGACATGCTGCTTTCTGTCGAGCGAGGCATCCGTGGTGGTATAAGTCAGTGCTGCAACAGATATGCCAAGGCCAACAATCGCTATATGGAATCAGGATATAACCAGGATAAAGAGTCAAAGTATCTGATGTACTATGACGTCAACAACTTGTACGGGTGCTAAGAACACCTTTTTATTCGAATAAATTTATAGATTAATAATAATATACTGATTAATCATTTATTTCCAGGGCAATGACTCAATCCTTGCCTTACAATGGTTTCAATTGGGTAGAAGACCTCAGTAATTACTTCTTTAACATGTCTGATGATGCTTCAATCGGTTATATTCTGGAAGTCGATCTTGAGTATCCGGAAACACTACATGATACTCACAAGGATCTACCGTTATGTCCGGAGCATGTTGCACCTCCAGGCTTGAGGCAGAAAAAGTTACTTACAACATTGAACAACAAGGAGCGGTATATCCTACATTATAGAGCGCTTAAACAAGCTCTCAAATATGGCCTTCGATTAAAGAAGATTCATCGAGCCATCGAATTCAATCAGAAGCCATGGTTGAAACCATACATCGATCTTAACAGCGAGCTGAGGAAAAACGCGAAAAATTAATTTGAGAAAATGCTTTTCAAGCTCTTCAATAATGCAGTGTATGGTAAAACCATGGAGAATGAGCGTAAGAGAGTTGATGTGAAGCTGGTAAATAAATGGGAAGGTCGCTATGGTTGTGAAGCGTATATTGCTCAGCCCAACTTCCACAGCTGTGCAATTTTCGACGAAAATCTTGTTGCTGTTCAGCTTTCTCGTACAGAAATCTCAATTCGTAAGCCAGTTTACATTGGATTGGCAGTACTAGATTTATCGAAAACGCTTGTTTACCGCTTTCACTATGAATACATGCAAGAGCGAGTGGGAGATAGGGCTAAACTCCTCTACACAGATACAGACAGTCTCATCTATGAAGTTAGTAATGTGGATATGTATGGTTTGATGAAAACCGATCTTCATGAGTTCGACACTTCTGATTATCCTGCGAATAATCAGTTTAATATCCCTCTTGTCAACAAGAAAAAGGTTGGACTTATGAAGGATGAGTGCAATGGTAACATCATGACGGAGTTTGTTGGCCTCCGTAGCAAAATGTACTCAATCAACGTACAAGGTCAAACACCTATTAAAAAGATAAAGGGTGTGCAATCAGCAGTTGTCAAATCAACTATTGAGTTTGATGATTATATCCATTGCCTCCGAGAGAATGCATGTATTAGTCGTGAGCAAAAATATATTCGCAGTCGTCTTCATGTCATTCGGACTGAGAAGGAGCAGAAGGTTGCCTTGAGTCCACATGACGAAAAAAAATAAAGATTTGTTTTGAAATAATTGTTGTATAAAATATTAGTTTTAGTATAAATTATGTAACTGTATTTCTTCTCAAAATAATAATAAAAGAGTTAATTAAAATATTTATTATACACTGATTATCACAAAATAAGAATGTTAAAGTTGCAAATATTTGTTTTCCTAACTAGATTATTTATATAAGGTATGAGTTTAAAAGAAGTTTTGAATGCATTAGTTTGTAAGATTCATACATCTTATACGAGTATGGTAATATGTTAACGTCAAGTTTATTCTAATAATAATTATTCATTTATGAAAGATAACCGTTTAAAACCAGTTTTGTATTGTTTAGTATTATAACTAAGAGTTTTTGTGTGTTTCTACGAAGTTGAAGCAGGAATATAAATTAGTTATGTCTAGCTTAAATATTGAGGCAATAATATTATTGAATTCGAATAATGTTTTTCATGGATAAGTGGCAGTTCCCTGTTGAGGTACATATTTATAACACATTCAGATGATCGCATTGTATAGTAGTAGAGCGTCGCCGTATAGGCTAAGTAAATATGTAAATTCTTATTACATGGATGATATAATTGGTTTTAGTATACATATATTCATGGTATTCTATATTTCTTCAGACAAGTTAGAGTTGTAGAAATTTATGTGTTTTGATATAAATAATCCAATGTATCTATATACTCGTATAATAAGGATTTTTTCATATAAATAATTGAAATGAACAATATCGACTTATTATTTACAATCCTACCCGTTCCCAATTTATCTTCAATATAGTTGAAATTGGAATCTCGCTCTAGACCGCAATCAATCATACAAATCGATCAGCCATATTGAATTTTAAGCCAATCGCGCAGAATTTGTACTGTTCACGTCAGCAGAGATCCCGCAATTAACAGATTCAGCAACAAATATTAAATAACCTATTATTGATAAAACAGATCTGCATAAAGCAGAGAAGATTGATGCGGGACGGTTGGCTGGGGCAGCTGGCAGGGGCCTGGAGACCGCAGCTTTAACTGGGTAGCATGGGAGGTGGCATGGTAGTAGGAAATGCGCGAAATCAAGGTAGCGCAGCCGGAAATAGGAGTAGCAGAAAATCAAGGTAACACAGAAGAAAATAGGGAGGTAGCGCAGTTGGAAATCGGGGTAGTGTAGGAAATCGAGGTATCAGGAAATCGGGGGTAGAAGGAAATCGGGGGGGGGAAGGAAATAGGGGGGGGGTAAAAGGAAATCGGGGAAATCGAGGTAGCGTGGTTGGGATCTGGCGTAGCGCAGTTGGGATCTGGCGTAGCGCAGTTGGAGGACAGCGTAGCGCAGTTGGAGGACGGCGTAGCCCCACTGCGCCAGAACCGGCTAGTACACCTACTGTTATTCTATAGACTACTTTAATTTAAAGTAGTCTACGGCAATTAAAATTTTAAAAATTTTCAAAATTTTGAAATTTTTCAAAATTTTCAAAATTTTGAAATTTTCAAAATTTTCAAAATTTTGAAATTTTTCAAAATTTCAAAATTTGAAATTTTTCCAAATTTTCAAAATTTAATTTTTCAAAATTTTCAAATTTTCAAAATTTTTGAAAATATGCTATGCGTCAAAGAGTTCTCAATTTCCTACTCCTTTTGCATGCTTAAAAAAGGGTCTATTCATGCACGTATCATAAAAAGTACGGTGTTCAACAAGGGGGGAGTGGCTTTTTCAGACTCGGGTGATATTTTGAGCACTCGTGTCCGACTCGGGCGCCTACGGCGCCCTCGACTCCCACTCGTGCTCAAAATATCACCTTCGCTAGAAAAAGCCAATTTTCCCCCCTAGTTGCAATATACAATATACAATTTTATGCCAATAATTGCCGCCCTGATCATTATAAATTGTAACGCAACCAAATTGTACAAACAATATTTTCAGTTACGCATTGATTATGTAATATAATTATTTCGAAATAATTTTATCCATCAAACCAAAAAGCATAAAAACTTTATAGAATTATATATGAAGTAAAAACAATTTAGATATTGAAGCGATACATAAGGTTGAAGGAAGCTACGTGCCAAAGAATTGGCAGCGGTTTTTTCTCTGCCAGACACCTGGATATTGTCTACCGGAGTCCCAGGTGACAGGCTTATAATCTTCAAGCACAACTTACATCTGTGTATTAAAAGCTGGAATGCTAGTAAATAACAGAGTGCTCCTCTTCTTTAAGACCTTGATAAGTTATCCATAAGCCAAGGCTTCCATTCATTGCGTGACGATTTTGTATCCAAGCGTTTGTAAATCATTGACCAACATTGTCCAATTGGCTTTCTAATGGTAAATGGTTGGCTTACGTTTCTACCAATGTTGTTCTATGTAAATATGAATGTGATTTGTATCTTTAAAATTTAAGGGGATTATTACATTCTGTTTCATGTATTTGTATGAAATCTTAGAATAGAAATGGATCGTCATTATTGTGTAAGATCTCTTCTGAGCGGTTACCTCCCTGTCGCCAGCCCCCTCGTCCACTTCTTCCGCGACCTCGGCCGCCACTGCGAGGTGAAGCTTGATTGCTGTCGTCCTTCTCCTTTTTCGGCGAAGTTTCTGATTCCGTCAAAGAGGTCTTTTTCGCTGAGGAGTTCTTTCCTGAACCTGACTTCGTGCGGTTGGGAGAGTCGAGCTCTATAGACCTCTTCTTGAGGAACTTCTCGAAGTGCCTCTCCCATTCTGCCTCCGACATGGACGGCGTGTTCGAGTTCACCGAGGCGATGCTGATCTGCTTGTTTTTGGGTTTTTTGCCAGGCCTATATGCCGTTTCCGGTAGCACTGTTTGGTCTACTGGAGGCGGTGGCCTCCATTGACCATCTTCATCGTCTTCCACTTCTTGGGCTCTGTTGAGGAGTTCTTGAGTATTCGTGCATATACGTGCAATATACCATATATAACGGGGATTCGGACCGAGATATTAGAGAATGACGGGGTCCGCACCCGTGTATAAGCGATCAGTGGCGCATCCACTGATCGGTGAATAAGCGAGAAGAAAAGTACGTAGCAGCTCGTTGCAGGCTTCTTGAAGGCTATGCGAAGCCTGACCCGTAGCGCTGTATGCTGTACGTGCACGTCCTCGTGCACGTGAGCCCGCGGAGGCGTCGTGAGTGATTTGGCTACGTAGCTAGTTCACGAGATAAACTTAGAGAAAATCGCATGGGAATGGATAGAGTCAGGAGCAAAGTGACACAAGCCGAGTAGTAGCAAAGTTTCTCTTTATGTAAAGACTCGAAATCAGTGCAAAAGCAGCGCGGAGTAAGAGAGACGGAGCAGAGCGAATAATGCCGAGAGAGAGAATATTGCGATCGGGCAGGTACTTACAGAAGTGCTTCTCAGAACTCGATAAACGCCTCGTGGCTTCGACCGGAGCATCGCAGGACGGATGACCAGGGCCCGACGCTGGACAGCAGGACGGACGCCTCAAAGCCTCGTGTGTGGCCGGGTGCAGCGAGAAGTCGAGCGGCAGCAATTGCACTGCTCGAGCCTGACACGCGGTGCTGAACAGCACCTGGACGATTCCCAGCGACACACGAAGAACCTGGTCACGGTTGCAGCAACAGTACTCCGGGACACGAACGCACGCACGAATATATTCTAGAGTACGCGTAGTCGCGGAAACAAAAGGTAGCGATATCAGTACGACTTGACAGCTCGGCGCTATACTCCTAAGTGTCGCGGCGCGAAGCGCGACTGCGTGGTCAGTGCAATCTCTCTCCCTCTCATTTATTTACCACCCTTCCATCAATGAACCGCTATTTAACTTATTACTCTAATTAATAATTTTGTACAACATAATGTACATGAATAAAAATCATCTAAATCTAAATCCAAATCAAAATCTCTCTCTCATTCTCGCAGACGGCGCCACACGCACATACACACTACGCGCGGCTCTCTCTCTCTCTCTCTCTCTCTCTCTCTCTCTCTCTCTCTCTCTCTCTCTCTCTCTCTCTCTCTCTCTGTGTTATGGCTGTCTGCTCCTTTCACTTACCTGCTGCTGAAAGGAATGCTTTACAAGAATATTTACAGATAGAATATGTTTATTATAATATGATGATATAGTATAGGGGTGAGAGGGACGTAACGAGTGCACACAAGGCAACTCATTATAACCTCAAAATACAGAAAAAATACATTTAATTATTGTAGCGAGCTTATAATAAAAAACGGATCACTGAGGGGTCAGCACCTGACTAAGTGTATACATAGGCAATTTATTTATTCGGTGTGCGCCACTGCTCTTTTGAATACGATACTTATCCTCGAGCTTGAACAGAAACTACTTCGGCATCTTGAGACTGTAAACGGTGACAGTGAGCCTGAAGTCGTGTGGAAGTTCAGAAATAGAGAGCTCGCCAGGAAGGTAGATCGCAGTCTGCTGAATGTCCACTTCTGCCAGCAGCTTCTTTATATTGCACTTGAGATCCTTGGGGTTTATTTTTGGAAGAAGGTCTTGTGACTGATTCGACGGCTGCAGATTTTTCACGCTTCCGCGGAATTTATTTTTTATTTTTTGCATCAGTGTTTTATAAATTGTGAGAGTCTGATTAAGCGTGCTTCAGTTGTTCGAGGGCGCGGTCATGGGAATCCTTTTCACCTTTCTATTTTTCGTCGGAGTCGCGACTTCAGATATGAGTTCGCTCGCGTTAATATGCGAGTTTCGTACGGCAAAGTGCCATCCATATTGCGGCGCTGTCCATTGTTTCTGTAGAGCTGTTGCGCGTGCTGGGGCTGCTGCACAGGTTTCGTGAAATCGTAGGCGGCAGCCGGAGTACTGGACGGTGTATTTGGCGGAGTGCGAGTTGATATCATGCTGCCCATCTTCGATGTGGGAGAAAGCGTCTTTCCTCCGCTGCTGAAGATCTTTCTTATCCATATAAGATAATATTTCTCTGTAAAATAAATAATATTTTACAAATATAATGTGAGCAATGAAAATTAGTTGATAAAAAATTAGAATCAGAAAGCTTACATATTCTTTACCAATTATAATACAAGTTAATGATGTTATTCCTTTCCTGTAATCCAGCTTGATAATCATTTCCTCGATAGTTAACTGGATCATTTTCGTTCTCTGGTTGTACTTGTTCCACATCTTCCAAAATTCTGTAATTAAACAAATGATTATTAATTAAACTTTCGTTTATCAAATAATAATTTCGAAGCATTGTTTTCTTGAAAGTAATTAAATACGTACGTACCCATTTAGATTGCGATAGTTATGTAAAATTGCACATGCTATAATTATTCTTGCAACTTTTTCTGGAGAGTAAAACAATTTTCTTGCTCTGATAATAACCAGTCAAACAGAAGTTAAGATACCAAAACACTGTTCAATTTTGCATCTCGTTGATACGTGCTCATTTGTATAGGTAGCTTCTGGTGAGTCTTCTGGTGCGCCAACTATTGGAGTAAGTAGTATTGGAGAAGGAGTGTAGCCATTATCACCTGTAACAATGTTTTGTTAACAATACTACTAGAAATGGTTTGATTATTAAATGTCAACTAACAATAGCATTATTTAGAAAAAGTAATTAATTGATTTATTTACCCAGGAAATAATATCGTCCATCATTTTCAATTACATCAGCGTTAGTTCTTAGTTCTTGCATTTCTTGTTTGATTTCACTGAATTGCCATATGAAAGAATCAGTGGCGCTGCCTGGACATTAGGGTGGTTCAAAATTTCCCGACTTTCGAATTTTCAATTTGTAACCCCTTGAAAAGCTTAGATACATAAAAAAATAAATAAATAAATAAAATAAAGTAGCTGCAAGGAGGGCGTTGTGCGATGAATGTTAAAGGTTTCTACCTCCGAAAGAAAATCGTTCTTTTTCGTTTTTTTCAGTATTTCCGTTCTGTTTTCGATTTTTGCTATTAAAGCTATATAAAAGTTTTCTTAGGTCATCAGAAGTGTTTTTTTCGATACACTATAACCTATTATATAAGTTCCGACCCATAGCTAACCCATGACAAAATTTTACCCGTTCAAAATGGAGTATTTTTGTCAATGTTGGACGAAAAATGCGGGCAATTCGACAATTCTCCGCTCGCCCATTCTTATTTCTTAGTCGGAACAGGTAAGGACTCGTTTCGAAGAGAATTTGTACTAGTATTTACTGGAAAAATGCGAGAGAATGCGGGATATAATATGTTGGAAACGCCGAACGATTGATTCTATTCATTTTGGTTTACCCATCAGTCCCATACCCAATAGTATCGATGCTAGAGGCCACCTCAGTTTCGATAAAATAACAAGGACGAATTAATTTACATTAATCTTTGTCTTTTTACAAAAATGATCACTTTTGAACGGGTAACATTTTGTCTTGGGTTAGCTGTGGGTCGGAACTTATATAATAGGCTATAGTGTACCGAAAAAAAAACTTCTGATGACCTAAAAAAACTTTTATATAGCTTTAATAGCAAAAATCGAAAAAAGAACGGAAATACTGAAAAAAATGAAAAGAACGATTTCCTTTCGGAGGTAGAGACCTTAATATCAATTAAATTTGACATCCATATCTATTTTTGGATTCTGAATTCGGGAAAAAAAGTTTTTGAAAAACATTATTCTGCGTTTTTTTTTCAAAAATCCCATTGTTACAAACAATTCAGCTAAAATGCATTTAAAAGATAATAAAATTATCTATTTTTCCTCGTTTGGTCCTCGGGATCGATCGCTCCGTTCGGCAAATAAAATAAAAAGAGTGATTTTTGTAACGTTGCGTTAATACACTAATTGTCTCTATTCGGACTCCGACCGAATTTATATGCGGCTCCAGGTCGGAAGTATTTGCCCGAAATTCTATTACTCTCACGTGTCCGGCTAATGAAGAGATCTTATCCCGGAGGAGATTCGGTCGTGGGAAAACGGGAAAAATAACCGCACTCTCGTTTAATACTCAATATTTAGTATCTTTATTCTATTAACCTTCCGACTCTAATCCGGCTTTCAATATTTATACAATCACTTGTCGACGTATTCACAAACTACCACCGACTGGAATATTTCGCTCATTACGCCGCAATCCGCATCTATCACTCAATCCAACAATCTTAACACTCGCACTCACTAGTTAACCCGACGGTAATATTTTACAACAATGCCACGAGGCAAGACTCCGACTATTCACGGCTAGACTCACCTTCCGACTAAACGATTTATTATTTCTTACAAAACAACTCTCTCGGTACCACTCTACCTTCGGAATTTCAGCAACAACGTCCTTCCTCTCGTTCTGCGAAGTCTCGTGCTCTGTAAAGTCGCGCGAAAGAAAAAAAATTAAGAAAACTCTCTCAAAACGTAGGAATAACCGGAGGGTGTTAGCTGGTCTCGATCAGAAATCCAAGTGAACGAGTCTGCTCGTCGACTCGTGTCGCGTCGCCTCGCGGAGTTTCTCGCACATGCGCACCACATACTTGCATACTTTGCATAGGTTTTACAGACTTTCTGGCAGAAGATTTTGCTTACAAAGGTTATTTCCATACTCACAATCGCACACTCTTTCCATTAACATTTCGCCATAATTTATTCGTACAACTTTACGGGAAATAATATTTTGCACACATACAACTGCATCACACACACACGCGCGCAGCATACGTCTTTACTCGTCGTCGCGAGTAGCTTCCCCCTCCCAGCTGCTTACTTTTCTCCTCGGCTCGCACGGCTATGGCGGTATATGCGCCGCTTGCGCTCGGTGTGCATGCGTGCGTTGGTAGTGGTGAGACGAGCTGCTGAAATCCAAATTGTTTTTTACTCAAAAATTTGCGCTTACTTTAAAATTCTATTAGTGCTGTTATCTAATAGTTGCTGGAAGGGAGGAGAGGGGGGGATAAGCGCTACGCATTTCATCCACATGTTCGAAAAAGAATTTTCCCAACCTTCAAAATTCTATAAAAAACATTCAAGAAAAAATATCTGCATATCACTCTTATGTTCTGCCTGGCCTCTGTGGTATTTCTCGTTGGCTTCTCGAAGCTTTTTCGAAAGCTGAGTAGGCATCAGCAAGTAAGGTAATAATAATAATTATGATGCTCACATTCTAACGCTATTTTTCAATTTCAGTCCCTTGTTCGTGACATGGAAGATTGGAAAAGATATGCGCCTTAGAGGTTGTATAGGTACATTTAATGCTATGCAGTTACATACAGGATTAAGAGAATATGCTACAACAAGGTTGGTAATTTACATTATAATAAAATAATATCCCTATATTCATACCATAACTAGTATATTTTTAAACAATATCCTCAAATTTAAGCTCATTTGATCCTTTCGTTGCTTTGGAATCTTACGGTCAGTGAATGACTTCCTACTATAATTAGGTATTATAGAGGTGTAGAAATGTTCTATACCACCAAAAATATAGGTAAATATGTCTCCTAATGCTAGGAAAAATTTAGTTTATTTTAGTATTTTTAAAAACATTTTGAATATCAATTTTTTAATTTATGGTTTAAAGGTGGTGTGCCCCCTTAAGATTGGGGCTTTGAAGCGCACTTTTTTTACAGATCTATTTCCCGTTTGAGTTGGTAGAATTGTCGGTGAAAAGTCGATTAAGGACTTTTATGCGATTTTAAGGTCAAATTTGGGCTACAGGTGCATCAGGGGCTTTGAACGGATGGAATAATCTGTTTTGGTGAATTAGGCTTTGTCTCCATGAAAATTTTTTTTTATTAGATATTTGGGATCAAGTGGCGCGGTAGCGCCACGAAGGCGAGTATAAGAAGTCTGCGGCGACCGTGACACTATTTACTTCTATATTGGGTTCTCGAATTTGCAATTCAATAATAACAAATATTTACATTATTGTATCTGAATTTTTTTGGCGTATATTTGTATGCTTTGTGATGTTGCAGTTTATTATCGGCTCCTTCCCGACCGTGCAATCAATCAGATTTACTCTTAGGTGCTACCTTTACTCTACGCGACTAGTTCGGACACTTAAATCTCTAGAGGGGGACACACATTAGGACTAAGGACGGGAATTAGCCTGGCGTGGAAGATGGTGTAGTCAATAATAACACCGTAATATTTAATGCTAAATAAATTGTAACGATGTGGATTCTTACGCCTAATTACTCGCGGCCACACACGTTAATACTTTAATAATCTCTATTCGGACTCCGACCGTAATTTGTATGCGGCACTAGGTCGGAAATATTTGCCCAAAAACTCTACCACTCTCACGTGTCCGGCTAATGTTGAGATCTTATCCCGGAGAAGATTCGGTCGTGGGAAAACAGGAAAAATAACCGCACTCTCGTTTAACACTCAATATTTAGTATCTTTATTCTATTAACCTTCCGACTCTAATCCGGCTTTCAATATTTATACAATCACTTGTCGACGTATTCACAAACTACCACCGACTGGAATATTTCGCTCATTACGCCGCAATCCGCGTCTATCACTCAATCCAACAATCTTAACACTCGCACTCACTTAGTTAGTCCGACGGTAATATTTTTACAATAATGCCACGGGGCAAGACTCCAACTATTTCACGGTTTGACTCTCAGTTAGACTCTTCCCGACGGCACGACTTATTACTTTTACAAAGCGAATACTCGGTACCACTCTACCTTCGGAATTTCAGCAACAACGTCCTTCCTCTCGTTCTGCGAAGTCTCGTGCTCTGTAAAGTCGCGCGAAAGAAAAAAAATTAAGAAAACTCTCTCAAAACGTAGGAATAACCGGAGGGTGTTAGCTGGTCTCGATCAGAAATCCAAGTGAACGAGTCTGCTCGTCGACTCGTGTCGCGTCGCCTCGCGGAGTTTCTCGCACATGCGCACCACATACTTGCATACTTTGCATAGGTTTTACAGACTTTCTGGCAGAAGATTTTGCTTACAAAGGTTATTTCCATACTCACAATCGCACACTCTTTCCATTAACATTTCGCCATAATTTATTCGTACAACTTTACGGGAAATAATATTTTGCACACATACAACTGCATCACACACACACGCGCGCAGCATACGTCTTTACTCGTCGTCGCGAGTAGCTTCCCCCTCCCAGCTGCTTACTTTTCTCCTCGGCTCGCACGGCTATGGCGGTATATGCGCCGCTTGCGCTCGGTGTGCATGCGTGCGTTGGTAGTGGTGAGACGAGCTGCTGCGTAGTGCGGCGTGTGCGACGTTGACTGCTATCCTACTTCTCTCTCTCTCTCTCTCTCTCTCTTCCTCTCACTCGGCTAAACAGAGGTACTATCCGGCTGGTACTCCAACTCGAACGCAGTATTTAATTAACTCGCGTGATTGCGATTACTACTCAACGCGAACGTCGTGACTATTAGTTTCAATCGTAACGTTTGTGTTCAACTACGATCTACTTTGTTCAATGAACTCGGCGCAAACAATCGCGAAGACTCAAAAGCTATTCCGCGAATCTCAATATTCAACGCGACTCTAAAAGCGCCTCAACGCCTTTACGCTAATGGCGGCGGCGTCGCTTGTAAGGACGCCAAGATGGTGGTCTTGTGCCTCTGACTGGATCCAATCACCACCGTCACCGCTCTGCTAGTCTGGCCTGCTTATGCGTCCAAACCCTGAAAATCCGCGAATTTATCGTCGCAACGCGAATTCCGCTCTGCTTCCCAGTGCTGTTTAGAAACCCGAGACTTAGTCTCTAAGGTGACGCTACTCATGCAACATCCGCGAATTTGAGGGTTAATGTTTAGCCGGAGCCCTATCGCTCTCAACGGCGTCGCCAACGAGTTGTTAGAACATTCAGAATAGGTCAGACTTTTTGGCGCAAGGACTTACGTTAAATCTCCTCGAACTCGCAACGACTTTAATCCGAAAGCAAGAAAGCACGACTCAACTCTACCCGACCGAAGCGAACAAAAGATCCTCGAGAAAACTCTCCTGCAGCGATCCGTCAAAACTCCTCTACTTGACTTTACTACCTCGCTCGCGAATTAATAAGCACGCGGCACTGAAGCTATTATTATAAGTGATAGTTGTCTGACGCGGTTGATGGCTGCAATCAAAATGAACGAGGAGGAAGTCTCCTCGCGAAAAGATGCTTGATCGCGCCCTCTATATCCGATTCCGTAACGCTAGTACTCACGACGTCAAGTTCACGATAAGCGCGCCGAATACGAATGCGCGAGAAAGGTTAAGTCGCAAGCTAATCACTTGGCGCCATACGTCACGCGCAAGTCACCCCGTCGTCATAGTTAACTGGGCTCAGTGCGGTGTACTGTACTGCTTCGCGCGCGATAGCATGTCGCGATAGTAGTACGGCTAGTGGTGTACGCGCGAGCTCCCACTAGCTGGCTCCGCTCTCGCCGTGTACTCTCTCTCTCTCTCTCTCTCTTTCTCTCTCTCTCTCATTAGTCAGTCTCAACCGTATTATTAGTGCAGTGTTATTTTCCGTAATTTATAATCCGTAAGTACTAAAAAATTAATGATAATACTTAATAATAAATGATTATTTAATAAATTAACACTTAAATATTGTTATTTGTAGAATTAGACTCATTTGGATGTAAATAAACGTGCAGCAGAAATATAAACATATCCTAACCTTCATTTTCCATCGTAAGTTTT
>CM053172.1:29761611-29848848 GCA_012977825.3 Pteromalus puparum
TCATCTCTCGTGCGCGCATCTCCCTCTCGCGCGCCGCGTATCCTCTCTCATCTCTCTCTCTCTCGTCTCTCTCTCTTGTCCTCCTGACAGGAGAGGTTATGCGAGCCCGTGGCTTATGCGCGGCGGTTGCTAGTCATATCTCGGCGCGACGCGGGTGTTGTTAAGTTGCTACATTACATCTTCCTATATTATATAGTTGTTTTGGCTATACTCCCCCACACACCCCCCACAGCCCCCCACACAATAACGTAAAATCGTTCATTTTTATGTTATTTTTGATAATCTCAATGGCCCCCCCAACACCCCCACGCCCACAGCCCCCCCCCACCTACCCCCACACCCCCACACAGAAATAATACGAATTTGGTATGATTATCTTATTCAAAATGTACTGTTAGTTTCATACAAATGTTTAAAGTTGAAAACTTATTTTAAATATGCTAACGAGACTGCTCTCTGCGTTATAAAAATATATACCACCGACAGGTAACTCCGTCAAAATTGTATAAGGTACTATTAAATATGTGTAATAATACATTATTACTTGCGACGTAATCGCATTGTTTCTAATTCAAGCAGTGCAAAGCGGGAACCTCTTATTCGAATAATTTAACAGAGAAGCTTAATTTGTGTGCAGTTTTTTTAAATTAAAGGCTTGATTGGTTTTAATACGGAATCGTGATCTAAGAGAACTGATTTTTTAATTTAATAATTTCGCATTAAATAAAAGAACTCTAAAAAGACTCTCGTCATTTCTAATAAGGGACATTGATTCCTTAATCTACTTTTAATCAGCTGATTTACCGTGTTTACAATCTGTCAGATACACATTACACGTCTCAACCGGTATTATAGTGCAGTGTTTTTATTTCCGTAATTTATAATCCGTAAGTACTAAAAATTAATGATAATACTTAATAATAATAGATTTATTTAATAAATTAACACTTAAATATTGTTATTGTAGAATTAGATTTTTTTTTGTATATTTATTAAAATAAATATTGTGGTGTGTTTTAACTTATATATATCTTACAGATGGTCAAGTTCGAGTACGAATGTATATCCTGTGACAAGATTTTTACAAAAAAGAGTCAGCTGATAATGCACAACAAAGTGCATTCAAAGTTACAGGACTTTGTTTGTGAGATATGCAACAAGGCCTTTTCACAGAAGGGTAACTTAAATGTTCACTTAAAATCTCACAACAATGTGAAAAATTTTGTATGTGCCATCTGTGAAATGGCCTTTGTTAAAAAATCTCAACTCGAGACACATGTAAATACGCATACAAAAAATGTGCAATTTACATGTGATATCTGTGATAAAAGCTTCAATTGAAAAAGTCATATTATATCACATATGTCGGTTCACTCAAATGTTGCTGAAAATGAATGCTCGATCTGCAAGAAATGTTTTAAAAACAAATCTTATTTAGTTGTACATAAGAGAATTCATGCTAACGATAAAAAATATGTATGTGATGTCTGTAATAGCTCATTTGTATGTAAGAGCAACTTTAATAGACACAGAAAGATTCACAACTAATATTGTATACTAATAATAAACAACGCTTTTTTCTAAAATTTTGTGTTTGTGCTTCATTTATATTCATATTTTGTTCAATATTTGAAATACGAAATATCTCGTGGCGGGATTGCGAAGCTTTAGCCGCGTGTAAATGATCGCTTGTAAGAGACTAAGGGAATCAATTCCCCATTCAGGCGCATTAGAAAGCAGCTGATAGTCATAATATTTATTTAATAACTACTACTGCTGAACTACTTATAATAAATAACAAAGTATATATACATTGCAGTAGTATCATTGCACTTTACGGCTGTATCTGGCTATTGGCAGTATACTGCATGCGTTGCAGTACTGCGTATGTGTTGAATTTGAGAGTCGGCGGGCGGGTTGCACGGGAGTAGGCGACATGTCCAGGCCGATGAGAAATTATAATGATTTTTGATATTTATATAAATGAGGGGAATTATATATTTTCTTTTGAGGTTATGAACAAGCTTTTTTTTCTAATGTATTTTTTTTGGCATTTAAATTACGAAATACCTTGTGGCGGATTTTGATATAGACTAAGGGAATCAATTCCCTATTTATGCGCATTAGCTGATAGGTAATAAAGATGATAGGTAATATAAATTTTAATTATAAAGTTTATTTATGTCAACAAATTTATAACAGATTTATGAGTTGAACATATTTTTCTTAAATTAACACTGAAACTAAAATTGGGGGGTTGGCGAGCGAAGCGAGCAGGGGGGCGAATTTAACACGGAAAAAATAAAATATAATGATAATATTTTTAAAATAAAAATTCTTCAAAAATTAAAATGGGGGGTTGGCGAGCGAAGCGAGCAGGGGGGCGGAGCCCCACTAGTATATATATAATACATAATATATACAAATAGATATAGTATATATATACAAATAGAATCAAATAATACTGATGCAAATAGTTTACGGCATACTAAAGATACAGTTTTAGCATTTTATTTTGATAATGATTACTCTAAAAATAAGTATGTAGCTCTGGTGAAAGATAGTCGTTCAAGAGGTTGCAATATATATCCTTCTTATCAAATATTGTATGAGGAAATGTTAATGTGTCATGTAAATAACTGTAAATCGTCAGAAACTGAAGTTGTCATACAGCTTCAAAGTTTACTTAATAAGAGTGCTGAAAGATTATGTGAAAGTGTTGCTTTAGATTGGAATGAAAGAGACATAAAAAATTTGCGTTTAACTGCTACATTAGGATTTGATAGTTCAGCGGGACATCTAAACCCACAACAAGGCTATGAAAATACTACGAATGAATGTTCCGAATCTCATCAACATTTGTTTATTACTTGTGCGCTCATCCTTCAATTGATTTCAAGAACTAATGGTAATATAAAAATGATAGAATAATACATTCCTACAAATTTTATAATAAGTTTAATAAGTTTTGGGTATACTTAGGTGTATAATTATTAAAAGCATGAAAAAAGTTTATTTTATTAATTTTCTTTTGTTCAGATAACTGCTCATGGTTAAATCCTACTCCTCAGAGCTATAGATTTTGCCGTCCAATTCGAATAGTCTTTGAAAAAGAAACTGAAGAAACGATTATTAGCGAGTTTAATAGAATAAAATTTGAGATTGAGTCACTTGTTTCACATCATTTTGTTATGTCAAACAACAAAAAAGCATCAGTAAAATTATTATATCAGTAAAATTATCATATCAACAACAATGTTTGATAGCAAATGCGTCAACGCAATTGTTGGTAACGGATCTACAATAAGATGTCCTATGTGTTTGGAATCATCACACAGTTTTAATAATTTCAAAAAAGAATCTACTCCAAAAGAATCATCTTTAAAACTAGGAATAGGTCTTTTGCATATCCAAATAAAAACAATTGAACATCTTCTACAACTGTCATATGAACAATCTGTTAAAAGTTAGAATATTTCAAGAGCACTGAAATGTATAACTATATTATTTTTTTAAAATGATAGATTTTTTATCTTTCTGACATAAGAAAATATAAAATATTCAGTTATACCGATTATGCTATAAAAAATAGTATATTGTGCAACTAGAGGGGGCAATTGGCTTTTTCTTGCGAGGGTGAAGTTTTGAGCACGAGTGGGAGTCGAGGGCCCGAGACGGACACGAGTGTTCAAAACATCACCCGAGTCTGAAAAAGCCACTTGTTACCCCCTTGTAGCATACCGTGCTTTTTTGACAAGGGCAAGAAAAATAGGTTTTTTTTTCGTGTATGAGAAAGAAATGGGAAATTGAGAACTGTGTAACTATTAAAAATTTTTTTTTCAAAAATTTGAAAAAAAATTTTCCTCCTGCTGCTCAAAAGTTTGATAATTATCAAAAATTTTAGTTTTAACAATTTTAATATATGATTGTTTCGGCGTATGTGTTTTAGATTTTTCTTTCCAAGGAATTAAAATGATAGGGCATGTATTGTTATACATTTCTTTCTTTCTGTGTATGTGGAGGAAACATTTTACCTACAAGAGCTCAAATACATCTTAATTGTTCAGTATTGATTTGTCGCAATAAATCGGTCGTTGCAAAAGTTACGCCGTTTCGAATTTTACAACAACGTGCGTGCACGCACCTATTGTAGAGTAGAGTAGAGTAGAAACCATTTATTTTGCATACAACAAAAAACAAACTGTCGTTTAGTTTGCGAGTCTACCGATAGGTAATGTAAGAGGCAGAACTGTTACTCACGTTAAAACTACTTAAAAAACATCTTAAGGGAATATTTCGAGATCAAACCAATGCGCCTCTTAATAAATTTAAATACATTATAGATCTTTCAGTGTAGACGAATCTTACAATTAGCAACTCTTTGAACGATGTCATCGATCGTGACCATTTTTCTATCATGTCGTGATCAAATCTGATCCGCAACCACTTGTGATACAGTGGGTAAGGAAGCTTGTACGTTTTGATCCTAAACTCTTCGATAATTTTAGGATAACTTACGTCAGAAGTCATTACGTCTATCGGCTTGTTTAATAGATTGTAATACGAAGTACCTTCGATCTCATGAATTGGCACAGCCCTTTCATAATAATCCACAATCGGTTGTTCTCTTTGTATTAATGAGATCGCTTTCTTGTCGAAAGGAGTTTTATCACAGCACGCAAATCCCTTGACTTCTTCTTATAAAAGGTATTCAGTATAGTCCCAATCTTGCTAACCCTTGTCAAACCACTTAGAAGTAAATTCCATTTCCTTGAACATCTTGAGTTTCACGATCTTAAAAATCGTCTGCCTGTCTGCGAGAAGAAGCTGATGAAAAAATATAGATAAGGAAAGACTTTTGTGATATTTTATCGTCCGGTATTGAATTGACCGTTAATGCACATAACAGCTTCTGCTCATTGAATATCAACTTATTTGTCTTTGCTACATACACGGCTAATAGCTGTATTATAAACAACGAATTTTTTGCCTATTCTCTGGTCATACTGATTTGTAATAATCTTTTAAATATTTCGTTTGATCTAGCTACGACGAAGAAAAACTATTCTTATTTTTGCTTAAATTGTGAACTGTATCTTTATATACTTATTCTTATCTGCAGCTTTATTTTACTTGAATTTTGCCTTTAAACGCATTTTCAAGCATTTGGGAGGTTATGTGATCGGAAAAACAATAAATTATTTATGTGGCTTCAGTAAATACGCTTAAAAAAATTGCCTATTGGCCCCAGTTAACAAGCGGCCGGCACTGGCAAAAATTTCCGGAATTCAAAGTTTGAATTAACCTTGTGTGTAATATTAGAACTTATTACAAAATAAGTATTAACAGCGGTTTAGAGGTAATAGCTGAATAGTAATATTGGAGGGTAATTAAGGGGCAAGAATTAAGGTGCAGTAATTTAGGGGTAGTAATTGAGGAGCTCTAATTAAGGAGCACAATTTTTGAATCGGCAGCGGCGAAACTTTTTTGATAATATAGAGAGACTACATAACCTATAGTAAAGAATTCTAAAATATACATTTGAGACGATATGCATTGAGAGGAAAAATTGAAGGGGAATATTGAGGGGGAAAATTGCGAGGGAAAAATCTGAACCGGCGGCGGCGGCGGAAATTTTTTAGGCACGACCGCGACATGGAAGTGCCTTATAGTTTCTTGCGCGAAAAATGTATGACATGCGATATCTCACACAATTTTCGACCGATCGGGCTGAAATTTTAGGAGGAGTCTCCTCTCGCACAAACTAAAAAACTATTTTTTTTTATCCCGATCCTCTACGTTGTTTTGAAATGCGGGCACAATTTATCTCTGAGAGACTTTAGTCAATCAGGCTAAAAATTTGTGTGCGAACTCCTCTCATAACAGTAAGGTGCCATATTAATTTTGGGCTTGATCCTGCACGTATATGCAGAATGCGATCGAAAAATCGCTAAAAACGGTTTTTTGGCTGTAAATCAAATTCTAAGCATTCTACAAAATAAAAGTTGAACGGAAAAGTTATAGATCTTTCAAAAATACAACTTTTCAAAAATGCAAACAGAAGCTTATCATCGTGAACACTGAAAAGGTATCCGCGAGCCATTAGACATCTGTTTACTGAACTTATCATAGGGGACAAAGCGTTTCAAGTTAAAACTTATTGAATATACAATATAGATTCAACATACAGTTCAAGTTTATTCTAATATTTCCAAAATTATCTTGTCAGATTGTATAAATCTATATCCAGATTCGTATTAAAATAGTTGAAGTATCCAAGAACGCCAGCCAATACTCCAAGACAGCATCAATTCAATTCAAAGATCGTCTCAAGGTGATGATCCAATCAGCTGGCAACGCCAAACAGGACTGCTGGATAGTAGAAATAGAGCTTCAGGATCATTCGCAGGTGGTTGAGCCAGCTAGAAGCGCCAACCAGCACTTGCAGAAAGATCAAATGTAATTCGAAGGTTGTCTCCTGGTGATGACATCAGCCAGAGATGCCAAGCAACACGATCAGATACCATAAATCCAGCTCCAGAGTCGTATTGAGGCTGTTGAAGTACCTAGAAACGCCAACCAGCACCACCAGAGAGAGAGAGAGAGAGAGAGAGAGAGAGAGAGAGAGAGAGAGAGAGAGAGAGAGAGAGAGAGAGAGAGAGAGAGATATTGAATCCAGTCCAGGGTGATCTTGGGAGGCATCGGAATTACAACTCTAAAAAACAGATCACAAAATTACACTGATTATACTGCACATAACACAATAGATATCACAATAGATATAAACATAATGAACACAGGAAATAGAACAAAGGAAAACCAGTCGTAGATCTTAAGCGACAGTGAATCTTCATCCAAGCAGCATTTTGCAAGAAGAATGTATCAGCACATCAATAGAATGAGCAGGAGCAGCATTCGCAGGAGTACTCCAATCCAAAAAACAAAGGATAACCTCCAAGCAAAAACTCAAGTTTCTTGTTGGAGCTACATGTCTTCCTATACTGCAGCACTCCTTCATGAACTGACACTCACACTGCTCACACATCGCATCGTCGGTGCCATTCCGGGTGCATCACTTTTGAATACCTTTTGCACTGTCTTACAAAGCAACAACCGCGAGCAGCTGATCCGCGAGCGGGATCGCGGTGAGCAGATGTTGCTTGTAAACACGTATAGGCACCATAACGGCACTTCTGTTCTGATTTTAAAACTACATATAACCTTGCTGCATCGCGTCGTTGTTTCCGTTTTTTCACTACGCACTCACTTATATCGCCGAAAAGTTAAACAGAGCAAAACATTGCGGTTAGCGGAGGCCGGGAGGCAGCTTCAAAACGTCAAAACACACACGGCAGACGGCTGCATGGGCATGTCGCCAACCGGTCGCCAGATCGATGCGCACAATGTATGCGCAGTGGTCGAGCTCGCTGCCTCGCTTCGACAGAGCCAACGAACAGCTGTTCGGCTTTGCTTAGCTGATAATAAAACTAATACTTTTTCTGTTCAAATTATGTAATAATCTATCTTTGCACAAAATTCCCGACTTTAGGAACGGGATGGAATCCGGTTAGTTAAGCGTGTCGTCACAGTCACAGCTTACATATAAATCAATGTATTTTCCACCAATAGGATAGTTCCGAATTTGGCCACCTTATGAAATTTCGCGTGTATAATTTGAATTCAAGTACTATAAAAAGATACTTTTTTCTAATCTTACGAAATAAAAAAAGGTTTTTAATTATTTCGTTGCAATAAGAGAATACATGTTAAAATTTATATGAATGTCTATTCGAAAATCAACAATATTGAAAATCATAAGTCAAAAACTAAACTATTTGTAAAAACTTTGAAGCTATGTATCGCCAACACATTTTTTAATTGTATACGAAAAAAAGATGAATAATTAATGTTTTTTCATTGATTTTTTTTCTAATACAATCTAATTAGATTAAGTATTAAGGTCAGACAGCGAGCGCGAAGCCGTAAGACCGCGCGTGGCGCGCAAGTTTATAATATAGAGAGATTATTATTATGCTTGATTTAATGAATTAAATAAAGAACAGTTATAACTGCTAATTTAGGATGTTGAATTGGGAATTTCTGAAAGACATTCAGAGAAAACAATATAATTATCTTCACAGATGAATTATAAGAAAGTTTTGTGATGAGAGAATGAGATCGATCAAAGCTCGAAGAAAATTAATTTGACAGCTTGAAAAATTGAAACGTTTCCAAATAAATACGTACATATCAAAATTCAAATAGCATGCTTTATGTGCATTCGACCGTGTGTATATGTATTTTTGTACGTATATGCGTAAACGTGTGTACATCAGATCCAAATTATTGTGCTGGCCAGTACTTGTAGTGTAGTGTATGTTGTTGCTGCTACACTATGTTTGCTGTGAAATCACAGGTCACGAGATGAGTTAGGCAATTAGCATTGTTCTTTTGATTTTCGTCCGTCAACTAAACATTTGCTCCATACAACATTGCCTCCTGTGATAAAATGCTATTCTTTTGATTGTTGTTCGTCATGAGGAGTAGGCATTTAATCGTGGAAAATCTAAGCAATCAGCATTGTTCTTTTAATTGTTGTTCGTTAACTGAACATTTGCTCATAAAATTGAAATTGCTTAAGTTTGATTTTTCCGTAAGGGAGTTAAAGCTGGAGTAAGTGTGAAACGAAATCTGCAGAAAAGGAGCCGAAGAGGTGGCTTCGGCTGAGGAGTTTTCTTTAAGCCAGTATAAAGAAACTCGGCCCAGTATGAAATATGATTGAGCCTGACGGTGTGCCGACAATGAGTTCGATATTGTTGAAAACAATAAGTTTGAAATGTTGGAAAACTTGTATTGTAATTGGAAGGTGTGAAACCCACTCCGGTTATAACTGGATACAACACTTATTCGAAAGATCTGAGGAAATTACTGAGACATTAGATAATTTAGAAAAAAATTCATTTGATTTATCTGAAAGGTTTGATAGAAATGATCAAAGATACGAAGTATTGCATGAGGATTATATTAAAATCAAATCTAAATTAAATGAATTCGAAGTAGCTTTGTCAAATAGAATTACAAATAATGACTTAGAAGCCTTGGAAGATAGAATCATGCAAGCAATCGATAAAGGATACGGGCGGTAGAACCTCAAATCCAGTTGCATACGGACGAAACATCACTCGGTGATATACGGTCTACTTGTTCGAATCTTATAAGTCAGATAACCCCACAGATTAAAGAATTAGTTCAAATAGAGTCCACATCCATCACAAAAAATATAGATCAAAAAATAGAAGTTACGAACAAATCAGTGTATGGCAAATTAACGTCTTTAACAAATGTNTAGATCAAAAAATAGAATTTACGAACAAATCAGTCTATGACAAGTTAACGTCTTTAACAAACGCAAATTCAAATTTGTTAAAAGCACTCAAGACTAATGAACAACAACTGAGATCACTTGTGATTGACCATCAAAAATTCTCAGACGCTTTGTTAATAACTGACCAAAATTTAAGTACAGTTAAATCAGATATTGAACATTCAAAGAAAATGTTGTCAGAACAAATAGATCAATTGACAAATAAGATTCGAACATTTCGAAACTCCCCGTTGAACGCTAGTTTAGGTGATAGTTCTTTTTCTCTAGTATCTAACGGTCCAAAATTAAAGCCACCAACCTTTAAAGCAGACGGAAAAGATAAACTCATGCGATATTTAAGAGAAATGAAGAAGTATCTTGAGGTGTTAGACTTAGAATTAAATAAAATGATCCTAATTATTGGTCAGTCGTTAGAAAATACAGCCTCAGCATGGTTCGATATCGCGCAAAATTCTATCCAGTCCATATCAGATTTTGAGAAAAAATTCAAAGCAAGGTTCTGGAATGAAGATATTCAAGACGAGTGGGCGCGTAAAGTTGAATACAATCATTATAGTAGTGGCACAAAATACTCTCGTCTTGAATATGCTACTTATATATGGAGGTTCGCGCAAGATCTCGAACGAAACTTTACAGAATCAGAGCTAGTTCGAAAGATATCCAATCACTTTGATTGGGATATTAAATATACAGTAAGATCACAGGGGATTGAAACACAAGAGAAATTCTTTGAATTATTAGCTCTAAAAGATAGTGGCCCAGATCAAAGAAGATCCACATTCAAATCATCCCAAGATCAAACTCAAAATCCCGAAAAATCACCTACCAATAACCCGTGGAATAAAAACAAGCCTAAAAACCAAAATAAGGGTAATCTTCAAAAACAAGGACAACAAGTCCAAACGTTAAACATAATCGAAGCTAAAAATCCTCAAGCAACAAATACTTTGTCAAAAGACACGGGAACCATACCCAAAACTACTATATCGAAAAATTCATCAAGTTCTTCTTCCTTGGATGACGACTTAAATTTATGTCTAAAAGACACTTGGGGCCTATCAAAAAACTCATAAAAGTTGCCTCGCCTCTTGTGCATCGGATAAATCTATTAATCACTTTCAAAATAAACATAAGGCAACTTCAGAATCAATCAAACCGGGTTCTCTTATAGATACAAAATATGATATGTATAATACTTTTGAAAAAATATCTTATAAAAGAAAAAGTTTATTAGAATCAAATCTGGATCATCGCTATAGAGAGACAATCGAGGGAGATACAACTAATGATGTTGATCTTCACTCACCCAACCGGCCAGCGCTAAATAAAGCCCGATGCCAAAAATATTTAAATGAATTAACGTATTGTCATGATGACCGTAATTCATTAGTTGCTCCATATGAAACTATTGATATGGAAGTAAACAATAAAATCACGTCCTTTATAGTAAAACATCCAGAAACGATCAATAAACTCAAACAATTAATAAGAAACTATCGAAAAGTATTCTATAAGAAACCTGGAAGATTATTATCATTTAAATATAAAATAAAATCATTTCAAAATCTAATTGCATGGATTTTGTTTATAAATTTTTCAAATTCAAAAGATTTTCTCGGTGATTTCACATTAAATCTTGTTGATAACTTCAGGTGCATTTCAAAAAGTGAAAAAGATCACATGGATCACTTAGAAAAATTATACAAGGATTTAATTGAATGGAATTTCACGTTAAAATTTGAAAAAACTGAATTTTTTAAAGAAAAAATACAACTTATGGGTTTTATTCTCTCAACTATGGGAATAAAGCCACAAAATTATAAAAACAGTACTGCAAAAAATTATCCAATCATATTACTAGAATCATTACGAAAAGAAAAACAAAAATCCTGGGAGTGGGGGGACAGACCTTTTCAAAATTATGTCTGCCTCACAATTCCCAACAAATCCAAAGACTTGTTAGAATTTCAAAAGAACGACAAGCATTTCAATAATTTGATTATCAAAAATTCTGAAAATCAAAATCAACAAAATTACTACATTATTTGAGAATGATATGATTTATGAAAACAATCAATCGAATCGATATAAAGTTATAACTTCAAAAGAAATGATAAAAAATCTTATTCTTGAAACAAACGAATCGTACAGCCATGTTGGCATGAAAAAAGACGTTCGTATGTTACAAGAAGATTTCACTTGTACAGGTACAGTGCCAGTGGAATCGACTATTCCAGAGGCTCCTCACGATTTGTAAATCGTGAGGAGCCTCAAAACAAAACATGTATTATCAACATTATAATGAAGATGTACCACTACTTGTAAATAAATTTATTATAGTTTTTTTTTAAACAAACTTATAAAGCGACTATTATAAAATTTAACGAGTTAGTAAAAAAAGAAAAAAAAGCGTATTTCATACACTAATACACATCAATTTATATCAAAAATGAGATTTAATTTTATGTAAAGAAAAAATGATTCAGAAAATTCTTGAATAAGACAACCTACAGGGTCCGAATTGAGTCTCTGTAGAGTAAATAAGTAACTTCTATAAATTCTGAAAAATTGCGCTTAAAATCATTGCTAACTTTACTCAAAAAGCAACTATCACTTTTACAAGTTTTAAAAAACCAGCAGCGACGACAACGAGCCTTACGCCTTCTCTATCGTCACTTGTTCCATCAATCACAGCTTCTACATCTGTTAGGCTGCGTTCATCGAAGAAGAAAAAACTGAAACCTTGCACCAGGACAAGGGGAGACTAAAGTACCATTTCAACCATTGGTCAAATGACCATCAAAACGACATCAATGTCATCTTCTATCTATGGAATCATCAACAATATTTCATATCACCTAACTTGGGTGACCTTTCAAGTGACCTGAACAGCATTGAAAAAAGAGGAGGCTAGGCAGAAGGGGAGTAAGTGTCATAAGGTCACAACGAGAGATGGTATGCTCAGAGTGGTTGCAATTGATAATAGCACCAATTATATATTTTTATTCACTTAATTAATATAATAAAAATAATTTACTGAATCATTTTTTCTCTCTGGGAGTATAGTGAAAATTTTGCACTTTTCGAAAAATTTTCACTAGGGGACTATGTAACACCCCACACCAGCTCCGCAGGGTTTTCAATTTAAAACTATAAAAAACTAAAGTCTCGCGACTTGCTTTTTAGAAAAATTACACGCAAATAAGCGTACTCTCCCACTTTTCTCACCGACGCTCCGGGCCACAGCTGATCAGCCAGCTGCAAGCAACAACAGCAGCGCCATCAGGCAGTAGCGGCGGCAGCGGGAGTCATCACGCGGCAGCGGCAGCAGCGAGCGCGATATAGCTATACTCAGCGGCAGCAGCGAGCGCGTATATCTATACATGTAGCGCAGCGAGCGGTGCGGCGTGCACAGCGTGAGAGTGGGAAGATGACGTAGCGGCGGCGCAGCGCGCGCATCTCTGTATACTTGTATGCATGGTTTTTGTATATAGGTGTGAATGTGTGTATATATATGTATGTAAGCGTTTTTTCGGCGGCTCGAGTCCCGCTCTCTCCGTAGCCTTTATCAGCGCACTAGTCCTACCAAGAGCAATCATTAAGCCTTGGTAGTAAAAAGACTTAGAATATTTTCTCACTTTGGAAGGACTTATAAAATTTTCAAGTCAAGCAAAGATATCGCAATTTAAGCGTATCAGTCTTAGACTTAGAAAAATTTCAGTTCCTTTCAAAAGACTTAGAGAAATTTTCGAATATTCTTATACTTATAAAAATTATCTAGTCAAGCACGATATCGCAATTTAACGCGTATCTGTCTTAGACGTACACCAATTTCTCTAATTATCAAACATTTGTAAAATTTCGAATCATCAAGATAACGCAAATTAAGCGTATCGGATTA
Source organism: Pteromalus puparum (assembly GCA_012977825.3). Lineage (NCBI taxonomy): Eukaryota > Metazoa > Arthropoda > Insecta > Hymenoptera > Pteromalidae > Pteromalus > Pteromalus puparum. Next base: position 29,774,898 of record CM053172.1, read on the forward strand.
TATTTTCATTTGTAAAAATCAAAAGCGGATTTACTGATTTATTACATTTTGTGATATTGAATATATGCAACAATCAAGACAATACTCTCAATCCTATTTGAATATATTTATGTGGTTAAAATCATAGTCTTATTATTGTGTTAATTTCCACTACCTCGTATCCCGGACCTGACTAAATTATCTAAATACTAAATAAAATCATTCTAGTTAGTCTGCTGTCAGAAAGACGACACAGACTAGTAAACATTCACTGCTTTTCTCTAGCAAAACCATTAAATTACATATTTTTTGCATAAATCTACATAACTACAGGACCGAGAAAAGTCGTGACCGTTTCAAGGTTGGCAATGGATCAAAATACGAACAAACAATCGGCGAAGTTGTACAGGCATCATCCACACAATTGCTTCCTCCATGGCTCTAATCCATTCTTCATCATCTTCTATAAGACCCAAAGCTAAACATGCCGCGGTAAATGTAGGGTACATGATGCCATCAACAGTTTTCAAGAAATCAAAACTTGTAGCACCTTTAACATGCAGTAACAATAGTCGCAAATGAAATAGTTCTACTTGAGTTGGACTAACTAAATACATACGTCCAATGCAATTAAAACTTTGTTTACGGACTTGCCAACCTGAAACCAATAAACCATCAATCTTACATTTTTTATAAACAAATTTGCTTGGAATATCTGCATAATAATACTGTCTTGCATCTGGATTTTCTAAATTTAATTTAAAATAATCTAGTAACATGCTACTTATAGAACATAAAGTTTCTTGTGTAATATTTCCGACATTTATCATAACAGTATGTTGATACGGTAAATGTAATGGCAATCTTATTATAACATGACTTTTATCTTGTAATATTTTACTTAATTAATATTCGGTAACATGCTTCAACAGGTCCAACGTACCTAGCGCCGAGGAAATCTCGGATTTCATCATGATTAACTAAGGTACCTTCAGTAGATTCACCAATTGTTACAGTGGCAGCATCATGGCCTTTATAAATATATTTATATAGATATTTAACGGATTTAATACTTGTAACTACTTCGACATTAATATGGCAGTCAAATTTTTCTAATAAAATAGGACAGTATGGTACGACCCATCTGTTATCGACTTCGTTACCATTAGTCTGCTTATGTAAAATCCCAGTATCTTTTCTGCGATAATTAGGATAACCATTTTCATCCATATTTGTTTCGTTTACAAAATGTTTAGGAAATTTTTTGGAACACTTTCCATTTACCTGACACCAACTACCGCGTGGTCCATGTATCATATTTTTCAAAACAATTTCTTGCAATGTAGAATTTTGCGCATCAGGAATTTCAGCCGAAATATATTTATCAACAATCTCTGAAGTGGTTATCTTAGAACCATAAGCTAAAGTTATCAATAAGTGCATGTGGGGTAGACCTCGCTTTTGAAATTCAATTACATATACATATGCTGCGACATCGCCAAAAAATTTATTTTTGATAACAAAATCTAATAAGCGTTCTTTCTTTAAATGAAATACCCGAGCTACAATATCAGGTCTATCAGAAGCATGTTGATGATGTAAGAGATTTTCTACTATCTCTGGCCATCTGGGATTACATGTCATTGTAAGGAAGATATCAGGTTTACCTTTCCGATTAATTAAAGCCATTGCATCTTGATAACATTGTTGCATGTGGCGAGGTGAACCAATGAATGTTGATGGAAGAATTATTGTTTTACCAACTTGTCCACCAATATCATTAGCTGAATTTTGCAAGTATTGTGTAACCCTTGATATGTATCTACCTTAATTTCTTTTTGATGATTTTTGACATATGTAATTCTATCTTTTTCAATTTTGACATAAGCATCTACAATATACTGTTGAAGTAATCGGCGTCCCAAAAGAAAAGGATTAAATTCATTTGGTTTAATAGCCAATTTATATCGTGTATAAGCTAAACGTGCAATACGTCGATTATTACCACCATTGTTATTTCTATTTATGCACGGTAAATTTCGATGCCATCCTTGATTACCGTAAGGATAAAATAACGGATAAATCCATGGTTCTACATTTGGGTCCATTGTACTTACATATTGTAAAGTTTTTGTGTTTTTGTTCCGAATAGTTACGTAAGATTCTGGAATGTCGCCATCAGCTGTTGTAGAAAAAATAGCAGCTACTTCATTGGTTCGCTGAAAATTGTATCTTCGTGCATCAGTTCCTGGTTTTAATGCAAACAATAATTGTAATTCTGGTATTGGTTCATCAGAATTTAATAAGGTTTGTTGATTATTTATTTCTTGATTCATCATTTCGTAGGATTTAGCAAAGATATTATTTTCTCTTATTATCTTATCTAACATTTCTAATGTTTCATACTGAAGATCAGAATTTTGTTCCATTCGTAAATGTATAGCCTCTAGTGGATCAACAATGAAAAGTTGGCCGTAAGCTGGACTATCATTTTCTGCTGGATATAAAGCAGTGTTAGTCTGATAATATACTTGTCCTTGAATTTTAAAACAGTATGGCGCTGAACGTTTTGAACCAAAATTAACTAAGTTAGCATTGAAAGAAGCAAATGACAATGAATTATTGTAGACACGAATATGTTGGAAAAAGTCCGTTAAACAAATCTTTGAGATCTGTAGGAAAAGTAGGTGTAGGATCTAAATGAACTGCTCCATGACTACAGCAATCATGAAAAGATAATCCTTTATTTGATACTTTTTCTCCAATAAAATGCTGTGCTGTACAATGTGTGCATGAAATATTCATTGGTCCTAAATAATCCCGGAGTACAGGTTGATTTCTGGATTCATCAACAATAGCATTACGTTCAGCTTGTCGTCTACGCCTTTGGTATTCAGCTCTTTTTTCTCGTCTATTTTGTTGAAAATATTTCTTCTTCTTCTTGTGTACGAATTACTCTTGGGCGAGGAATAAAATTTTTTTAAAAGCTTTTTGCATAAAATTATTATTTGATAGAAATTAAATTAATTAATATAAAGTTGTTAAAATAAGAAATACAAAATAAGCGTAAAGGTAATTAAATATAGTTTAAAAATAAGATTCTATTGATGGATTGTATTAATATTTGTAGTTCGTAAGTAATATTTTCAGTAGAAAGTTATTTGCAATTTCAAGATTAGATTTTGATCAAAGTTTATTTTCAGTTTTCAGTAAGTTGTAATTTTTCCAAATTTCAAGTAGTAAGTTTTTAAATTGAAGTTGTCAATTAAAATTTTTAAGTTAAAGTTTTAAAGTTCAAGTTTTAAAGTTTAAAAGTTCAAGTTAAAGTTTTCAAGTTCACGTTTTCAAATTAAAGTGTTAAAGATATGAAGGAGTATTAGGAGGTTTTAAGGTATTGTAATAGGTTAGACGTAAATAAATTCTGACACAATATTATTATAAATGATTTTTTTTTAAATAAAAAATTAATGATATAAAAAATGTTTACAGTTTTTTTAATTAAATAGTAATAGTAAACAAAGAAATAAGTGCTATAACAGCTTCAAATGTATCGTAGAAAACCTGAAAGAAAAAAAAGAAAAAGTATTAAAAAATAGTTGTAATTGTCAATGTTCGATAAAAAATATAAATGCTGAGGTATAATTGTGAATCGCATGCATCATTAAGAATTTTTGTATGTTAGACTTTTGTTATTTTCAAATTTGGAAACAAAATATACGTATTTTTAGTTTTAAACTAATGTAATGAAAAGTAGAATTAGTTATATTTTACATAAAGTCACGCGTTTTGTTGTATTTTAAAGTCGTATTTGTTAAAAGTGGCAACCCAACCCTACATGTGTGTAAATTATTAGCCACACTCAGGACTCTGTGAGGTTTACTATTCTGACGTATCCTTTCTTATGTCAAACTTTATAAAAAGCAGATGATAATATTCGTGTGTCCAGGAGAGCCAGAGATAAGCTCTGAAAGTATCCTTCAGAGATATTTCCATCGTAGCAATAGATCCAGTCATAGTCAATATTTGAGCATAAATGGTATTACACCGACTGTATTAAATTTATACGTCTGGCTTTTTGTTTAGAAACTTGTAAAATTGTGTAGAATTAGGCTACGATGGCATTTTTCATTTAATTGTCTTGGTTCGCACTGACACATTAAACTCAATGGCTTTAGCGTCAAAATTGTCATACAGGTACTGATACACCAAAACATGATATCACTTACAATAATAACAACTTGATTTATTGATGAAGCAAGTAGAAACAAATTACCATGCAAAATTCTAACCCTCTAGCAATTGTAGTTTTTAAATGAGAGTCAAAACAATATTTTGGATCTAATACGATTACTTGTTTTGCAATATTTGTGTGTTTTGGCCCTTATTTAAAAACTATCATAGTTAGAGGGCTGAGAATTTGCATGACAATTTGTTTTCACTTGTTAATACAATAAATTAAGTTGTTATTATTGTAAGTGATATAATTTATATTTTTGTAGTAGCATCTGTATGAAAATTTTAATGATAAAGCGATTTAGATCAGTCTGTCAGTACAAACAAAGACAATGAAGTAAAAACTTCCATCGTAGCCTAATTGTACATAATTCTATAAATTTTCTAATAAAAAAATACGCGTCTAATTTTGATATATCTTATGTAACACAGTATTGTCAAATATCTCTGAAGGACACTTCCAGAGCTCATCTCTGACTATCTTAAACATATAAACATGATCCCTGAGTCTGTACATGGTTATTAATTTATACACTTGTAGGGAGAGATTGCTACTTTAAACACACACTTTTCATAACTGCACTGTAATTAGTATTTAATCGTCAAACTCTTAGAAGCATAGCGGTTGGAATTAGCTAAGCAGGGTAACGATACAACAAAACAGAACATTAAATTAATACGAACCAAAGTGATTTCTATTTTGGTTTGGAATGGCAATTGTAAACCCTGACAGCAACTGTGGTTGTTGTAGTGAATGTCAAACACTGTTTTGACAGTGGTCTATTCCTAAATATAAAAAAAGAAACAATAAATAAAACGTCGCCAATGAAAGCAGCATAAGAAAGTACATAATAGGTTAGATTTGATGAAGATAAAGTAGATGAAACTGTAACTTAAAAAATACTTACACAATCAATTTTTGCAAATAAAATCAATACCGGAATATCATTGGCGGACACAGTAATAGAATCCGGTTTATTTTTTCCCTTAATTTATTTAACACGGATAACACGGATTAGAAAAGGGCTTGCCTTGTTTCAATGGAATATGCGGCTCCGCTATACCATGAGTAAGGTTATGGTTTTATTGATTTTTTCCTCACGCATGCGCATATAGCTTCGTCGCAATGACAGTAAATATTGCGTTTGCGCGCACACGGAAAAATCTTTCAAACTGAAATAAATAATAAAAATTTAGTTTAAAAATAGAAATATAAATAAACGAGACCGAAAAGTCTGCGAACAAAATTTATTTGAACATTCTTTTTACAAAATTAGGGTTCAAAACTTAGTTTAATAATAATCATCAAGTATTTTGTTATTGTAATTCTAATTTAAACAAAAATATATTATTTTTTACGTAACAATTGTACATATACGTTTACAATATATTTTATTATTTTATTGTCATACTTTTGTGCAATATTTAACTTTATCTAGTCATTTTTTCATACAATATATTCGACTTAGTGTGGTCATTCTTTTCAACAATATTGTACGTAGTCTAGTCTAGTCATTATTTTCCACACTGTGGTACTGACAATCGCAAACTTTTCGCAATATTTTACTTAATCTAGTCACTCTTTTACACAATAATGCATCTGTTACAAACAATACTATGTTTACTCTTACAATAATATATTTTAAGCAGTCTTCATTGTTTTGTTTAAACAATCTTTAGTTATTCTAGTCATGCTTTTGCTCAATTGTTTACCTACTCTAGTCATTTTTTTAGTGAATCTAGTCATGCTTTTGCATTACATTTTATAAAACTTATAACGTTTAAATAAAAAAGTAGAAATATTTTTAAAACGAAAAATCTTATAAACGCAGAGACTAAATTATGAGAATGTTAGTCTTTTCCGTTTTATTCCGGAGGAACTCTTCTCTTCAGTGTTCTATTGGCTCGCATTACTTGTAGTTCAGGCAGTGGATCTCCTCCACGTGATAATATTGAAGTGCAGTCGGCGCAGGAAATAGTTAAAGGTGCACCTAAAAATATGAAATAATTAATTAAATTGAACAATATTAAAATAAAATCAACGAAAAATAAAATAGACGTATAATATGAAAACATACTTGTGTCATTGGCAACATTTCCAATGATAGTAACTGCCTGTCCTCTCAGTGATTCTACTGGCACGGTATAGTTAGAGATATTGACGATAATCTTATGCACGCCATCGGTTATTGAACCACAAGCGTACGTAGCATTCTGGAATCGACTGGGAGTAGCTGTAAACTGTGTCTTTATAAATCCATCGATTGCTGTAAAAATGTCTAAAATTAGTAATCTATTCATCCACTATCTACTCATATTAATAAAAGATCATTATAGTTTAGTACTTACATATCTTTTCCTCAACATCCCTGATAGTATCAAAGTTGACTTCCCTTGGCGGTACAACTGGTGGTCCATCCATCAGTGTATGATCCCCCAATGAAGTCAGAACTGTGTGGGCTTGAATGATGAGTTCTTGAGGTAGGAAACCTTGAATCTCGAGCAACTTTGGATACTTCGATAGCTTGCATACACCTCCATTAATGTGAATCTTCTATAAAACAAATAAAATATAATTTGATGTATAGTATTAGTATGAATTATAATAATTGATTATAAAAGTTGTAATTCAACAGAAAGAGCGAAGGATACGATACCTTGTTGAGCAATAGTTGAGATTGATGCTTCTCGATCAACTCCTTACCTCATATTAAGCACATAACTTTTTTTTATCCATTACTCAAGCCGAACTTAAGTAACTCAAAGGTTTTTTGCTGCACTGGAGCATCAACGGAACAAATGTATCCCACCAATTCACTAAAAAAATCATTAAAAAATAAATATATGCACTAAAATAATATGAGTATAGGTAATTATGTAGAAAAAAATAAAAAATTCGCATTTATAAAATCAAATCTAGGTTCAAAAAACAATTTTCTAATTTAAAAGAAAGACATTTAACTTACACAGTTCTATCTTTATCCTGTAAACCTTCAAAATCTTCATCAAGTGAAAAGGGTATGTCTGCCATTTTGAGGTTAAAATGTCGTCTTGTCGTCTCTGCAAAAATCATACAAAATTATCATAACGAATCATAAATTTTAATAATAATGTATGTACTCAACGACGGATTAACTTTGCGTCATGATAGCCACAAACATTATATAAATAGCAAGTGCGTAGGTATCTCAAGCGAGAATTGAACGTCGCGTCCCAAAAAACGAAGCACGTGCACTTATCGAAAAAAACGTTCGAAGCGATTCGACAAATAATAGTAAGTACCGATCAATACGTGTATTTTCCGTCCTATAAGTATCCGATAAGCACGTGTATAAAATAAGTATGTCGAGCGCGCGTGGCGAGATTTCGCGTACGAAGCATTATATACAAAAAACAAAAATTACAAACGTGGCGAGCAATAGTTTTCGCGTATGAACCATTAGATACAAATTACAATACTTACCTTGTTCGGATTAAAGTGATTAATCTTGATTCTCTCGGATTCCCAAGCACACGGAAGGATGGACTGCTGGCTTTCAGTAGTTGCAGATGCGGAAGCCGCGCGTGCCGGACATGTCACATGTGAAGCACTCTAACCTGTGTGCTGTCTCAGCCGCGGAAGCCGAAACTACACATGTTCTCGATAGAGTGGACTACGGATGTACGGTCCGCGGTACAAAATTTACTGAATCAAAACAAACCACAATTCAAAGTAGCTGAAATTAAAAACTAAAAAATTGCATATTGTGTAATATTTATTAATAACTAAATACCCAAATTCCTACAGATAATATAAAAATCGAATTATATATTTCAAATTATATTTTATAATCAAAATCCGCGGTCCTCAATGCAACGACCAATCAGATTTCCTTAGCACCCAATCAGAGTCACGTTAAAAAGGCTTCACAACCAAGTCTATCATTTTTTTAAGAGAGGATACAAATAATCATGAAAATCTTGAAAGATTTTATTTTCAATAATTATTATTGAATTGATGATTTTTAATTTGTATTGTAGATACATTTAACAATGTTTGTTCAGTGATACATTCAAATAAAATACAGAGTTCATAGATGAAAGAGTTCTTAGATTGAAGAGACATAACATGCGTCGAAGTCATGCGCCCTATTCAGGCAGTATATGATAAAAGTAGCTGGATAATAGAAAAGAAAGCGTTCCTTGCAGAATTGATTAAAATTGGCATTGTCAGAAGCTCGAATAATGTGTTACTTTCGGTGTAGCTATATGTCGGATGTTATAAATTAATAAGTTTGAAATTAAATTAATGTTCACCATCCTTGATATATACCTGAAAATAACGACATTACTGAGATGATCTCATACTTATAACAGTAATTCAAATTTTGAACATTAGCTGGAACGTAAAAGTTGCCAAATCTGAGCTGACAGAAATTTGTATTTGAGGATAAATACAAAATATTGATAAAGAAAATGAGGTTTTGATCTTTGAAACGGAGGGAGAAAATGGTAAATATTAGAAACGGAGGGAGAAAATGGTAAATATTAAAAACGGAGGGAGAAATCGGACAATCGATAGCGTCAGGTAAGGTTGAAGTAAACCTAAACTTACTGCAAAACAAGAACAGGGCAAATGTATTGGTTGCGACTGTATAAAATGATCCAAACTCATATGAACTGACTATTGGTACAGATAACAAGCTTGAATAAGGAAAAATATTTGGAGGTGAATCTGTATTAACAGAGAAAAATAAAAGTTGGTTTGTCATCGATGTATCATTAAGCTCGAAAGGCAAAAGCTAAATATCATTGTTTTAGAATGAAAACATGAAAAGAAAGTTGGATTGAACAATAGTGCCAGTGACATGATTCGCTTTCTAATAAAGGTTTCAAAGATAAAAACTCATACATGTGCATTAAAATAAAGTGTTTGAAACTATTATAATGAGCATTAGCTATACTAAAGAACTTTGATTTCAAAGTACAGCAGCTTGATGTTTGAGCAACCACTTTGTAAACGATTAGTAGTAAAGTGATATAGAAATACTGCGAGTGTTTACTGTTCAACTGAAACTTGGTAAAATTAAGTTTGTAAGATTAGATGTGCCTAGTAACATTCAATAAAATAATTCAAGTCTGAAAGCTTCATGTAAAAATTTTGTCTATCTTCTTGATCAAAGAGACAAGTATTTGAACTACTGATTTACAAAGATGATAGTGATGACCAGAAATTACATAAACAAGTTGGATAAACTTGATGTAAAGTTTTAAATTGACCAGTAATGACAAAATTAAGTGTGATGAAATTAAATTGCAGTTTGAGCTGGAAATCGATAACTTAGACACTTACGTGTGTATTGAACCAAACTGAGACAGTAGCGTAAACAAAACTTAGCTCGAGAACACATTGAACAAGCTGGTTTTTCTACAGGAAAGTTGTAGATTTTCAGTCACTTTTACCAAAAGTTTTCGATTTGACATGGTGTATACCATGAACGCTTGGAGTGAAACAAGCTTATCAACGATCAAAACTTCAGATGCTAGTCTTACTATCCGTATCTGCTCGAATTTACAAATGGATTTTCATCATACGTGCACGAAAAAGGCCACTTTCCATGCATGTAAAATGAATGGAAAATCGAGTTTTTTTTAGCAACGGGAAAAAATTACTTCCTTGGGAGGAAAAAGTCTTTTACCTCACTCTGCAGTCTATTCGATATGTGTTTTTAAAATTTTTCAAATTTTTCAAAATTTTCAAAATTTTCAAAATTTTCAAAATTTTCAAAATTTTCAAAATTTTCAAAATTTTCAAAATTTTCAAAATTTTCAAAATTTTCAAAATTTTCAAAATTTTCAAAATTTTCAAAATTTTCAAAATTTTCAAAATTTTCAAAATTTTCAAAATTTTCAAAATTTTCAAAATTTTCAAAATTTTCAAAATTTTCAAAATTTTCAAAATTTTCAAAATTTTCAAAATTTTCAAAATTTTCAAAATTTTCAAAATTTTCAAAATTTTCAAAATTTTCAAAATTTTCAAAATTTTCAAAATTTTCAAAATTTTCAAAATTTTCAAAATTTTCAAAATTTTCAAAATTTTCAAAATTTTCAAAATTTTCAAAATTTTCAAAATTTTCAAAATTTTCAAAATTTTCAAAATTTTCAAAATTTTCAAAATTTTCAAAATTTTCAAAATTTTCAAAATTTTTCAAAATTTTCAAAAACCATGGTTTTTCAAAATTTTCAAAAACCATGGTTTTTAACGTTATCGTTAAGATTCACTTCGTTTACAGATTCTTCCTTTTCTTCCTCATTGCCACTGTTCTCTGCGATCTCTTCATCCTCGTTGTTCTCGGTGTCGTCCTCCACGTCTTCCTCATCCTCATTGCGAGCACGAGAAGTTTGTTCGCTTACAAGACTCTCAACTTCTGTATTATCATTCAATACAGTATCTAGTGACTCCAAGTTTTGATCGTTTTCCGGTGCTGCTAGGTATACTGTAAACAAAAAAAGGATAGAAAAAATTTTTATTGAAAGTGTATAACTTTCTTACTTCGCTGATACGAGTGAAACCCAACAAATTATTCTCAAACAAAAATTATTGTCTAACTCCTCTTAGCTCCTGGTGTTAGAGATTCAAAAGACGAGTTTCTTCTAACAATATTATAAAGTGTTTCGTCCTAGACTGTTGGACTGGACTTCTCAGTAAGGATCCAACAGTCCTCCTTAGACGCTCTGCTGCGAGATGTTACTACAGTCTAATATATGTAGGATCCCCTCGACTACTTTAGTTGTGGGGAGTAGTCAGCGTCCTATCGTTTCATTCGTATCACCGTAGTAAGAAAGTTTTACGCTTTCAATAAAAAATTTTTCTGTAAATTCACGAGTGTTAGATATATATATTTTGTAAAAAAAGGATATTTACTACGTTGAAATAAGAATTATGAATAAAGAAGGTTAAGGGGACCGTATCACCTGGTTAAAAAAGATGATTAAACTAATAAATATACTCAGGTATCTGTAGAAAATATAAAACAATTTGTATTTATGCTATGTACGTGGTACATATCTGCGAAGGCCAATATTCATAATTTTTATTGTTTTAGCTACCATAGGCTTTTTCTGCTTCTGGACATCGAAAAGCACTTTTATACCTATACGTGTAAAAGTGCTCTTTAATTTCCAAAACAGAATGAAGTCTGCGCTAAAAAATATGAAAATTATGCATTACAACCAATGCATTTTCACAGACACATTGTACTTAGTATATGGCATAAATAAAAATTGTTTTGTTTATTACTGTGTACCGGCTTTTGAAACATTTTAAATATATTTAAAAATTAAAATCAAACTCCATTTTTGATTAAATCAATGTCATCTTAAACGGTTATAATTATAACTTACTTTGAGATGATAGTAAAGCTTGCTGTAGAACTGAATCATCTACCACATAATTATCCTAAAAAAGTGGGGTCTATATGAAGTAATTCCTGGTCCAGTTGCGCTTGCATTGATTGAGAGGATATTGCAGATGAGTAATTGGCACATTTTGAGTTGCAGATGAGGTAACGGTGCCAGTATCTTTTGCGACGACGAAAGGAAGTCTGTTTCTGGAGCCAAAAGTGTTTGGACTGCCAAGAACTCCAATTCTTTTTGATGACGTCATTACAAAAGATGTACTTCGTTCTTTATGTTGTTGTTGACTTGCAGAGGTGACGATGCATGTAGTGTTTGAACTGACAGGAGTTCTTGAAGAATTCATTCCAACAGATGCAAAACGTGCTACATGTCCAGCTAAAAACAGAAACAAATACATAAATAAAATTGTTAAACAACAATATCAAATAAATTTAATTCCATAAGCACAATATATAAAGATTTACATGATTGTTGATTAGTTTGTTGACCCACGGGTAATTTATCATAAGATTTGCAAACTGGAACTGTGTTACCGGTTTACCTGTTATGCCTTCTGAGACAAAAAAGTTGGTTGGTGGCATCCGAAATTCTGGAAATTCTTCATCTAGAAAAGAAAACAACTATAAAGTTCTTCTAACTTAAATACGTACATTATTCATAAATACTTCAAAGCCGCGTGTAGGTATGCAGGTAAGCACAAAGAGAGGAGAAAGTTAAGTAAAAGCTGTCAAACTAGATAGTTGACAAATCAGTTTTAAAACATCTGTGCAAAGTTTTAGAGCTCTATTTAAAAACCAATGGAAATAGCATAGTCAACATGACCAACAACTGATGGATTGCAATAAACCAGACTTATATTTTCCAGCCATTTCCATTGGTTAAAACTAAAAAATCAATAATTTGCATACCTGAATTTTCAGTAGATTTTTTTTTAAGATATTGGGCTGCGGTTGTTTTAACTTTTGTTTTTAGTATAACTGGAACTGAATTTTTCATTCATTTCTCGAGCAGCAATGCCATTTCGGTATTCAGAGATCCAGATACCTATTATTTCTTCATAACTCCCATGTACAAGAGGTGCATAGGATCCAATGGTACTTGAGAGACCATTCCTACTCCAACCAATTCAAGAGGACTCAACACTTGCCTGAAACGATCCGTCAAGTTGTCTCTGAAATTCGCATCATCCTTGAGAGAAGCATTTAAGTCTACAAAAAGCATTCTTCCACCTTGGTTTCTACCTTTCGACGAACATTTCTTGCAACCATCAGTGGAATTATGGGCAGGATGGCATAAAACCCAGTTTCTGGCTACCGTATCTGCTATCAGTGCTCTAATTTTAACAACATAATGCTTATTGTGGTAGTCAAATCCCTCTGTATTCAAACTGTTATATTCGATTACAAAAGCCGACAAATAATTATTAATATCAGGGGCCTTTTCACTACCAAGATAAGCACCAATAAGAAATTGATCAATGATATGAGCATCGACAATTTTTCCTAAAATAGGTATTAATCCTATTTTTCTACTTTTCCAAATAGGAATTCCGTCAATGTGAATATCAATATTGATAATATAATATAATATAATATATAATATATATAATATAATAATAGAATAGTAATAATAATATAATAATATAATAATAGATAATAGTAGAATTGAAATTAAAATATTGGAGATGATGAACTAGACCTGTTTTTAAGCCTACATGCGTATAATGACCTTGTCCTAAACTTATAATCTGATAGCTTTTTGGAGTTTTTAGAAGTGTCCTAACATTTTCTGGAAACTGTTTTAAGGGGGTCCGAAAGTCAATTCAAATCTAGATTTCGCGCCACAAAATAGCAGACGACAAAAGTAACTAATTTGCTTATAGCAAACAATAACAGCAAAATTATGAAAAACTAGGACATCACTGCCCTCCGTTATGTAATTATCTACCATTTTATAAAGTTTGACACTTATAAATAAATATCTGGCCGAATGGCATTCGAATTATACGATTTTGAGACATTATTCGAATGCCATTCGGCCAGATGAATTGACTTTTGGACCCCCTTAACGCATTTTGAGGCCAAATTTTAAACAATTTCAACAGATCATTGAGAGCATCGTGAGCAATATTGCGCTGGCAAACCCAAGTTGCAAGAGATGTACACGGATCACATGCATTATGATCACCACGAACAGAAAAAAATTCTTCCTTGTACAAATCTGAATTGCTCTCTTGAGGATCGCCAGCATTACTCTTATCAATGTTTTCATCTCTATCATTAGAAAATCCGCCCTGTTCAAGATTGAATGATTCTATTGAAACAGTTTCATCACTAATTGTAAGAATTACATTGCTCTTATCACTTTCAGTGCCAACAAGGAGCTGACTAGCATCAGCTGGTGGCAGATTTCCATCGTATGAATTTTTAATGTATGAAATCCGTCTTTTTTTTGTCGGCTACTGAGTTCACTAAAGCCTTTCTTTGCAACATGTTAATTTATATTAAGATTAAGATAGAAAGAAACTTATAAAAATCTATGAAAACAATCCAAAAGCGAAATTTTAATTTGCGGTTATGAGCAGAGATTTCACTTGACTTTATTCGAAAAAATTGTAGTGCTGATCGTAAATTTAATTAATTAATTCTATTAAACGATTTGTAACTTAAATCTTGTACTACGTATGATGGATGATGCGCAGGCGAGAATTCGCCAAAATCCGCTCCAATTGTCCGCTTTTCTGCAGCAAACTGACGAACACCTCCATTAGCATTAGCACTAAAAACTAATCTCCTTGCGCGTTCTCGCTAACGGTCGGCTTGACACTAGCTCCGATATCCGATAGGGATCTGTTGGACGTTTTGGTATTACATTTTTTTCACATATCATTTTTAACATTTTTAAACAAATATTTTGTTTAAATTGAAGATAACTTCTTAAGATTTAATTTACTTACAAATCCCTACATTCATGTCAGAACTATGTCTATTTCAAACATGTTTGTAAAATTTTAGTGCTCTTCGATGCCTATAACTGAAGTAAGTCTGCGGTGAGTGAAAAAATAGAAATAGTGAATTTTGGCCTTCGGAGACATGTGGCACCTGATATTTGGTACATATAAAAATTGTTTCTTGTTTATATAAAAATAAAATCCGATTTTTCATTTTTTGACAATTTAAGGTGGTTAGGTTTCCTTAACGGAGAGAGATACAATAGGTTCTGCCTCAGTACCTGGCGTGTTTACTCCCTCTTGCTCTATATAAATATACTTCACTATATAAATACCTATACCATCATGGCTTATGCTGACGACACTGTTGTAGTAGTTAACGATAACACGTGGACATCTGTTTAAGACGAAACGAACAAGTATGTCAGTAAAGTCGTTAAGTGGCTTATATTAAATAAGCTATCATGAAATGTTAGCAAAACAGTTTATATATCACATAGCAGCTACTATGATAGCGTTTTGAACAATATACAAATCAAAAAAGGTAATAAAAAGAATTTTTGTGTTCTAGATGGCCTAAGGGACCCCAAAAAGTAGGTCTGGTACGAGTACCTTCAAATTTCAAATTGTCTCATTCAGCTTTGCCGTTGATTTGTACATATACTCCATATACAGCAATCTATGTAGAAATTATATATCGATTATATACACGAATGAGCGCATATACATTGTATATAAATATTCAAAGTTATTACAATACATATTGTATATTGACATGCGTTATGAATCAAGAATTTTTATTCATCTTTCTTAAAACAGTACACGTTAAACAATATAAACGTATTTTAAATACAAAAATAACAATGAAACAAATCAAGTAATTTCTACCCTGGTCTCATTTTCTGCAATTTAGCCATACTTCTTACGATTAATGTTCTTTTTTTTGGTGGCCAATTCATCTTTGTAGCATATGGGTGATTCTGTTATAACTTGCCCAGATCATGTCCAAGCCTTAAAAAGCACTTTAACGAAAGAACAAAAATTCTTGAATTATTATAATGTATGTCAAATTTTGTGATAAATGTCCGAAAATAATTGGAAAACCGATAAATTATGTTTTCATTTAGAAAATTAACAATTAAGACCCGAAATGTCAGTTCCGTCCCCTGTCCAAAATCGATATTTTGGTTTAAAACCACAGACCATATGCAAAATAAACAATTAAAGCATATCTCAACACGGGAATATTGAAATATAGACCGAATTCATTAATTTTCACTAGTTTGTCAGAATAATTTAAAGAAATTCTATTATAGCCAAACACACATTTTTTGTCCAGTCATTTAAACACAAAAGCAGATATCAGCATTAAACGTTTTTGAAAATACGCTTTATAATGTTATAACGCTAATCAAAGGACGAATTTGATAATATATACCCTTAACGTTCAAAAATTGAATGTCTGGCCACTGAATATTAAAAATTCTGTAATTGCAATTAAAAAGTATTTTTAATTTTGCAACGTACACAAATTTCAGTCAGTTCCGTCCCCTGAGTAAATATATGTTTAAATAATGTTTATAGGTAAATAATATGGGGTTTTTGGTAGTATTTGGTGGGTAGAAGAATATACTATGCGAAAAAGTTTGAACATTAAATTTACAATGAATACGAGCTTTTTAAACATGAAAATGTCAGTTCCGTCCCTGTCAGTTCCGTCCCCCAAACATAAAAGAAATCATCATGGCATATAAGAAAACTTAACACTTTGAAAATTTTGATAATTTGTAATGATTTTATTTAGGATACTTTATTTTAATCATATTGTAAGTGTGCTTAAATACTCGAAGAATTCAATTTCAAATAAAATGTTTTTTAAACCGTATAGACAAAAAATAGGCTATTCTGGGCAAGTTATGGCGGAATCACCCATATCCTTGAACATGTACTACAAATAAGAGATAATTAAACATAAGTACAGTATATGAATAAGAGTAAAATATTTATTACAAAATTATATACAGATCACAGCATTTACACCGTTTTGATAAGGTCCTGGTCTACTGATATCCTTTTTCCCTTGACCCTTAGCTTTCTGCCTAGTCAATGAACATTTTATTAAAGCATTATCAGTAAATACACTTTTTAATAAAGTTCGCGCCATCTCATTTTGTGTTCTGCAAAGAGCGTAAGCTGTTTTCACGTCTATATTGTTTACATCTTTGAACCTTTGACTAGCTCTGAAACCTAATAAAATAAATCGATCGATTACTATCTTATTATCAAATATCGTTACAACAAAATGTACTTTTTTATATAAATAAAATTACATTTTCGCTTGTCTCGTCGTATTTCAAAGTCCAGAGTGTATCATTGATTGAAGCAGAGGACTCCGTAGATACATTTTTTGTCAGCAACAGATGTATGATTTTCAACTGGTGTGTACGACTCTTCATCCGATGAGGAAGAGATAAGAATCGTATGTCAAGGAAACACTTTTTTGACTAAAGGATTCTTTAATTCTGACTAAAATATACATATGAATATTTAGCATTAATTTAAATTGTATTTTTTAAGAAAAAGGCGATTTTATTACCTGTGTTAAAGGGACCTAACTACCTTAATCTGCCAAAAAAATAAAAAATTGGATTTTATTTTTATATTAACCTTAAATTGTTTAAAAAATGTATCAAATAAAATCCGAAGGCCAAAGTTCACAATTTTCATTTTTAGGCACGACCGCGCCATGGAAGTGCCTTATAGTTTTGTGTGCGAAAAATGTGTGAGATGCGATATCTCACGCAATTATCGATGGATTGGGCTGAAATTTTAGGAAAAGTCTCCTCTTGCACAAACTAAAAAACTATTTTTTTTATCCCGATCCTCTACGTCGTTTTGAAATGCGGGCACAAATTGTTCGATTTTTACGCGTAATTTTGAATAAAAATTTTCTACTTACTCGATTATCTCTGAGAGACTTTAGTCAATCGAGCTAAAAATTTGTGTGCGAACTCCCCTCATAACAGTAAGGTGCCATATAAATTTTGGGCTTGATCCTGCACGTATACGCAGAATGCGGTCACCTCCAAAAATCGCTAAAAACGGTTTTTTGGCTGTAAATCAAATTCTAAGCATTCTACAAAAAAATGTTAGTTGGAGATTTTTAAAAAATACAACTTTTTCCCATTAAAATCAAATCATGAAAATGCTTATAACTAGAGTTTACAGCCAAAAATCGATTTTTTACAGCTGAAAAATCAATTATTTGCCATAAAACCTTGCGGATTTACGTTTTACATAAAAATGTTATATGTAAAAGTTGTAAACATTTTTAAAATACAACTTTTTACCGTGGCAAAGATATTTTTTAACACTTTTTGATATACAACATTCTTAGAAGCTATTTTTTGATACATAAATTCAATAATAACTTCGCTGCAACATGTCCCATCTGACCCAGCGCGAAAAATGTGTGAGATTCGATATCTCAGCCTGCTCTGAGAAACCTGACACGTCCCTCTGAACTATATTATTACAATCCATTTTCTAAATGAAACCCTATTACTAAATCAAATCTTGATAAAATCTTGAATCTTCTGTTAACTGTCTTATAATCCTCTTGAAAATCCTCTTGAGTCCTTCTATGTTAAATTGTTTTTTTTTTAATTTACAAGAAAAATAGAATTAAATTATGTTGGAATTGCTAGTTTTTAAGTTTCAAAAACAAATCCTAAACAGATGCAGAAAGCTGAGGCGGGGAAAATAAATCCGTTTCCCGATTTATAGTTTTATGAGTGGCCCGGGTTTGCGATGCTACGCGCTGCGACGCGTCGCTCGTCTCCGATTTTATGGAGAGCTTAGCCATCTGGAGCCCGCATGCAGTTATAAAAACGGGACCATTGTTTTAGGCTTAAGCAGCAGACAGAGCAGCGGAATGCATTCCCTTGCATTACCGATAGCTTGCCGGTCACTCTAGCCCTCAGCAGCCCTCAGTCTCTGGCAGCTCCTTGTAGCGATCGGACGTGCCTATTTCTCTGTGCTCTCAGAATAAATTCAAAGTCGAAGTAAAATATTCTGATATTATTCACCCATTTCCAATAAATTAATAAAACTAGAAATGATGACTGTACAATTTCATTAACTGTTAAAGAAAAACCAGCCTCTAAAATACATGATTATAGATACGTATAGTAGAAGTATAGTAGTGCCAGAGTCTTGAATGAAGTTACGTTCCAACTCCAAGATTTTAATAGCTCAGTTATCAACACCATCAGTATCCTTAGGTTGACTCCGGTAGACGCAGTAGACCATAATCCAACAAATGCAGAAGTTTTTATACACCTAGACATACAGAAAAATATTACAAAATCAAACTCATAAATAATTATTGAGAGATTCAGACCACTGATCTCTGCATAAAAATTTGAAACAAGGCAGCTTTCAAGTATGAATACCGTCAAACCACATGTTTCAGTCACATAGTTCATATTTACAAACAGAAGATTATCATCATGAACACTGAAAGGTATCCGCAAGCCATTAGACATCTGTTTACTGAACTTACCATAGGGGACAAAGCGTTTCAAGTTAAAACTTATTGAAGATACATTATATAAATTATATAAATTATATAAATTTGACATACAGTTCAAGTTGATTCTAATATTTCCAAAATTACCTTGTCAGATTATATAAATCCATATCCAGATTCGTATTAAAATAGTTGAAGTATCCAAGAACGCCAACCAATACTCCAAGACAGCATCAATTCAGTTGCAAGATCGTCTCAAGGTGATCCAATCAGCTGGCAACGCCAAACAGGACTGCCGGACAGTAGAAATAGCGCTCCAGGATTATTCGCAGGTGGATGAACCAGCTAGAAACGCCAACCAGCACTTGCAAAAAGTTCAAATGTAATTCTAAGGTTGTCTCCTGGTGATGACATCAGCCAGAGATACCAAGCAACACGATCAGATACCATAAATCCAGCTCCAGAGTCGTATTGAGGCTGATGAAGTACCTAGAAACGCCAACCAGCACCACCAGAGAGAGAAAGATATTGAATCCAGTTCAGGGTGATCTTGGGAGGCATTGGAATTACAACTCTAAAAAACAGATCACAAAATTACACTATTTATACTTATTATAAAATTATACTGCACATAATACAATAGATATCTGTTATAAACATAATGAACACAGGAAATAGAACAAAGGAAAACCAGTCAATTTGTAGATCGTATGCGATAGTGAATCTTCATCCAAGCAGCATCTTGCAAGAAGAATGTATCAGCACATCAATAGAATGAGCAGGAGCAGCATTCGCAGGAGTACTCCAATACAAAAAACAAAGGATAACCTCCGAGCAAAAACTCAAGTTTCTTGTTGGAGCTACCTGTTTTCCTATACTGTAGCACTCCTTCATGAACTGACACTCACACTGCTCACACATCGCATCGTCGATGCCATTCGTATTAAGCGTTTCGTACTTATTAAGCGGGCGTAAGGTACCATTTTTTTTTACCGGCGGGCAAAAAAAGTTGGCAGCGGGCAAAAAAAGTAAGCAGCCGGCAAAAATAGTATATTGTGTGCCAAGGGCGTAAAGTGGGCTTTTTTAGGCCGAGTGTGGAGTTTGCAGTACTCGTCTGCGGCTCGTAAACGCCCTCGCCTTCGGCTCGGGCTAACTCGCCTTGACTCGTACTGCAACCACACGAGGCCAAAAAGCCCACTTAGCCCTTGGTTGGTGCACACCATATTTTTTGTAACGCAAGTATAGATTTTTGCGTTTTTTTTTAGATATTGAGTGCGACTGATGCAACTTTTTTCAGAATCGGCGACCACACTCTTAGTAGACTAATCATTAAATGTATATATTTATATATATATATATATATGTGTGTGTGTGTGTGTGTGTGTGTGTGTGTATATGTATACATATAGAAAATTTCCCGAAAAATGTTAGCGGGCGTTTTTCAAGTTTTTTTGCCCGTCGGTCTGAAAAAAGTTACTTTAGTCCCGTTTAATAGGTCATAAAAACGCGAAAATCGTGCTTGTGTTACAAAAAAGCCTTTTTTGCCCGCTGCTGACTTTTTTTGCCCGCTGCTGAACTTTTTTTGCCCGCTGACAAAATTTTGTTTGAAAATGCAAATTTTCAGTTTCTGAGTCGTATTTTCTAAATATTTATAGGTGTGCAGTGTCCGTGTAAAGAAAGGCTTATTTACTCCCGCTTTATAGTCATGAAAAACGCGAAAATCATGCGTCACAAAAAATATGGTGTGCACCAAGGGCTAAGTGGGCTTTTTGACCTCGTGTGGTTGCAGTACTCGTCTTTGGCTCCGTACGCACTCGCCTTCGGCTCGTGCTACCTTGCCTTCGACTCGTACTGCAAACTCCACACTCGGTCTAAAAAAGCCCACTTTACGTCCCTGGTACACAGTATACTATTTCTGTTCAAATTATGTAATAAACTATTTTTGCACAAAATTCACGACTTTAGGAACGGGATGGAATTCGGTTAGTTAAGCGTGACGTCACCGTCACAGCTTACATATAAATCAATGTATTTTCCACCAATAGGATAGTTCCGAATTTGTCCACCTTATGAAATTTGGCGTGTATAATTTGAATTCAAGTACTTTAAAAAGATAATTTTTTCTAATCTTACGGAATAAAAAAGGGTTTTTAATTATTTCGTTGCAATAAGAGAATACATGTTAAAAGTTATATGAATGTCTATTCGAAAATCAACAATATTGAAAATCATAAGTCAAAAACTAAAATAATTGTAAAAACTTTAAAGCTATGTATGGCCAACACATTTTTTAATTGTATACGAAAAAAAGATGAAAAATCAATGTTTTTTCATCGATTTTTTTTTCTAATAATTAGATTAAGTAGTAAGGTCACACAGCGAGCGCGAAGCGCGAGCGTCGATGTCCATGGTCCCGTAAGGCCGCGCGTGGCGTGCTAGTTTCACTCACCGCAGACTTACTTCAGTTCTAGGCATCGAAGAGCACTAAAACTTTACAAACATGTTTGAAATACACATAGTTCTGATATGAGTGTAGGGATTTAAAAATAAATTTAATCTTAAAAAGTTATCTTAAATTTAAACAAAATGTCTGTAATTTTTAACATTTTTAAACAAAGATTTTGATCAAATTGAAGATAACTTTCTAGATTGATTTTATTTTCAAATCCCTACACTCATATCAGAACTATGTGTATTTCAAACATGTTTGTAAAGTTTTAGTGCTCTTCAATCATGTGTTCAAGTAGAATCATTAAATTTGAATTCGCCGAGAAAGCGACAGATCCGGAGCTAGCCGTTACGTTAGTTCTTGAACGCTGCTGGTCAGCTCGATCAAATGGGGGGTTGCTATGGCAACGCTCTCTCTCTCTCTCTCTCTCTCTCTCTCTCTCNCTCTCCGTAAGTACTAGACGCCTTCACTCGACACTCCTCTTTCGAACTGCTATTCTGCTGTTTTCTGCCTTCGGGCGTGTTTTTCATACAGTTCGTTGCACGCTTCTTATTGCAACCTTCAGCTTGTCATAATTTTCGCTGGAGGCTGCACTCACCACACGCTGTCAATTCTACTGCAAATTTTCGCACTCAATTCTAACCTCAAACTGCTTCGCTTGGCTTGGCTTCGCTTCTCTCTTGCTCTTCCTGCATCTGTACATTCCAATCAGCACACAAGGCGACATCTCACGAGACGACGGGGAAGATCTACGTCGGTCATCAACTACACAGTAAGTTGCCGGCAAAAATGAGTATAACAGGAGAGAAAGTCACAGAGGCGTACCAAACCATCTGTGAACACTGTAACAAGCTCATACAGACCAAGGACCCGAAGCAGTGCGAAGTATGTCGCAACTCCTTCCACACACGTTGCGTAACTTTTCGTTCTGTGGTGGTGAAAGGCGTCCCGACGCTCGCGTGTGCAACGTGTGCTGACTTAAACAGCAGGGCGAAACTAGACGTTTCACTTAACGCCAGCACGTTGCAGAGGACTGTCAAGAGGACCAAAGCAACATCAGCGCCCTCATCGACTAGCACCTCGCGCAACCAATCGCCGGCGCGTCCATTAACAACAACCACTGCAAGGAAGGACGTCACCCTGCAGGACATCCTTGCAGCAATAAAGGACGTCTGTGCGAGGCAAGATAAGGCGGCGAAGTCTTTGAGAGATACTTCCAGCAAACTCTCGGGGTTAGAGACGAGATTGGGTCTACTGGAACACCGACTCATCGCCCTGGACGACCTGCCCTTGCTCCAAACTCGCATTACAAATGCTGAGCAGACGATCTTGGAGCTAAGGGCACAAGTTGAAGATCTGTCGTCCAGGCCCCCTCCTGCGCAGTCCCCTAAACACACCTCGTCCGACAACGTTCCCCCTGCTAACACTGTCCCTTCGGAAATTGCCAGTCTCCGAAGAGAGCTGCTAAAGATCAAGCAGCAGCAGGGGAACACCAACAACAATGTCGTTGTTCTGACAGGGCTGCGCTACACGAGGGAAACCTCTATCGACCTGCTGGCCTACTCTGTGGTGTCTGCCCTTGACCCCACGGTCCTCAAAAGGGACATAGCTGGGGCAAGAATCATGGGTAGAGTGAATGTGGCCGCTGACACCCAGGCCACTGACAG
This sequence comes from Pteromalus puparum, assembly GCA_012977825.3. NCBI lineage: Eukaryota > Metazoa > Arthropoda > Insecta > Hymenoptera > Pteromalidae > Pteromalus > Pteromalus puparum. Next base: position 29,798,105 of record CM053172.1, read on the forward strand.
CAGACTTCCACCGATTGCTGTCACCCTCTCTACTCATGCCCTCGCTCGCTCAACCATCAGAGCGAAGATAAGGAAGGGCAAGTTGCACACGGCAGAGCTCGACGCAGGTATCCTGGAGGAGGCAAAGGCTCCAAACCATCAGGGGCTAATCAATGTTAACGAGCTGCTTCCTCCAGAGATACATAAACTGCGCGTCAGGACCAGACAGGAGGTCAAGAGTAGACCAGGATGCAGGTCCTACGTCAGGGACGGTACCATCTTCGTCCGGTCCCCCAACAACTCGGACAGGACCACCATCCTCAGCAGCGAGGAAGACCTGGACGCTTTTTTAGCCAAGATCCCTCCAGCCATCAACAACGGCAGCAGCAACAACAACAACAACAGCACCATCATCCACTGAAGAGGACGTCGCTTATACACACACACATCATTCGTCCTTCGCCACCTTCATCGTCATCTAAATCAACATCTTCATCATCCAAGGTAACTCTGTCCGAGGGACTAAGGGCCTGCCATTTCAATGCTAACTCTCTCACGGGTCACATTGAGATGGTTAGGCTCTTCTTGTCTACTCGTCCCTTCTTTCACGTAATTGCTGTAACTGAGACCTGGCTAGATGACAAAATCAAAACCATCCCTTTACTGGACAACTACATACTACTCAGACGAGACAGAAACCGGAATGGCGGAGGTGTGGCCCTCTACATACACAACTCTCTCACAGCTAAAATCATCACTTCATCCGACGGCACTTGGTTGGGCAGGCCAGGGAAGCCTGAGTATCTCTTCTGTGAGGTCTCAGCGAGGGGAGTTAACCCTATCTTTGTCGGCGTTGTTTATCGACCACCCCATGCCCCTTTCATCCAGGGCAGTGACTTTATGGAAAAACTAACCACGCACATGCACTGTTACTCCACTAAACTTGTCATGGGTGATTTCAACGCTGATCAGCTCTCCTCTTCTGAGGATGCCAATTGCATCAGGTCATTCATAGATGAGAACTCACTTCTGTCGGTTCCCTATGGTGCAACGCACCACTAACAGGATTCCGACACCTGGCTTGACCTCTGCTTAATTGACAAGCAGGATCGCCTGCTCGCAAACTGGAAGACCGACACACCATTTATTAACGGACATGACCTTATAACGGCCACACTCGACGTACAGATGCCACTACACGCACCTCGAACTTACTCTTACAGAAACTACAAAGTCATCTGTGCCGAGAAGCTAAGGGACTTCTTGGGTGCGTGCGACTGGTCATTGCTCGCTACATCATCACTTGACGACTGCATCACACTGTTGAAAGCTAACTTTACTAACGCCATAAACCATCTCGCCCCATTACGAACAGTGACCCCACGAACGAAACGTCACCCGTGGTTCACCACGGCTCTTCGTGACCTTGTGAAAGAACGGGACAGACTCTATCGACGTTTTCGCAGATCGCGTCTCCCCTTAGACCTGCTATTCTATAGACTAGCTAGGGATGACGCTCATCGGCAGGTCGAGGATGCCAGGCTGAATTATTATCATTCACGCTTGGCGTCTCTGACTGACGCCGGTGAGATCTGGAGAGAGCTAGAGAAACTTGGAATCACCACCTCCAGGGAATCACCTCCCTCTCGTTTCTCTACTGAAGACCTCAACAGGCACTTTAGCGGAATTTCCACCGATCCGCTGGCCCCTGACGTTGCGGACTACCTGCAAGGGCTCGAGAGTCTGAACACCCCCGAACACTTTAACTTCAGGGAGATAACGGAATCGGACGTTTTAGCTGCGATAATGCACTTTGACTCCCAGGCAAGAGGCAGCGATGGCATTCCACAGGGCATAATTCAGAAGGCATTGCCAGTACTCGCTCCCTTTCTCTGTAGAATTTTTAACCTGTCCCTGAGCGAGTCATGCTTCCCCTCTGTCTGGAAAAAGTCTCTAGTGCATGCGCTAAACAAAGTCAGCTCCCCAACATCTCTTTCTGACTATCGTCCGATCTCCCTTCTATGTTTTCTGTCAAAGGCACTGGAATGGCTGGTACACAAACAAATATCTGAATATCTGGAATCGAGGCTCTGCCTTGATGATCTTCAAACCGGCTTTCGCTCCGGACATAGTACTCAGTCAGGCCTGATAAAGTTGACCGACGATATCAGGCTAGGGATAAACAAAAAGATGGTTACACTTCTCCTCCTCTTCGACTTTAGTAAGGCGTTTGACACTGTGTGTCACGTCAAACTTCTCTCAAAACTAACCTCTTTCGGTTTCTCGAAACAGGTCATCCGCTGGCTTGCATCATATCTTACGGGCAGAGAGCAGGCTGTCATTGGTGATAAGGGCGAGCTCTCCACCTTTCGCCCTCTCAACACGGGAGTCCCACAGGGGTCCGTCCTGGGCCCCCTGCTATTCTCGTTATACATCAATGACATCGGCTTCTGCCTTGACTCAGACACCTATCACCTCATTTATGCGGATGACCTCCAGATCTACTGTCAATGCCCCCTCGAGGAGCTGGATTCCTGTTCCGTTAGGATGACAGCTAATGCCGAGAGGATTTCAGGCTGGGCAGCACAAAATCGTTTGAAGTTAAACGTCAGCAAAACTCAGGCGATCGTCCTGGGCTCCCCTTACTACATAAACTCTTTACCAACTGTAGCTAACACCTACATAAACATAGGAGGAGCCCGGGTCGAGTATCAATCATCCGTGCGCAGTCTCGGGTTATTGCTAGATTCGAAGCTAACCTGGAAAGAGCATGTCAAGCAAATATGCAAACGTGCTCACTCTTTAATGTACCGTCTAAACTTCTTTCGAAAAAGCACTAGCCTTAGACTGCGCAAACATCTTGTGCAGGCTCTCCTGTTTCCCATCATTGACTATTGTTCACTGGTATACTGTGACTTGACTAAAGAACTAGACCTCAAACTACAGAGACTGGTAAATACAGGAATTCGTTACATCTATGGTGTAAGAAGGGATGAGCACATCACTCCTTACAGGCGTGAGCTCGGCTGGCTCACCACCGCCGGACGTAGGAAGTACTTTATGGCTTGTTTTCTAAGAAAACTATTTAATACTGCTGTACCATCCTATATCTTAGCCTATTTTAACTTCCACGTCGCCCTCCGCCCAGTGAGGGGTGAAGTGAGTCCTCTAGACATCCCCCCCTTCGCCACAGAGACGCTGAGGAAATCATTCCACATCAGCGCCTCATATCTCTGGAATTCCCTACCATCTCACTTACGTAACAATAGTTCAACTTCTTATTTCAAAACACAGGCTAGACAATACTTTTTCGCTCAAGAAGAACAGAGTAGAAACAACTAAATTCGCAACATTCTCTCAAACACCTTCACAAACAATAGTAACTATCACACAAACACCTCATTCATAACTTTTCGCTATCTCATCTCACCACCATTACTTAACATACTTCAAATCATCTATCGCTCAAACCTGTAATTAATCTGTAAATATTTTCTATAATACTATTTGTACAACATAATGTACAGTAATAAAACACTTAAATCTTAAAATCTTAAATCTCTCAGCAGCACCTGTTGCCCGACTGTAGTCAGTCGAGCCTTAGAATCAGAGCTGAACACACTGCAGTGTCAGCTTCTGGTGTCGTTCTCACTTGGAGAACGACCGTTTTGTCAGAATATATTTTTTTTTTTATTCCCTATTACCGCCGCAGCCTTTCAGGCCTAGCTGGCGGGGGCCTTCCACCACCTCTGTGTGGAAGTAGTGCCCATCCTATTTTGTCCACTTTTTACCTCAATGTATCTGTACCTATTATTTTTTCACCCTGACAGACTTCTCCGGTGAGGACCATATTTTCAGACACACACCTTGCTGGTTAAGCCAGCACTCTCTGCCCCCGAGAGGGCATCGGTCCGTCTCTCAGTGTAGCTTTCCCCGGAGACGGTCCTGTGTATTACACCAGCTCCACGTCGGTAAGGCCGGCGCTCCCTGCCTAGTGCATCGGGTTGGCTACCTTTAATTCCTGCCTTGCCTGTGGTCCCTACCACTGTTTCGCATTCGCCCAGGCTTACGCCTGTGAGGCAGGGAAAACCCGGAATTACACTGAAGGAAAATTCCGTGGAAAAACCTGCCTGTGAAAAGCGTGTGAAAAGTGTTGGTGTAAAGTTATCGGTTGTTTTAAAGTGAGTGTACTAAACGGCTACAGCGACAGATTGCGACCTTGTAATTGTCGCAACGGTCAATTTTCGTTAGAAGTATTAGAATACACGTATCATTAGAGGATATTTAGAAGTCTAGAAGTTAGATGATTAGAGGATTAGAGATTTATTTAGAGGTTATCAGAAGAAATCAAGTTTCATCGTCGTCGCATCCCATTGACAAGCCGAGTGCAGCGGAGGGGCGCATTTTGCTGTAAAGAGGCAACACCGGGACCAGCCTGTCGTCACCTGGGCAGCGTTTGGAGCATCTCCTGGGCCAGCAGTCATTGTCGTAAGCAACGGACGAGAGGAGTTGTTAAATTGTTTTTATTGTCGTTCTCTCTTCGCCCAGCTTTTGTTGTGGCTTGTTCTCTGTTGACAAATTGTCGCTTACGTGAGTGCAGGCGTATCCGCATATACGTACCTGCCTCAGTAAAGTCGAAAACATTTTCTAAGTTCAGAAGCCGTTATCAGCTTCTCGATTTTCCCTCACAGGCAGATTTGATGGCAGGTTTAGCTGAGCTTGAGGCTGTAGATCGACCCGTGAATCCAGAACATAACAACAACACATCGGCTGACGCGCAGGCTGCTGCGATCGAACGCGAATTTCGAGGGTCTGAGTTAAATAGCATGCCGAAACTGCACATTCTTAAATACTTCGGAAAACCGACAGAGTGGGAGTCCTTTAAGGAAAAATTCACCTCTGTGGTTATGGATAAGAACATGGCTCCTGCACTCAAAATGCAATATTTGTTAGATTCGTTGGAGGGTGCGGCGGCGCACCGCTTAAAGGTTCTTGAGATTACCGGATCTAGCTTCGAGGTTGCCTGGAAAAAGTTGGTTCGTCGGTACGATAATCCGATTGCGCGAATGCATACCTATATGGAGATGCTTATTGAATTGAAACCGGCAAAGAAGGAATCTGCTGACGAAATAGTTAGATTGTTGGACGCTGCTGAGGTAGCATTGAAGGTTTTCACCGATGTAAAATGTCCGGTCAAGGAATGGGACAGTTGGTTGGTGTATTTGGTGGAAAGGAAGCTGGACGAGCAAACAGCTAAAAGCTGGCGCATCTCGCAGGAATCAGTCGATGGGTTTTCCACCTTTAGTAATTTGACCTCGTTCATAGAATCTCGTTTCAAGTAGTTGGATAGTAAGCTGGATGTTTGTTATCCACATTCTCCAACGTTAGATAATCATGAAAGTTCAGGGTACAATTGCTCATTGAGGAAAGGATCAGTTTCCGCTAACGCAGCTGCCACGTCTTCAGACAAGGCTGGTACCAAGGGGTCGTTTAAGTGTGTCGAGTGCAAAGGTGCACACCAACTGGCTGATTGCCTGAAATTCTGCCAGATGAGCATGTCTGCTCGTTTTGAATTTTGCAAACGAGTTAGGCTTTGCATTAATTGTTTGAGAAAAGGACATTTCGTTGCGGATTGCAATGTTAATCTTCGTTGTGCCATTTGTAAGGGCAAACACCATACTAAGCTTCATCTGAATAGGCGAAAACCAGGGGAAGATTCGAGGACATAGAAGGATAAAACATCGAACTCCGATGACTCGGCGAACACTGACTTGACACTGGTGGTTGGCAGGACTTGGTTGATGGCCACAGCCAAGGTCCTGTTACAGGCCACTAATGGTAATTTGGTTCCTGCACGTTATTTGGTAGATCCGTGTGCTGGAGTCTCCTTCGTGTCCACAAGGATCGTACAAAATTTGTCGAGTAAAGTTAGGCCAGTCTCAATTTCCGTTATTGGAGTTGGAGCTGGCTCGTCAGCATTGTCCAAGGGTGAGGTTTCTCTGTACTTGCGTTCCAGGCTGGATGTGGATTTCTGCTTTGAATTTATGGCGTTAGTTTTGAATAAGGTGACTGGTATTATGCCACGGGAAGAAGTAGAACATGTACCATGGGAGCATATCAAAGACCTAGAACTTGCGGATCCTGATTTTGCTAAATCACAAAGAATAGATTGTATATTGAGCGCTGACGTCTACGCAGCGATTATTCGACCTGGTTTGAGAGTGGGAGACAAGAATGAGCCTATTGCGCAGTCTACTGTATTGGGCTGGATTTTGACAGGTAAAGTTTCCTCGGGTGGAAAGTCCGTCGAATCGGAGTCCCAGGTGTGTCATGCTCGTATTGAGCCTTCTCTCTCGCTTATTTTGGAAAAGTTTTGGAGCTTCGAAGAAGTTCGTTCATCTAGAGTATTGTCTAAAGAAGATCAATACTGTGAGGACTATTTCACCTCGACCGTTTACAGGGACCCTGACGGTAGATTTGTGGTTAGATTGCCATTCTCCGAAAAACTCCAAGAAGTTTCATTCGTACATACACGGCAGGTTGCTGTCGCTTGTTTGCTTCGCTCAGAGAAGCGTCGAGCTCAGGACGCTAAGCTGAATGCAGCGTATACTAAATGCATGGGCGACTATTTGAGGTTAGGACATATGGAAAGAGTGACTAGCATTCATCGCTCGGAGAACGTGTTCTATTTTAAACATCATCCGATTTATTCAGTCGAGGCTGGACCTGACGGAAAGTTTAGAGTAATGTTTAATGGATCTTACGGGAAAGTTTCGCTTAACGATGTAGTGCTGACTGGGCAGAAGCTCCAGTCGGACGTGACTCTCATCATTTCTATTTGGTGTTGTTTCGCAGTTGACTTCAGGCTACAATCTGTATTATCGTGTGCATGGTAGTTCGCGCCGTGCACATCGAGGTGGTGTCTGACTTGACGACGGCGGCGTTGCTGGCTGCTTTTCGACGGTTCAGTGCCAGACGGGGACTTCCAGAGGTCTTGCTGAGCGACAACGGTACCAACTTTAAGGGGGCTGCGACTGAATTAGACCGATTGTTTCAGCAGGCTTCATCGTTCTCGCATGAGGTTGCAGAGGCTCTGATGAAAGACAATACCAAATAGCTATTTATTCCACCTCAAACGCCGCATTTCGGCGGACTTTGGGAAGCTTCGGTGAAAAGCTTCAAGCATCACTTTCGAAGAGTTGTTGGAGAGACTCTTTTGACGTTCGAGAAAATGGCGACGGTGGCAGCTCAGATAGAGGCCTTCTTGAACTCGAGGCCGTTGAGTCCTCTCAGCTCGGAGCCCACTGACTTAGTTGCTCTCACTCCAGGTCATTTTTTGATCGGCGCACTACTGCGGGTGTTGCCGGAGCCTTTTCATGAGTTAGATTTAGGTTCTAGGACTTGCCGTTGGCGTCACTTCTCAATTATGAGAAATCACTTCTGGTTCAGGTGGCAGTCGGAGGTGCTGCATTATCTGCAGTAGCGTAATAAGTGGCTGCACCTCAGTCGTCCGCTGGTCGAAGGCGACATGGTTTTATTAAAGGAGGACCTCAGCCCTCCGGCCCATTGGCCCATGGGACGGGTCGTGAAGGTGCATCCTGGGCGAGATGGTCAAGTTTGAGTGGTCACGGTTAAGACTGCTACTTCGGAGATGCAACGGCCAGTTGTGAAGTTAATCTACCTGCCCATTGATGATGACACTGAGAAGATCCACTCGCGGCTCAAGGCTTCTTCTGATCGAGAGTGAAGAGCTCCTGTCATCTCTGAAGATACACACAACACTCACACTGTTAGAGTCAGTAGCTCGCGATTAGGTGTTAATTATTTTGTTAAAGTTTAATTTCTTAATTTTGAAAGTTTCTAGTTTAGTTATTTAATTTTATAATTAGAGTTTCAATAGAGTCAAGATTAACGCTTTAAAAAATTATATATTGTAATTCAGCTGTGCTGATTTAAAAGCACATTTGTAAAATGACAGTCTGTTAAGGTCATATTCCCATTGAATTTTGCGTAGACTGATCATCTTGTTGGATAGGTTAGCTTCTTTCGAAATAGGCTTTCCTATCTTTTGTTTGTAGTTGTACAGCTGTTTTCTTGTTGCTGCGAAGCAGCATGGGGGGCCGTATGTTCAAGTAAATCATTAAATTTGAATTCGCCGAGAAAGCGGCAGAGTCGGAGCTAGCCGTTACGTTAGTTCTAGAACGCTGCTGGTCAGCTCGATCAAATAGGGGGTTGCTATGGCAACGCTCGAGCGCTCTCTCTCTCTCTCTCTCTCTCTCGCTCTCTCAGTAGTACCTGTTGCCCGACGGTAGTCAGTCGAGCTGTAGAATCAGAGCTGAACACACTGCAGTGTCAGCTTCCGGTGTCGTTCTCACTTGGAGAACGACCGTTTAGTCAGAATATTATCACTCACTTTTCCTTGTTTTTCACAAGTGTACTTACACACTTTCTTTAATATATTTCGCTCTTACTGAGCCTTTTATTATTTTAAACACTGAGTTTTGTTTTTACTTGCACCTTCCTAGAGTCGACAAAGATCCCACGTCTACTCACTGAATAGACGCGAAACACAATGCCTAGAACTAAAGTAAGTGGTACATATAAAAATTATCTTTTGTTCTCTATAGTTTTTTCGAGTTTATGATATTTGTTTAATACATTTTTAAACAATTGAGGGTAATATAAAAATGAAATCCAATTTTTCCTTTCCAACAATAATGATATAAATGCGTTTGAAAATTATTTTGAGGTTAGAGTACCCCAATATCAAAGAATATTAGGGACGCGACCTGCCCCGCACAGTGTGCCCAAACAGGAATTGCGAGGTCAAAATAAAATTTCTCAGACTAGGGTCAAGCGATCGGGATGATTTTTTTTTTAAATTGTAGCTTATACAATACCGATTTAGGGAAATCTATACGATTTTTGTCAGCAATCGTTGCTGACCCAGGAAAATTGCTGATATCAGCAATTTTTCGATAAATTCCACATTTTACACTTCTTGTTCGCAATTTGTGACGAAACTGACGATGAAAGTGCTTGTATATACAGTATATGACCAAGTTTGTCAAAAAATATATATAAGACTAATATATAAGTATACCTATCATATATATGTATATATACATATCTAAAAACCGATTTTCCTAAATAATTTCCCTGGTAGAAAATACGCCACAATGTATGGCCGGTCGACTAATTAGTGCCCATATTTTCTTAGCATAATATGCCAACATAATATGCCCAAATTATGTCGAGTACTTATCTCAACCAATGGGTTCATAACCTAAAATCTATGAACGTAATCTATAATAATAATCTGCAAATTTATTTTAATGAAGCACATTTTAAAATTATTTACATTAAAAAGAAGCGTTTTACAATAAATTTAAACGAACGGTATTTAAAAAATACGCTCCGATTCTATAGGTATATGAAATGATAGCCACTGTACATTCAAACAGAGCAATGCGCGCGCAAGATTCTCTGTCTCTCTCAGCCCCAGCTCTCTTTCTCGTACTGCGTATAGCTAGGAAATCGTTACAGAGCAACAGCAGACCACTCAGCAATCTAAAAGGTTAGACTCGCAATTTCGGAGCACGTTTACTCAAAGCGGAGTAAAGCTGTAAATATATTAAATACGTCCTCGGCTTACTCACTTTTTTTCTAAATTCATACTGTGAAATGGAGTGTAGTCGAAAAAGACGTTATAAACAAAAATAGAGCAACAAATTTCGAAAAACGTGCTCTACAATGTAGTGAAAATACTCTAGAGGAAAATTCTACAGATACACCTGATAACAGTGACTTAGCAGATTTAAAAAGTGATAGCAGTATTAATCTTAGTGACAATAATAGTGTGTGCGATGTTAATAATGACATTTTAAGTAAAGATGATACTAGCAGTGATGAAGAGTTTGTGTGCAAACCAGAAGATGCTAGAGAAATACGAGAAATTCAAGAATGGGTGGTATCTAATAGTGTACCACATGCTCATGTGAATGAACTATTGAAAATCCTGAAGCGTAGGCTCCTACCGTCAATCCCCAAGTCAGCGAAAACTCTGTTACAATGTCAAGTTGATGTTAGCAACATTGAAGAAATGGCAGTGCATACGAAAAGCATAGACACCTGAAAAAGCTTGATCCTACCCAGATTCCACAAAAAGAAAAATCTTCCAAAATACCTCATACAACTCATTGCCCAAAATGCATCTTACAACACCGATGTTAAATCAGTAAATAGCAGGTTAGAACTTTAACCTCATAGGACAGTTCGTTACTCAGTTTTGGTCTCTCATTGTGTCACCCGTGTCTGACCATTTACCCTTATATGTGTGTGTTTGTCGGGGACGACAAACGTCTGCAAGGGGGGGAGGATGTTAATTGACGAAGTTCCTGGATAAATTATTTAGAAACATTATATAAAAATTACACAAAGCCAGTAAAAAGAAGATCCAGAAACTTCGACGCTTAACTAAGCCTCGAAGGAATGTATCCGAAACCAAAACAAACTTCTCCTCCCTCGGCTGAAGCACGCGTGCAAAGCCGACGCTGCAGTTTAGCCGTTGACCATAGTATTAGGCCCATAAGGCCTAATGCGTAAGACAAAGAGCGCGGCTAGGCTGCAGCGTCGGCTTTGCACGCGTGCTTCAGCCGAGGGAGGAGAAGTTTGTTTTGGTTTCGGATACATTCCTTCGAGGCTTAGTTAAGCGTCGAAGTTTCTGGATCTTCTTTTTACTGGCTTTGTGTAATTTTTATATAATGTTTCTAAATAATTTATCCAGGAACTTCGTCACTTAACATCCTCCCCCCTTGCAGACGTTTGTCGTCCCCGACAAACACACACATATAAGGGTAAATGGTCAGACACGGGTGACACAATGAGAAACCAAAACTAAGTAACGAACTGTCCTATGAGGTTAAAGTTCTAACCTGCTATTTACTGATTTAACATCGATGTTGTAAGATGCATTTTGGGCAATGAGTTGTTTGAGGTATTTTGGAAGATTTTTCTTTTTGTGGTATCTGGGCAGGATCAAGCTTTTTCAGGTGTTTATCAGCTGTTCTAAGTTGTAGCTGTTGATGTGTGCCTATGCTTTTAAATAATTGGTGCGGTCCTTGGTCCCTTGCCTCTATGATCACATGATAATATTAATCAGCCCTTGCGGCGCTTTATTAAGAAGAGAAGACATATTCTTTCTCTTTGAATGTCGAGAGCATTCATATAGAGGTCTCATGGTCAGGTCTGCTTTTATTGAGAAAAGATATCTGGAAGCTACTGGTACGCAACCGGCAATTGTGCTTTCTTTGTATCTCATTGATACATGGAATTTCTTCAAATGCATCACCTTTTGCTTGCGTGGGATGATTGGTTTGGATGGATCGTGCTATCTTGGGTAATCTATTCTCTTTAGTTTTGTCCTACCTTGTAATTTGTTTTGGTTTCAACTCGCTGTCACACATGTCGTTGATGTTGTTCTGGTACACTTTAACCTTACTGCATAAATTTATCTATTACTGTTAATGTTGTCTAATATTAATCTAAATATATGTCCTAACCTGCTACTGTTATCTCGCGTATATTTACTTCATTTTGTTAGTAACTTACATGCTAATATTATATTTCATTTGTGTTAGTAAATAGATTCACTTTCGTTTATATTATATATGATATTAGTTTCTATAGTTCAATATTTATATTATATTAAAGTGTATTGTTTGGATGTAGGTCAATTGGTCAGTGAAAGAAAATGTTCTCTTTTCTTTTTTTTATGAAAGGTAGTACAAAACAATATTTTATTTATTAGATGACAATAGTGGTAACTTGGTTCAATAATACTTATGTTTTGCATCTTTTATTGACTACAAAACTTTTATGGCAGTCTTGGTTTCTTAAATCTAACTTAAACTAGCGTCACGGTGTCGTCACTTAAAAACTAACGTCTAATATCTTCTTGAAGTCAATTTTGTCCAGTTCTTGTCACAACTCATTGGCTGCTTCGTCCTCGTGCCTCGCTGGTGCTTCTGCCTCATCTGCTTTCTCATTTTGATCTTGTCTGTTGTCTATGGTCAATTGTCGCTGTCGTATTGATCTGGCTATTTCAACTTCATTTAACTCTTCATCACTTGATGAGCTGTAGTCGATGTATAGGGCTCTGTGTACTGAGACTGGTGCTCTTGCTGACTGCGTTGCCGTCCCTGTTGTGTCAGCATTCTGTCCCTCGTCGGCTTGTCCGCTGGTACTCGGTTGTTGCGTTTGTGATGTCGGTCTCATCTGTTGCTGTGCTGGTGCTGCGGTTGTTCCTTTTTTGTCTTGTAGCCGTCGTCGTAGGGTAGTTGTGGTACAGTCGCGTGTGTGGTTTGTAAAACTCTGTATCGGTATTTGGTCTCCGCATGTAAAATGTAATAGTGTCTCAGTAGTCTGTGGCGTTAACTTCAGTCAATGTTGTATTTTCGTGGTCCGTTTAGTTTGGCGTCGATGGCGTCTATTTTGTCCTTGTAAATAACGTATCCTACTTTTTCATTATTCTCCTTTTTTCCATTCGTTAACTCTATCTGTATTGCTTCTCCGTATTTTATGAAGTCCGCTCTGAATTCCTGTTGTGTCGTGTCAGGTGGTGCGAGAATATACAGTTTTGTGTTGTTGGCGGGGTCCAACGTCCATCGTCTTTGTCTCTGTGCGGGTTCCTGTGGTCCTTCGGTTCTCTGTCGCTCCTGTGCATTTTCCTGTGTCATCGCTGGTTTTTTCGTCCGTTGTCTTCGATTATAAGCCCATTTCGGTAAGTATGTATTGTCAGTTTCTGGTATTGCTTTGTGTGCGCTGTCCTTGTGTCTGTATTGTATAAATGCTGTATAACGTTCGTCTTCGTCGTTCGGTTTAATGCGTCGTATGTCAGCTATTTCTCAAAATGTTGTAAATATTTCCGTCAGTTCTCGTCTGCTTGCTGTCTGCGGTACTCGTACACAAATAGTATCGTCCGATCTAACGTATTCTGTTGTCGGTGGTCCCTGTTCTCGTTCTTGCCGTTGAAGTCCTTGTACGTCCTCGTCTGTTCGTTTTATATATTGTCTGTACAGATTTATTACTTTTCGTGCATGTCTGTCTAACTGATTCCGTGTCGATATGGCCTTAGTGTTGTATGTCGTGGACATGTAATGTTCTGCGTGGCATGGTCCGTACTGTCTGAACAATGTCTCTGCGTCAACTGTGTCTCCTCTGTATATAGCTGTTATCGTATAAGCGTCCGTCAGGTTCATCTTGAGTAATTCCACGTTGTTTTGGGGATTGTACTACAAGGGGTAGCCGTTATCATTAATATTGTTGTCGCTGTTGATATCGTCGTTGTCTGCATTGTCGATGTCATTACTGCCGTCATTGTCGTCATTGTTGTGTGGGATGTGGTCATTGTCGTCGTCCGTGGCGTTGTCACTGTCGCTGTTCATGTTGTCTTCGTTATTGTCATTGTCTTGCTGTGAGACATCTTCGTCTGAATTTAAAATAACTTCGTCATTTTCGTCGTTAGCGTCGCTTTCAGGAGTGTCGCTGGTATTGTCCGTTCCGTCGGTTCCGTCAGTAGTACTGCTGTTGCTGCTGTTATGTTCGTCGTCTGTGTCTAAGCTGTCCGAATCAGTCGGCGCTTCTACTCTCTGTTCTACTGTCATCCTGTCCTCTGTTCTGGATATCTCATAGTCGCTTCTGAGTCTCGTCGCGCTTGTCTATGTTCTGTACTTAATAGTTAATCTCGCTGAGTCATGGTGTGGTCCTTTTGGAATGATTTCAAACGTGACGGTGTTGTTTGGCCCATAACTGTTCAATAGCTTTATCACCATACGGAGTTTTCCCGCGGGGTCAAAACAGATTGTGACATGGTCCAAAACTTTGTCGAAGACGATTGAGGTGACAATATTTTTCAAAACTTGGTTCATATCTGAAAATAATTCAAAGAGAGTGGTATGATAATTATATGTTATGTGTATTTGGTTATTTTAATTCATGCGATGTATTTTCGTTCATGCATTCATTCATTCATATAGGGTCATTGGTCCTAACTATTGTTTATTATGATTATATAACACGGTCGCAAAATGTAAATTTATCTATCTTATTCTATGCTCATATTGCTATCATCTTCATCTAGTTCAGGGAGGGTGGCTTTTGGGGTCTTGGGTCTTTCATGGCTCACTGTATTTGTCCTGGGTGTTGGTGGTTGTTGGTTGTTTTCCTTTTGATTTTCCAGTTTTGCTATTTTTTCTTTTAATTCCATGATTGTCTCCTGTAGTGGCTGTAACTTGCTCAGTGGGTCCTCGCTGGCATTGTTTTGGGTCCAAGCTATTTACTTCTTGCATGTTATTTCATGTAAATTGTATACTTCTGGTTCTATCATTTTCTTGCCTTTTTCGTGGAACTTAACATTTGCAGTTCCTTGCGCTGCGCGCGGTAGTCTACGTGGTTCCGCAAATGTTGCTTTGTACATTAGTTCACTCTCCTCTTTGGCGACTCTGGCATCTTCTTCCGTGAAATATTGTACATATCCGTAAGATAAGCATCCCTTTTTATCTTTGACTGTCTCGTAGTATTATTGGAAAAAGAGGTTTAACACAGAGAGGATTAATAATTAAGTATTTATTAATCGTTTCTTCTATAGCTACTATCTATATAACGCCGTGTACACCATGTGTACTGTACGACAGCTCGGAACCAAGAGAGCGATGTGCGAGACTCGTATAGTCTCGGCACCGCAAGTAGTCATGTGACTCACACTCATACGCGAGAGGGGATACTTGCGTGTGTGCGTCTCCTCACACACTCGTTAGCGCGCTCACTTATTCTAGCGCGCTCTATACTATACATACAGTCAAATGTAACTATATTAACTATATTCTATATTTTATATATTCTATATATTATAACTATATTCTCAATAAGTATGCTAGTGTCCTAAATTGGGCGAAATGTCTGAAGAACATTTCGTCCTTTTCTCTATCGTTTCCGTCCCAAGGGAGTAGGCAGAACAGTCTGTTCCTAATTGGTTGTGGTGTCCCTTGCTGGTTGACTACATGAACTTCAGATCTCATTGCCGGTTCTTCTTTTGGAGTGAAGTCTATCAAGTCTCCGGTTGCTGTTTTTGGTCCTCCGGTTATTATCGGGATTTGGTATGGTGCTGATCTTCTGTCATTCCTCTTTATTCTATTTTGTTGTGATAGTACGGATCTAAGTTCATATGCCTTTTGTCTTTCTCTTCCCGTGTTAAAAGAAAGTGTTATTTTCTTAGTTTCTTGCTCAGATCTGTGTTTTTCTACTTGTACGTTCTGGGGTTCTCCTACTTTTTCAAATTCCTTTATTATGCTCGATAATGGTATGTCACAGAACATCGAGAGGGTCGTTCTTGGTCTTAAATCCATATTGTAATCCATTCTCTGCAAATAGATTAACATTGACTGTGTTAGAAAAAGGTTATTGGTTAGGCATTGTTTTGCTATGAACAAGCTTCCTGGAAATTCAAAATTTTAATTTCATTCATTCACGAGTACTCTGCTTCCTGTTTGGGTAACGAGAGTTTCTTTGGGGTCGATTGGGCTTTCGTTCTAGGGTTTTCGCGGCCTAACTGTAGGGTCGCGTGGTTTTTATTGGTACTTGGGAGATCTTCGAGTTCAAATTCCTCATGTTTTGTTTCAATCTTTTGTCTTTTCATATTTATCATTGGTGGTGAGTTTCTGCGCTTCTCATTCTTTGGGCAGCCCCAATTCTTTAGACCTTTCATTTTTATGATGATAATTACTATTATCACTATTATTAGTTGAGTGGTCATGCTTCCATATAGTACAGTGTTTGTATTGTAATTTTGTCGTTTGTGTTCACCTATTTCTTTTAGTTTGCTAACTATTTCATGTAATGGTCTTCCGTCATTACTGGCCACTTTGGGTCCTAGCACATCCAGATTTTCTGGGTTGTGCACTTCCAAACGGGTATCTCCTTCATTCAGTAAGGGGTAAATGTCTGTTATTTTTAGGTCTATCTCT
Organism: Pteromalus puparum; assembly: GCA_012977825.3. Taxonomy (NCBI): domain Eukaryota; kingdom Metazoa; phylum Arthropoda; class Insecta; order Hymenoptera; family Pteromalidae; genus Pteromalus; species Pteromalus puparum. Next base: position 29,814,106 of record CM053172.1, read on the forward strand.
GGTTTGTACACGTAAGTGAACCCTGTGTTCCTGGTCACTTCTCCGGTGATGGTTGCTGTAACCGTTCTTCCTATGCATATTGGTGCTGTGTGGACGATTCCTGCGTCTTTTATGGTTACTCTACTTTCATGCTTGTTCTGGCAAATAATGTCTAGTATTTCTGGGTGAACTGTAGAATAAAGCCATGATTTGTCATAGTCTAGATACGCCCACTGAGTTTGCACGCTCAGTCTGTACTGTATGTCACATTGTGCAATGGCCTTTTGGCTGGGGTTCAAGAGTAGTGTTATCTCACAGTCTTTTGATTCTGGAACATTTCTGACTGCTCCTAGTATTGGACATATGTCGGCATAGTGTGTTTTAATGCACATCTGCCTTTGGTCCTCATTGAATTTTATGTATCTGGTATGATCGTAGCTAATAGCGATGTATTCATGTGATGGTCTTATGAAGGCTTGTCCCATGGTCTCATTTTTCATATTTTGTGGTATGTTTAAAGGGTGCATTTTGTACAACTGATAGGGCATTCGATCTACTAGAGGTAGGTGTAGCACTGCTATTGTTCGCCCATTCTGGTGAACGGCATCAATTTCTGATATTCTGGCTAGTTCTTCAGCTCTCATGTGTTCTGGTGGTGGTGGGAATTCTAAATCTTGACTCACTCTTTTTACATCCATGTTCATCTGGTGAACCATGTCTTGTTTCATTAGGTCTGGGTGTACCCTTCCTTCTTTTCATTTTCGTAGTATTTCTAATAGTTTCTCATTGCTTTTAATCACATGGTCTATTATCGATTCCAGTCGTTTGACATATATCACTATTTCAACTTGGTACTTCATTTCATCCTTCTCTCTTAGTATTATTTTAATTGTTTTTGTTAATTCTTTTTCGAATCCTTGTAACACTTTTTGGTGGTTGCTGGTTATGTTGTATAGCTCTTCGAATTTTGCTGAGATTATATGGGAATTCTCGTCTATTAAATGAACCATTTTCCTTTGGTCCTGGAAGAGTTGGTCTATGTTTCTATTTATATTGTCTACTTCATCGTTGGTTACAAGTCCGAACAAACTGCTGCTTATGCTTCCAATTATGCCTAGTGGTACTAGTCTCTTTGTTTTGATGCTTCTTGGGTTTCGCGCTGTGGGGTATTGTGTGTGTCCCAAACTTGCTATTGTCTCTTTTATTTTTTCTTGGGTCTTTGCTAGTTCTTGTTCTTTTATTTGCAGTAGGTCAATGTCTAGGGCATGTCTGCATTTTCTTTCTTCCATTATTGTCTTGCAGGTTTGAAATATTTCTTTGTACGAGTCTGTTGTGTTGTGCGCCTCCATGAAGTCCTCGACGTCAATGTAGATGTTGAGTTTCCACCTTGCCTTTTTTATCCTGATTACGTCCAATTTCTCGAAGTATATCCCGGTATTGGGGTTTAGGGATTCTATTTGGTACATGGGTTCGCATCTCCTCATGTTGAGTAGATTAAGTATTATTATTATTATTTCTAAAGTTTTCATCCTGCAACATTGTTTGTCTATGTGTTTTCGTATGCGTTTTCCATTCGGGTACTCTAGAATGACATTTTTCCTACCTAGAAATTCGACTATTTTTAATGGTTTGTTCCTATAAGCGTCGAATTTACTCACACGGGGTTTGTTAATGAATCTCGCGTATCCGCCCACTTTGCCTTTGAAAGTTCTGACTTTCTTGTCATATCTGGCGTTTGTTTTAATTTTGTTCGTTATTTGGGTTTCGCCTGCCAAGGTTTTCATTTCCTCCAACCTTAATATTAGGTCGCGCATGTAAATATTGTAGGTTTTCAACTTTTCGTCGAAAAGTATTCTTAGGGGAAAACGTGCTATGCGCCCGTAAACGAGTTCAAAGGGTGTAAAATTGGTTGCTGCGTGTACACTAGTGTTATAAGTGAAGGTTGCGAAGGGTGTTAAATGGTTCCAATCGTCATATCTTTCAGAATATATTCTAATAAATTCTATGAGTGATGCGTGGCTCCTTTATAGCGATCCATTTGTTTGGGGTCTATACCCTGAGGTCGTTAGATGGTTTATTTTTACATAATCTCAGTCATGATCCTACTATATTGGACAGGAAACTGGTACCTCTGTCGGAGAGTATTGCTCTTGGCGCTCCGAACTGGCAAATGAGGTATTTTGCCAGTGCATCTGCTATTGTGGTGGCGTTGAGGTTTTTGATGGGTATAGCTATTAGAAATTTTGTTAAGTTGCCCTGCATTGTCAATAAATGACAGTTTCCTCTTGGGGTCATCTTAAGTTTTCCTACTCTGTCAATCGATACTTTGTCGAAAGCCTCAATTGGGGTATCGGTGATTATCATTGGATCCCTGGTCTTGAACCTCTCTATTTTTTGCACTTGGCAGCCTGCGCATCTCCTGATGTAGTTTTGAACATCATTCCTCATACCTGGCCAGTAGTACCTTTCTCTTATTTTTTGGTACGTCTGATTGATTCCTTTGTGTCCTCCTGTTAAACTGTCATGAAGATGTGTTATTATTTCCTTTCTATGTTTTTCGGCTGGTACTTGTGCCTTTCCATAACATGTTACTCTAAAACCACTTCTGTGAAAGTGTTCATAGATTACTTCTCAGATGGTTGGTGAACCTAATTCGTCCAATAAGTCTCCTTTTCGTGCTACTCGGAAACTCTTAATCTCTTTATTGATGAGTGTCTCTTTCAAATTCCTGAGTCCTTTATGTAGATCTTTCATTTTGATCGTATGGAAATACTTATCTTTTATTATCACAGTGAATATGTGGTACTTTTTTAACGGTGTGATCAAAACTTGTCCTGCTTGTGGTTTTTGGCTTTTTATTTTTGTTAAGTCTATGGCTCCAATCATAACTAGCAGTCTTGTTACAGACCAAGTGTTGTTGCAGTCAGCTGACAAGAAATGGACGAGGTTGTCTCTTTTGTATGTGAGACATTCTCTCACGGTTATTATATTGTGAGGACTGCGCTTTATTTCCTCTGTTATGTGTGTTAGTGCTTCATCAGATTCTTGATCACTCTTGGACGAGATGTGACTTTTGTTCAGTGGTTCCATGTCCGATGATATGGGCAGAAGAAAGGGCATTGTGATTTCGGGTGGTTGTGAGAATCTTATATCTATTATGGATCCTTCCTCCGCTTCTATCTCACTTAGTATTCCTAGTCTCCTATGGCCTTGGTCCTATTTTGTGGTGTACTTTTGGCTGAGGGACTAGTGCTTGTTATCGTTGGTGTTACTGATAGTTTTTTCTCGGTGGCGGCATTAGTATGTCACTTATACTTTCGGTGTCTGACTCATTTCCTGTGTCCTGTGCTTTTGAGGTTTCTTGTAATTTTTGTTGTGCTCTTTCTATTCATTTTTGGACCCCTTCTCTCCATACGTCATCTACATGTATTTTTTGTCCTAGAGGGAATCTCGGGTCGGATTCATAAATTGCTGCGCGCACGTCAGCTTCTACATCATCGTCATCTGAAAAGTGTAAGGGTAGTTGTAGCTGTATTTCCACTTCTGTTGCAGATTCCGTTGTTGTGGGGCTTTTATCCATTTCATACCTTCTCATGCTTTCTTCGAACTTTTTGCTGGCTTCCTCTACTTCTTCTTTAGTTAGCGTTGTCTTAACTGATAGATTCTTAATGTATTCTTCGTCAGAGCTGTCTTCTGTGTGAGATGCTCCTACTGCACTTACTTCTATTGCAATATTACTTATGGTCTTGTCTTGACTTTCTACTGAGGAGAATACATAATCATTTTCTGTTTCTCCTTCAGTTGTTTCCGTGTCATCTTGCCGTAGTCCACTGTATCTTGGATCTGGTATTGGTGGTTTCTCTAAATCAGTATCTTCATTAACTGTCAAAGACAACCATGATCTTCTAGATGGGTTTACTGTCATCGATGTTTGTTTTCTCTGGATTCGGCTCTATTCCTTTGGCACTTATAATGTGCCCCAGAAATCCTACTTCTGTCCTGAAAAATTCTACTTTGTCTGGTTGTAACACTAGTTTCGCGTGTCTGAGTCTTTCCATTAAGTTTCTGATTCTGTGTTCGTGTTCTTGAAGATCCTTGCTGTACACTATTATGCCATCGAGGTAGACAAGCATTTCGATATTCTGGAGTCCTCTAAGTACCTTTTCCATCAATTTTTGAAAGGTCGCCGTGGCGTTCTTTAATCCTTCGGGCATTCTTGTGTATTCGTAGTGTCCGTTTATGGTGGTGAAGGCTGTTTTGTAACAGTCCTCCGGAGCCATGGGTAGTTGTTGGAACCCGCTTGCGAGGTCAAAAATTGAGAAGTATGTTGCTCCGCCTAATTGGTCCATGATATCAGCTATGTTAGGCAATGGGTAGGCATCTCTAATTGCCTTCTTGTTAATTTCTCGGAAGTCGATCACCATCCTCCATCTTGGATTTCCATGACTGTCGGGCTTCTTGGGCACTATCCATATTGGCGAGTTGCAGGGTGAATTGGATTCTCTAATGATTCTGTCTCTCAATTTCTTTTTCACACTTTCTCTGACGACCTCTTTGTGTTTGGGAGGATGCCTATATTGCTTGGTGTTTATAGGTATCTCGTTTTCTAAATGTATATGATGCTGGATCATGTCTGTGCATGGTAATTTGTCGCCTGGTAGTAAAAATCTGTCTAAATAATCCTCTATAATGCGGTCCACTATTCTTAATTCTTCTTGGTTCAAGTGACTCCTTCTAATCGATTCGTTCACTTTCTCTATCCTCTTAAGTCGGTCAACTATCACTTCGCCATTAAATTCGCTATCTGTTTCTTCTAGAAAATTGGGCTCGGTCTCAAATGGTATAAGTTCTTTGGCATCAATTTTATGGTCACGTCTTCTTCACTCGTGTTGATCGCCATCATTTTGCACGTATTGTTGTCATTGGTTACAACTCCTTCTCCTAAAAATACATTTTTGTTTCCTACGTCGATCCTCGGTATGTATCCTTCTTTTAATTCACTTCTAATTAAATTGATTCTCACGACTTGCCGAGTTCTGGCTTTTATAACGTGTTTCGTTTTTGCTGGTGCCTCTTCATCTTTATGCATATCCATTATATGTGTCTCTTCATCGTCTCTCTTGTCTTCTACTTGTAACACATTACTAGTTTTGTAGGAATTATGTGCTCTTTCTCTCTTTTCTCTATATTCTTTCTCCTATTCTAGAAATGGCATTGGGTGCATCACGTCTCCACCGACCATTAGGACATTATTGAAGTAGGAAATAACAGCTTCTTCTTTCTTTAGGTAATTTCTTCCTAATAGTCCATCGTGCGGTGTTGGGAAATCATCTGTCACGATGTGGAATTTCACTGGTGTATTTTTGATACGCAAGTAAACTGCTCCTAGGGTTATCACTGTTCCTGTGGTTATTCCTCCAAGGTTTCTCACATCCTTTGTATCTACTGGCATGTCATCGTGAATAAAATTTAGTTTGATTAGGTTTACACTTGCTCCGTTGTCTATCATAAATGTTAACCAAGGTTTCGTGGTTCCTTCTGGCCATGTACTCTTACTGCTGTTGGTTCGTCATTTTCCCAATTAAACATTTCAGGTCCCGCGCAATGGGCTGTCCACATGCTGGAAGTTCCTGTTCCCGTGTCATGATCGCCATTATTGGTGTCTTTTGCTGCACCTGGCTGATTTGGTTGTTGTGGTTTGGGTTCTGTCTTCCCTGATTGTGAATCTGCGTTTGTTGTTGATACTTCTGGTGCTCTGGGTTCTGCTGTTGATGCTGAATAGGGTGTTAATTCTGTTTCTGGCTCGCCATTCTTTCTCCATGACGAGCCACTTGAGAGTTTAAATTCTCTCCTTGGGTTTCGTGGGGTTGGTAATTTCTTCCGTTGCCACTTCTCCAATTGTCTTGTCGTTGGTTATAATTTTCACGCCTATCGGGTCCCATTTGTTGGTAGTCTTCACGTTGGCCAGTTTGGGAATTGAAGATTTATTTTTGGTTACTTTGACTATTATTCCTGTTCCATGATGGCCAGTTGGTTCCTCCTTGTCTATTGCTGTTGTTGTACCCCCGCTGGTATCCTCCTCTACTATAATTATTGTGGTTGCCATTTCCCCTCTGATAACCTTGATAACCATTTTGGTTGTAGTTATTTCGGTTGTAGTTGTTCCTTCCGTAACTATTTTGGAACTCTCGTTGACGTTGTTCAGGCTTGTTGACGTAGCCTACGTAGTCCTCTTCTTCATTGTCGTATCTTTCGTAATCTTCCTCTTCCTCAACATATCCCGCACATTCTTCTTCTTCGGGCATGTATCCTACAAAGTCGTCATGTCTGCGATTTTTGTTGTCATATCTATCCTGATTTTTGTACCCTTCATTGTTATATCCACCCCTGTTGTTATATCCACCTTCGTTTCGGTATCCATTGTTATAATTAACATTATAATAGTCCCCTCTCTCTATATTATAATAAGTTCCGTTCACTCGCGGTCTGGAGTCTGGTATAATCCTGACTTCCATGCGTGTTTCTAGTCGCACCGCTTCTTCGTATGCTTCTCGTAGATCCTTGGGTTTGAATAAGTCTACGCGTTCTGATAAATTAGCTGGTAATCCTCTTATGTATATGTCGACTGCCAACATTTCCAATGGTTCCATCATTGCATCAAGGTTCTCACTTCCCTTTTCTTCTTTTAATGCATTTTGGCGCTGCTCAGTAAAACGTTTAATTCGTCATAAAAATCTCCCACAGTGTCTCCTTGTCTCATCTTGACCGTGTGGATCCGTGTATTATAATAGCTAAAGTCTCTACCTGGACCGAATCTTTGCTTTAGATGTTTGATCAACTCATCTACTGTTGTTATGATCTTGTTATTGAGACTCTGTTTAGCTGCTCCAGTTATTCTTTGCAGCACATTTCGCATAAATCGTGGTCGTATTGCGTTAGTCACTAATTCATTTGCATTCTTCAAATCCTGTATATAGTCTCTTAATTTGGTATGTTTTTCATCAAAGCTTGGTATACCGCTTACGCAACTCTAAATAATCCTCTAAGTATTTCTAGAATGTTCTTGATTTATAGAGAGTCCGTAATTCCGTGCCACTATTTTATTAAAGCCTTATTTCTTCTCCTCACAGTCTCAATGTTATATTTATCATACGTTATTATTATTGTAATTAAAATTTTATAATGTGGGTATAGATAATGTATTAAAGTATATTAAGGGGTAACGTAAACGAAATTGTGGTATTTTTGATAATTAATTATCGATTAATTATTGTGGAGTTCGATAAATAATAATAAATGTTGATAAAGATTAATAATAAAACTGGTAGTCAATAAAATATTGTAATAAAATATTAATACTAAATTAGTATTAAGTATTCACGGGTATATGTCTAAACTAAAGGCTTATCCAATGAGAGTCGTCAAATCATGGATCTTTTGAATGGGAAAAAAAAAAAATTTCATGTCGTGTCCTCTGTCAAAAATTCAAGTTAAATTTAAATTAAGAGTGATGGTCCGGTTTTGTAAATTCAATTAAAGTATTTACGTAATTTATTTTCTTCGCAAAATTCCCAAAAGGAATATTTAATTATGCCAACTATTTTGTGTAATTCAAAATTAATTTATTTATTTAAAAATAATAGACTTGTCTAACTGTTTGTTGTTATCGATTATGTAAAAGAATTTCTTCTAAATAGTGTTTTCGAAATTAATTCACCTATAATTATTAACATATAATGTTTGAATAATAGTCTTAACCGTAAAGATTATTTATATTTATATAAAAGCCTTATTATGCAAATAAACACTATTGTTTTTGAATGGTCTCAAACTGTCACGTAATATTTCAAAGTCGTAAAGAAATAATTTAATTTCAATGAACACGCCTTTTTTTTTTGTTAATCCGGTCTAAATACAGTAGCAATAGTTTAATTGTTTAATTACTGAGTTTACTTTACAATAATTCTCTTGAAAAGTCTCAAAGTCCAATATTCAAATTCAAATATTCGCGCGCGTTCCGCCGCTCTCAAAATGGCTACCGCCCGCTCTCGAGTCTATAGTCACTAGCTTGGGTGTGGCACCGCTCCGCGCCTAACTTCTTGCTACAATCAAACTCCCTAGTCGAGTCTGCTTGCGTCAGCTGTTAGCCTCGTACCGTGTCGCGTGTGTTTGCGTCGCCGAAATAGTTGTTAAAAATGTTGTAAAAAGGTGAACCGTGCGTCTTGTCTCGTGTCGTTTAATCGAAGGTGCGTGTGTGTTATCCTAGTGCTGCTGAAAAGGTCAAAGTTCGGGCCCAGGGTCATCCCCAATGCTACAGTTGCAACTCTACCAGTTGACTCAGATAAGTCTTTGTTTTTGAACCCGAGAACTGTTGCTTTGTGTAAAATTATTTTATCTTTCTTTTCAGCTTTCGTGGCAGTCAGCAGCAGTTTGAATTTTGACAAACATCCTCAAGATCAAGGAGGACATTGCTTAGTCTGCATGAGTCATAGGTATGTTTTGCGTAACCAAATATTTTACCACTGACTCTCTCAACATTCTATTTTAATTAACAATAATTAATTGAGTGTATGTTTTACAAATTGAACACATATTTGGTACTCTCACTTGCTAGACATAAGGAGAGTAAAAGAAAAATTTGTGCGACTGCAACTGTCTTTGATGTACTTTGAACCGTGTTTCTATGTTAATAAATTATTATTTGTGCTTCTAATATTGCTTGTGTTGAATAATCGAATACCAAATCTATTCTTGATAGTACAAGACTTGTTTTGAAAGTGTACTTTGTTCAGAAGCGTGTCTCTATACTTAAAGTTTTTAGTATCTCTACAATAATTATATAATTTTTTACAAGTTTCATTAATCATACACTCTCTCAATTAGTTGTTAATATTGTTTTGTAAATTATGAGAGATAATCAGCTTTCTATGTGTTAGTTTTGTTGGAAATTTGTCGCGTCAAAGGGGCAATTGTCGCTTTTTGATAATAATTGTAAATATATATTGGGTCTTTTCGTGCAAAACAGATGTGTTCTAGCCTAAACCCTTGGGTTTTACTTTATTTTGTCCAAAATAACCAATATTTGTGGTTTTGGTCAAAATACTTTAAAGCAAAACTAGGTTAGACAGGTTATGTGTGTCCACACCTGGTTTTGATCAAGCTATTTTAGTGTTTCTTTTCAATTGAATTTTGCTGCCTTTATTTCAAACAATATTTTGCTATCGGTTCCTAGTTTATATGCTTTACGCAAATTTGTGCATGTGAGTGTGTGCAAAAATTGGTCTCCCATGCAAAACTTTTGGCATTTTTTTTTTTGAGCCAATGGAAAAAATATAATATCAATTAATCTCTAGAGTACGAATATGCATGGGATTAATGATTATTAATGTTTATAGGGTCTCAACTGGCGTATCGACACCAGAGTTAGCCGTCTCGAATGCAGAAGCCCAGCTTTTCTCCTGTGAAAGCCGGAGTCCAACACTCTACGCAGCAGCCTCGTCAAGGCCCTGGTTTGACTTCTGGCGACCACCTGACAGTGCACTCTAGTGCTACTCGTCGACCAGGTTTTGGGTGTTTTGGTGATTTTGGAGCACGAGCAAGGTCCTAACGGGCCCACCCCTATGTGTGCTTTTGTTTTCAAGACGAATAGTGCAGTGTTACAAGTTTAATTTCAATTAAATACAGTGTGTCAAAGTGAATGGTATTAACTAGAGTTTGTGAAAGTTTTGCTAGTTCTGAACTTGACTGTAAAATGTAGGATTGTGTTCTTTTCTTATAGAGTCAAGTGTCGACAATCAAAATGTAATGAAAAAAAATAAAATTGTTCAAAAATTGGTGTGATTTTGTGTGTAAATGTTTTGGCAATTACGGCTTTATGTGTCTCTCTGTGTGTTGGCTTGTAAGTAGTAATTTGTGATATCAAACTACAATTTTCAAAATTTTGATTCTACTCTTTATGTATAATATCAAAATACTTGTAATGATCTTTTACGTGTATGTTGTGTCCCAGGACTCATCAAACTGCTTGTGCATTGAGTGTGTAAAAATTGTTGGTATGAGGAAAAATATTGTGTAAATTCTTGCATTTTGTCTTCCTTGGGTACCTCTCCTAATATCCACTGGGTCTCGATGATTTTTTTCTAGTAAAACGTCCGAACTTATTAATTGTAAAAATCACGATAAAATCTTAAATTCGTTTTAAAATCACGGCCGTCTCTGCGCATCTCACTCGATATATGAGTGTAGTGACGTCACGGCGTCTTTGTGTGCTTGCGCGCGCGTCTCGAGTTTCAAAAGTTATCTCTATGAATGCTCTTGGTCTTTATACTCTCGATTCTTTCTTCGTCCACGCACTTACGGCTTTCTAGACTTTTTTTTATTTTACGCGCACGTAATTGGGCTTTGTCAATCCCTCATATGTTCACTAATTCATATATAAAAAAAAAATTTTATTTTAAACAGAAAAGCAAACAGTTTTGCAAGCGACAAAAGCCAAGCAGATCCCGGACGAACCTCCAGTTTTGTTAGGGTGAGACTGAATTCACCAGCTAACAATTAATATAATCTATGTTTACACACAGGTAGCCGCTTGCTCTCCCATACGGGTGAGACCAGTCACCTTGGACTGATTATCGCGGCAGGGCTGTTTGCTTTTAAAATTATCAAAAACTAAATTGCTGCAGAAAATTAACTTATTTGTGTCTGATGGCTGGGCAGAATGGACAGGTAAAAGAGCCGCTCGTGGCAAACAAAACAATGAGGCGAAACTTCTCTTTTGGGAGCTTTAATTTATTATCTCAGAAATGTGGTCCAAAATAATTAATTCAGGTGTCAAGAACACAATTTCAAAGAAATCGAAACTTAAAATCTGATTAACAAAACTAAACTCAAAACAAAAGAATCTTAACGCAAATGCTAAACACTCAAAAATTAAACTCAGAGTAAAATGCGTCCTTACTCTTGGATCGCACGCACAGGAATGACATTTCGGGGGAGGTGATGCTTGAGAGAGAGAGAGAGTCGAAGCTTTCTCCCACGCGGGGTACTTACTTCTCCTCTCTTCTTACTTCAGCCTAGCCGCGCTCTTTGTCTTACGCATTAGGCCTTATGGGCCTAATACTATGGTCAACGGCTAAACTGCAGCGTCGGCTGTGCGCGCGCGCTTCAGCCGAGGGTGGAGAAGTTTGTTTTGGTTTCGGATACATTCCTTCGAGGCTTAGTTAAGCATCGAAGTTTCTGGATCTTCTTTTTACTGGCTTTGTGTAATTTCTATATAATGTTTCTAAATAATGTATCCAGGAACTTCGTCACTTAACATCTAATGGTTCCGTTGGAGAGTTTAAGTATTTTTGTGTCAAAGATCAACTAGTGAAAAGAATTGATGCACGCCTGCATGATTCTACAAATTTAGAACTAATAATAAATATTGATGGTATGCCACCGTTTAAATCCAGTCCTATGACTGTATGGCCTATACTCAGCAAAGTTTATTCTACTCGAGATCTGTATGAGCCATTTACAGCTGCAGTATACGCTGGAAAAGGAAAACCTAAAAACTGTACAGAGTATTTGCTGAAATTTATTGAAGAGATTAAACTTTTACTTCAAAATGGAGTACTTATCGGAGACAAACTCTTCAAGGTAGAAATAAAGTTCTTTACATGCGACTGTTCAGCTAGGTCATTTGTAAAGTGCATAGTATCTCACATGGCATTTGAAGGATGTGAAAGATGTGATGCAAAAGGTCAAAAAGTGAGTTACTGTGTTATTACAAGTGGACGCAGAGAAAAACCGCTGCCAAGTCATTGACACTTAGCTTCCTCCTATTCTTCTAGTGGAAGATAATTACATGGGACAATCAACTCATTCTTTGATTTAAATATTCGCTACTATTCGATACTAAAAGGATAGGTTAGGAAGACACTTGTAGGGGAGGGGTATCAGGGGACTGGGGGTTAAGATGGATATCAAAAGGATAGAGCTCCGTGAACTCCTTGAAAACCATGAAAACTCTCAAAATATACTAAGCTTTAATTATCAAATTATATGGTTTAACAAAAATAATAATGTTCAGTCACACAGAGTATACAGGGTGAGAGTTGAAGAATTTGAATCTTAATATCTTTTAAACTAAAAGGTTTCATAAGCTACAAAAAGAACCTAGCCGAAGTGATCAAAAGATCAATCTTTTCCTAAAATTTCAACTCAATTTAAACCTTTTTACTCCCGTAATCGTACGACATAAAAAAACCATTTTTTCTAGTTTTTGATTTTTATCTCAAAAACTAGTCGCCAAAATTGCTTAAAATTTTTACAACTAGTAGATATCGTTGTTTTTTATTGTCATGAATTTTTTCAAAACATTTAACTATTTATTTTTTGAGTTATTTATGTTTATCGAAAAATTACCTTTTATATCATAAACAATGAACAGATCAGTCAATCTAGACAATCTTGCGGGAAAAAGTAGACACATTTATGTTCTTTTAGATACACTATTGTTGAATATATTGTATAAATCATATCATTATAAAAAAGCAAAAATATTTTTTCAAAAATAGAAAAATGGCTATAATATGGCCATAAAATGGTCAGAATCATAAAACAAAAAATGACCTAAATTCAGAATTAGAAAAAATATATGCATGTCAAATTTTATTACGATCCGTCGCATGGTTCCAAAATTATGGCGGTATACGTACATACACACACACACACACACACACACAGCCATCCGCACGGACATTTTCTAAAAACGTATGATTCGTACTCCAAACACCTCTAAATGCGTTTCCACGAAGTATTAGCAAAACTGAAAATTTTACTCTTGAGGAGGAAGCAAAACAAATGATAAGTTTAGAACATTTGATAATCCTCAATGCCATACCAGTGCCACACCACTTATTGCGATAGAATCTTTGGACTTGGTCTCACAATTTGTTCTTGATCCGATGCACCTGTTATACCTTGGTTGCATGAAGAGGATTCTGGAGTACCTTTTGTCTCCGTCAACTGACAAGATTAGATTAAGTGCCTTAATGAAATCTGAATTGATGCGCAGAACTGCACTTATCAATGCTGACATCCCTGATGAATTTCCACATAAGATGAGATCTACAGAGCACTGGTCTAAATATAAAGCTGTGGAGTTTAAATTTTTTTCAAATTATGCTGCTGCAATCGTTTTTAAAAAGTTACTTCCGGATAATGTGTATAATCACTTGATGCTCTTTACTACAGCATGCAGGTTACTGTCAGATAAAAGAAATCTTGAAATTGAACGAGCATGAAAATACTTTAGACAGTTTTTGCAAGAAGCAACAACTTTGTATGGATCAACATTGGTGTCCATGAATATTCATAACCTTATCCATGTAGCGGATGATGTTGAATATACTGGTTGCTCGTTAAGTGAACTAAGTGCTTTTCCCTTTGAAACATATTTGGGAGGTATAAGTTCAGTAATAAGATCTCCTACTCATGTAGTTGGCCAGTACTGTCGACGACTCCAAGAAAAAGAAACGTTTGCAAAGAAAACTCCTTCAATTCCATCAGAGCTTAAGATAATAATTGAGATGAAAAAGCAAGTACAAAAAATAAAATACAAGGGATGGATTCTAGCAATAAAAGATCCAAATAATAAGGTACTTTTAAAAGGTGGTGTGGTTGCTGATATTTTCAAATTTAACTGCAGTGACAACGCAAAAATCAGTTCTATGGAAATAAAAAAGTACACAATTAAAAAATCAGTGTTCAAGTATCCGTGTGATTCCAATGAATTGAATATTTATGAAGTGAATAAAATTTCAGATAATATTCATAGTGCACCTTTATACAATATTGAGCAAAAACTTGTAAAAATACAATTGAACTTTTTAAAAGAAGAAGCCAAAAGATTATTTGTTGTACCTTTACAACATTAGAAGAGCATGGAGCTCTAGGAACTTGAAATAATTATTTAATAACTGCATAAGGTATGACATATAAACATCCTCTTTACAAATTATTTTGTATACTGAATTATCAAATGTACTGAGTTGCTGAATCCAGCAGACAGCTCTTACTGTTGACACTAGTACCTACCTAACCCTACCCTAACCTAACTGTGCAATATCATACTTGAAAACATGAACATCTTGTTGCAAAGCTGCTATATCTTACAGCTAATTATTGATCAGTGACATTGATTATTGTTTAGCAGGTTTGATAATTCAGTATGATTTCTTACAATTTTAAATTCACAACCTACAAAGTTCAATTTTCTTAGTGATAATTTTTCTTTATTTTCTTTTAGAATGAGTGACAGTGAGCATGAAGAAGATGTTGAATATGGGCTGGAAAAATATAGCTTGGTACGGTTCATTCACAGAAGGCGAAAGAGGAAAACTGAGATTGTGGATATAGTACCAAGTAAGTGGCTGGACTTGACAAGAAGAAAGCCAGATGTGTCACAAAGTTCATGGAAGGTCCGTACTCTGATGAAGATATGCAATTGATTCATGACCTTGTGATCAAGAATGCTGATGCACCGGATGACTGGCCAAACTTCACCATATAACAAGTTGGACGAGCAAGTGAGTTTATAAAATGTTTTGACGTATTTTAGATTTTCATATGTTATACTGACAATGTACTGGCTGATTATTTTCTTTTAGGAACATACAAAGAAAGTGTAGCTAAATTAAAAAAGCTAGAAACGGAGGAGCATGTACTAACTTTTGAATCCGAAGATGGTGCATCTGAAGCCCAAAGACAGCTTACGCTAGCTGTAAAACGTCAAAGGCTTCAAGCTGAGGCAAACAAGTTTACTAGTTCTTTTTCAACGGCTGACAATGGTACTGGAGTAAAAGAAACGACTGATACATCAAATGACACCCAATCAGGTAAGAAAATTTGTAGATTTATGTGTATATTGGAAGACTGAATATATAAAATTTATTTGAATATTTGTTGTTTTTAGTTCAAGACAAGGAACAGTTCATTGGAAAATGTAAAGATCCAGTAACTCAAAGTAAGAAGCCTTCAAAAAGCCCAGCTGCTCTTTCAAAAGATGTTTCTAGTGAGGGAGATTACGGAGTCAATTCAAGAGACGAACAATTGACTGGTATTCTTGAGCACGATGCACAAGTTGAAAAGGTCTCATTGCTGACAAATGAATTTGGTGCACCGGAATCTAGTCCAACAAACAACGAAGCAGTCAATATTGAACTTCCTAGTACATCTTCAACAGGTAAGAATTAACAATAATTTCAAAAAAGTAATTCTCAATGATATTACACTAACTATGTTTTATTCGTTACAGGGCTTTTATTAGAAGGTTTCCTCAATAAAAATGCAATCATTGATGCGCCAATTCATTTCAATAATGATGTCGAATGCAAAACACGTGAGTACACAAATAATATTATAACCTCTTTCAATAATTTACAAGTTCTTTAAATATTATGTATTGTTTCAGCATTCAAAGTATCTGTCATGATGCGACTAGATCAAATTTGTACGGATTTAGCTGAAATGAAGGTAAAAGTGACTGCTCAACACAATTCACAAACTGCGATAACTAACTTTTTGGCAGACAAGAAGTTAGCATCAAGGACTCCAACAGACTTGGAAAATAAGTACCAAGTTAAGATACCTTTGGCTACTCATCGTAATGAGTTTAAAGCTTTTGAACACAAATTGAGTACGGATGCTTTCTTCAAAAAAGATGCTGTACGTATAAATTTTGTGTACATAGTATATCTTTAATAATGTTTTAGATTTAGAATATTATTAAATTACTTCATTTTTTTCAGTACGTTGAATTAAAATCTTGTGCAGATAAGGACTTTGGTGTATGTAAATCTATTGTGAGAATGCTCAAAAGGATTATGACAAAAGATTTAGCTAATCACTTTACTGCTATTAGAACTTCATCAAAGGACAAAAGTAAATAAATTCAGACCAACTGAGCTCTGTACGATCATTGAAAGTAAGTTCATTGTATTAATTTTGTATCAATCATTGATTATGTATATTTATTATATGTTTAATTGATTTTATTTATTATTTGCAGGTATAATAACTAGACTAAGAAATAAGAAATCCTTGAGTATCACCTTGGATGATTTTAACAACTCACTCACAGATGTCTTCACAAATGTAACAAGATGGAAATAGTATGTAACTTGTATGAGTGTCTTAAATAATATTACATAATAATATTTAATAAAAAATCATATTTTTTAAAATATATTTGTATTTTTATCATCATTTTCCCTTTCCTAACACTCCAAACATAACCTCACATATGATGAACATAATATTTGCCATAATTTTTGACATATTATGCCCAGTTACCGTCGCCTGGTAGCTGGAGTATCTAGGCATAATATGTCGCATAATCTGCCCACTCAGCATAAAATACGGCATATTATGGGCACTTGAGCCTCAATTTTCTACCAGGGTTGGCTTCCTCTTATAGGGTTGTCGTTGCACGTCGTAAAGTCCCTCCCTACGAATTTATGACATACTGATAATATTAAATTAGCATTCACATTATACTGTATTTTAAAACAATATTTTACTTATTGGAACAATAAATTTCGTTGGAGGAAGCTACGTGCCAATGAATTGGCAGCGGTTTTTTACAATATAATAACTGTGCATTTCGCAACCCTGGCAAAAAAATCTACCCCAGGGAAAGTTTTTTTAGAAAAATAAAGTAAATTTTTTCGCGACAATTCTAGAAATGTTACTAAAAACTAAAAACCACTATGGAAAACTAAGAAAAGTTAAGAAAAGGTAAGAAAAATCAAGAATTAGCAAGAAATTTGTCCATTATTGTATAATAATTCTTAGGTTTGGTTATTTTTTTACCTATCTTTCTTAGAATGTCTTAGTTTTTCTTATTTTTTATAAGAATATTTTTTTTTCTCTGTAATTAATTACATTTCTTAGTTTTTCTTAGTTTTTCTTAGTTTTAATTTCTGCCAGGGATGTACGGGCGTGTTTTGACTACATGCTTTTCATATTATAAAAATTAATAAATAATTACGTGTATTTCGCATATACACACGTGTTTCAAATACACGTTTTTCTTATTACAAAAAAAACTTATTGCTATTGCGACGGTACGTTATCCGTCGCAAGACCGCCTTTTTCCGAAATCGTGATAATTGCGTTTTGCAAATATTCATGCGGCGTGTGTTTGTTTTTGTGCGAGCGGACAACATCGGAGGCTTCGTAGAGACGAAAGGAGAGGAAGAATCCGGACGACAAGCAGAGCTGCGAAGAGCAGCGGCTGATTTTGTAACTCTGCTACGTCAGGGGTCTGTATGCTGTACGTGAGAGTGATAGAGAAAGAGTGATGTGTGTGCACGGCAACGCGGAGAGCCAATCGGGAACGGGCGAGAGCGAGATTCGTGAGAGAGGGGCGCAAGCGGGAGAAATAGTCGAGCAGGAGTGGCTCCGAATCAGGAGAGCGGGCCAGAGCGGTCGAGACGCTGCGCGCGACTCGAGAGAAAGCCTCAAGCCGTCGACGGGAGTGGACGTGCGCCGAGAGAGTGTTGTGTTGTGGGTTTTCGCGGGGTGTTGTATGCGGTGTGAGAGAGGACGAGCGAGAAGTGTGTGACAAGAGGGCGGCCACCAAGCACCAGTTTCAGAGGAAGAGGACGAGGGTGTTGGCGGCCAGAACGTGGGGTCGCGAGGACGAGAGCTGAGACGAGGAGTTCGAGGAGCGAGCTGGAGCGAGAGGTTCGGCGAGGTTAGAGGTGAGAGATCGTGGAGAGAGAGAGAGAGAGAGAGAGAGAGAGAGAGAGAGAGAGAGAGAGAGAGAGAGAGATTTTAGATTTTAGATTTAAGTGTTTTATTACTGTACATTATGTTGTACAAATAGTATTATAGAAAATATTTACAGATTAATTACAGGTTTGAGCGATAGATGATTTGAAGTATGTTAGTAATGGTGGTGAGATGAGATAGCAAAAAGTTATGAATGAGGGTGTGTGGATAGTTACTATTGTTTTGAAGGTGTTTGGAGAGAATGTTGCGAATTTAGTTGTTTCTACTCTGTTCTTCTTGAGCGAAAAATATTGCTAGCCTGCGTTTTGAAATAAGAAGTTGAACTATTGTTACGTAAGTGAGATGGTAGGGAATTCCAGAGATATGAGGCGCTGATGTGGAATGATTCCTCAGCGTCTCTGTGGCGAAGGGGGGGATGTCTGGAGTACTCACTTCACCCCTCACTGGGCGGGAGGCGACGTGGAAGTTAAAATAGGCTAAGATATAGGATGGTACAGCAGTATTAAATAGTTCTTTAGAAAACAAGCCATAAAGTACTTCCTACGTCCGGCGGTGGTGAGCAGCCGAGCTCACGCCTGTAAGAAGTGATGTGCTCATCCTTCTTACACCATAGATGTAACGGATTCCTGTATTTACCTGTCTCTGTAGTTTGAGGTCTAGTTCTTTAGTCAAGTCACAGTATACCAGTGAACAATAGTCAATGAGTGGGAAACAGGAGAGCCTGCACAAGATGTTTGCGCAGTCTAAGCTAGTGCTTTTTCGAAAGAAGTTTAGACGGTACATTAAAGAGTGAGCACGTTTGCATATTTGCTTGACATGCTCTCTCCAGTTAGCTTCGAATCTAGCAATAACCCGAGACTGCGCACGGATGATTGATACTCGACACGGGCTCCTCCTATGTTTATGTAGGTGTTAGCTACAGTTGGTAAAGAGTTTTATGTAGTAAGGGGAGCCCAGGACGATCGCCTGAGTTTTGCTGACGTTTAACTTCAAACGATTTGTGCTGCCCAGCCTGAAATCCTCTCGGCAATTAGCTGTCATCCTAACGGAACAGGAATCCAGCTCCTCGAGGGGCATTGACAGTAGATCTGAAGGTCAGTCCGCAGTAAATGAGGTAATAAGTTCTGAAGTCAAGGCAGAAGCCGATTTCATTGATGGTATAACGAGAATATAGCAGGGGCCCAAGGACGAACCCCTGTGGGACCCGTGTTGAGAGGCCAAAGGATGAGAGACTCGCCCTATCAACCAACATGACAGCTCTGCTCATCTGCCCGTAAGACTATGATGCAGCCAGCAGCGATGACCTGTTTCGAGAAACCCGGAATGAGGTTAGTTTTTGAGAAGTTTGACCGTGAGCACACAGTGTCAAACCCTGACTAAAGTCGAAGAGGAGGAGAAGTTGTTAACCATCTGTTTGTGTTATATCTCCTAGCCTGACTAGTCGTCGTTACTTTATCCAGCCTGACTGAGTAACTGCATGTCCGAGCGAAAGCGGGTTTACAAGATCATCCAACGGACAGAGCTCTGATTCCAGATATTCAGATATTTGTTTGTGTACCAGCCATTCCAGTGCCTTTGACAGAAAACATAGAAGGGGATCGGACGATAGTCAGAAAGAGATGTTGGGGAGCTGACTTTGTTTAGCGCATGCACTAGAGACTTTTTGCCAGAGTAGAGGGAAGCATGACTCGCTCAGCGACAGGTTAAAAATCTACAGAAGAAAGGACGAGTACTGCAATGCCTTCTGAATTCATGCCCTGTGCGAATGCCATCACTGCCTCTTGCCTGGGAGTCAGAAGCTGCATTTATCGCCAGCTAAAACGTCCATTCCGTTATCTCCTGAAGTTAAGTGTACGGGGGTGTTCAGACTCTCGAGCCTTGCAGGTAGTCCGCAACGTCAGGGGCCAGCGGATCGGTGGAAATTCCGCTAAAGTGCCTGTTGACGTCTTCAGTAGAGAAACGAGAGAGGAGGTGATTCCTGGAGGTGGTGATTCCAAGTTTCTCTAGCTCTCTCCAGATCTCACCGGCGTCAGTCAGAGACGCCAAGCGTGAATGATAATAATTCAGCCTGGCATCCTCAACCTGCCGATGAGCGTCATCCCTAGCTAGTCTATAGAATAGCAGGTCTAAGGGGAGACGCGATCTGCGAAAACGTCGATAGAGTCTGTCCCGTTCTTTCACAAGATCACGAAGAGCCGTGGTGAACCACGGGTGACGTTTGACGTTTCGTTCGTGGGGTCACTGTTCGTAATGAGGCGAGATGGTTTATGGCGTTAGTCAAGTTAGCGTTGAACAGTGTGATGCAGTCATCAAGTGATGATGTAGCGAGCAATGACGGGCGCACGCAACCAAGAAGTCCCTTAGCTTCTCGGCGCAGATGCCTTTGTAGTGTCTGTAAGAGTAAGTTTGAGGTGGTGTAGTGGCATCTGTACGTCGAGGTGGCCGTTATAAGGTCATGTCTGTAAGAAATTAACAACAAGTAAAAAACAATAGTGGGAAGCAACCCTTCGGAGCATTAAAATAAAACACTCATCATTCGTTTAAAACAATTGGCGACGTTTCGTCCTATGGAGGGGACCTCTTCAAGCCTTTATTATGAGAGAAACAAACAATTTATACAATAAATAAAGCGTCGATACAATCGCTTTATTTATTGTATAAATTGTTTGTGATGGCTGGAGGGATCTTGTCTAAAAAAGCGTCCAGGTCCTCCTCACTACTGACGATGGTGGCCCTGTCCGAGTTGTTGGGGGACCGGACGAAGATGGTACCGTCCCTGACGTAGGACCTGCATCCTGGTCTCCTCTTGACCTCCTGTCTGGTCCTGACGCGCAGTTTATGTATCTCTGGAGGAAGCAGCTCGTTAACGTTGATTAGCCCCTGATGGTTTGGAGCCTTTGCCTCGTCCAGGATACCAGCGTCGAGCTCTGCCGTGTGCAACTTGCCCTTCCTTATCTTCGCTCTGATGGTTGAGCGAGCGAGGGCATGAGTAGAGAGGGTGACAGCAATCGGTGGAAGTCTGCTGTCAGTGGCCTGGGTGTCAGCGGCCACATTCACTCTACCCATGATTCTTGCCCCAGCTATGTCCCTTTTGAGGACCGTGGGGTCAAGGGCAGACACCACAGAGTAGGCCAGCAGGTCGATAGAGGTTTCCCTCGTGTAGCGCAGCCCTGTCAGAACAACGACGTTGTTGTTGGTGTTCCCCTGCTGCTGCTTGATCTTCAGTCGGTGTTCCAGCAGACCCAATCTCGTAAGAGAGAGAGAGAGAGAGAGAGAAAGAGAGAGAGAGAGAGAGAGTCGCGTGAGACTAGAGCGTGTGGAGAGAGAGTGCGAGTTGTCGCGAGAAATCGGCGAGAGAAAACGCGAACGAGAACGGAGAAAAGGGAGAGAAAAAAACGCGAGACTCAGAGCGATTCGGAGAAGTCGGGACCGCTTTGTGTTGCTGGGCGCGCGCGAGAGGGGAGGGAGATCAGACATGCACGAGGCGCGTGGCGACGAGAGCCTTCTCGGGCGCGGCAGCACCGGGCGCTGCTTTACCGACCTCGTCGAGTCGAGTCGAGCGAGCGAGAGAGATAGAGCGAAGCGAGAGTGTGTGAGTGCGGGAGAGATAGAGCGAAGCGAGAGTGTGTGAGTGCGGAAGAGATAGAGCGTGTGTTGGAGCGTTGAGGTGCGGCGCATTGTTGCGCGGAGTAGAGAGAGATTTTGTAAGCTGTGAGAGAGAATAATAAAGAGAGAGATTAAGTGGTAACCGGTGTTGATCATTCCAATCATCCTCGAGTATCCCGACTCGAGAAGATCTTGCGGGACCTCCTCCGAGATCGCAAGGAGAACGTTATAAAAATTATAGTATCGCGGATTCGGGGCCGAGGAGACGACAGAGAAAGTTTGCTCCTCGGGTTTTTGACACGTCACACTATGCACTACTTTTGAGACGTGCAATTTTTTTTTCCTAGAAATTTAATAAAAATAAGTTTATGTATAAATGATACATGGTATAAACTTAAAACTTGGTATAGAAGCCCTTGTTATGTCTTTCAACAAATTTATACAGTTTAGTGACTTAAGCGTAACCAAGATGATCTAGTTCTAAATGTTCGCTTTTTGCGCAAGTGTTTTCGAACCAAGTAGATCATCTGATTGTTGTAAGTGCATCAAACTGCAGAAATATAGTGAAATACATTACAAGGGCTTACAGTTCTCTCTCTTTCTAGAAGACTTTGATTAATATTCTCTAAATTTTCATCAAATATCTTTAATTTGTGACTTCCATCTTTCATTGTGCAGCCTCCAGCTGATTTGTTATCACACCAAATCGTCACTGGAATAAATGTTTTTCCAATATTTATCTGATCGACTTCTCTAACGAAACCAACTCTTGACATGCATTACTTATTGCCAGATATTCAGCTTGACATGTCGAGAGAGTCATATAAGACTCCTCCAAGCTATAACATCTCCAAAAAGTTTAATAATGTAACCTCTTGTAGATGTTAAATCTTGACAATCTCTAACGCTTGCATGAGTGAATGCTTCTAGTTCTTCAGTTTCTGCACTATATTTTAACCCTTTATTAGTAGTGCCTCTTAAATATCTAAAAATGTTCTTAACATTCGTCCAATCTTCTTCAGTTGGCTCTAGTTGTTTTCTCGTCAAATAATTTACGGCAAATGTAATATCCGGACGAGTAGCATTCGACAAATACATCAAACTTCCAATGGCTTCTTTATATGGTACACGTTTAACCTCTTTATCAAGATTTTCACTTACACTATCTTCTGTTTTCTTCTTTTATCTCTATTAGTTACCTGTCGAGTAACCATTGGAGTACTCTGAGGTTTACAATCTTGAATATTGAATCTCTCTAAAATATTCTCTATGTAGTTTGCTTGATGTATTATCAAACTCATTTCGTTTTGATTTCTTACTATGGATATACCTAAAGAACTTTTAGGTTCTCCAAGATCTTTCATTTCAAATGCTTTACTTAAATGAATTTTAATGTTATTTAATTTACCTCTATCATTGCTAGCAATTTGCATGTCACCCACATATAGCAATATGACCGCCATTTTCCCTGCTTTTCTCCAAGTAAAAAGATAAGGTTCATGCAGATCATTCTCTAATCCTAGTTTTAAAGTTTCTTCCGAAAATCTCTTATTCCATTTTTTCGGACTAATCTTTAAACCATATAAGGCTCTATTTAGTTTGCACACTTTATTTTCCTTTGCGTGATCGTGCAATTCTAAACCATATGGAATTTCCATATAAATGTTTTCCTCCAAAACTCCATCTAAAAATTTTCACAGTTTTCACATCCAGCTGATAGGCAAACAAATCATACTTGTTTATAATTGCAAGTAATGATACGTTTCTTTCAAGTCATACACGTTTCTGTCTTTGAACTCTCTAATAACAAGTCGTGCCCTGAAACGTACTGATCCATTAGCCTCTGATTTCTTCTTAAAAACCCATTTTGAGTCAATGATATTGGCCTTTTTACCATCTGACATCAATCTAGGTATATCGACTGATTTCCACACATTATTTGCTCGCATAGAATCAAGTTCATCTTTGATTGCATTCTTCCAAGATGTTTTCTCTTTATTTGTCATAGCTTCTTAATAACTAAGTGGATCTCTATTCAATGATGCTATCGAACATTGTATTAATTCATCGTCTCTATTTTGTTTTTCTTCTGTACTTAAAACATATGTATATCCAGCATAATTTATAAAACTAATATCTTTTATTGGTTTACTAATAATAACATTATTAGTTTTATCATCAGACTCTAACTTTCTCTTAGTTTCACTTCTGGTTATAGGACCTTTAGCTTTATTTTGAACACTTTTCTTCTGTTTAGTGTTATTATTTGATTGTTTTTTAGGTCTTTCTCTTTTCTTTGGCTCTATATTTAACTCTTCTGTTTGATTAGGTTCATCATCTTCAAACTCTTTCATTCAGTTGCAATCAGTCTCTTCTTTTGACTCTTGTAAACTTTGATCAAGTTTATCACTTATCAACATCTTTATACACTAGTATTTTATTGAATCTGACGTGTCTAGACTTTACGAATTTTCGTGTACTTGGTGTACATGTCACAATTAATAGCCAGTATTTTTGTATCCCACTAATATAGCTTTTATTACCCGTTGATCAAATTTCGAATTTGGTTTTAGTACTTTTATGTAATCTATACAGCCAAATCTTTTAATTTGATTGAAATGACATCTTGCATTTCTCCGAAGGAATTTCAAACTTTATAGATTTGTGAGGTGTCCGGTTGTATGCATGCACAGCAGCATCAACAGCTAACTCTTAGGTAAACCTGAGTCAAACATATAAGCTCTTATTTTTTTTTTCTTGAATTGTTTTATTAATCCGTTCTGCTACTCCGTTGTGCTCTGGAGTATAAGGCGGTGACAATTCAGTTTCAATATTTTCTCTTTTTAATATTTCAAGAAATTTTCCACTAGTAAATTCGGCGCCTTGATCAGATTTAACATAACAAATCTTTTCATCTTTACCTAACAAATTACGAGCAGATACAAGGTACTTTTTAAACACATCACTAGCTTCATCCTTGGATTTTATAGAGTAAGCTTTTGCAAAACGTATATAATCATCTACAAAATTTTCGCATTTCTACTTTCAGTAAATTAATAAGTCAATTTTACATAAATCTATAATAAGAATAGTCCCACTGAGTATAGCATAAGTGAGGTAGCAAACGACGACAATAGTAAAAGATAAGGCAGCCGAATGGCTTAGATTCAAAATACTTGAATACAGAGACCGACAGGCAAGAGTAATGACTCACTTAAGCCCAATGAATGGATTATGAATATATTATACATCTTTCTGAAAGAGATAAAGAAACGAGAGACGACGGAATCGAGAGAGACAATTTTACGCGGAATTCAATTTTGAACATTAATGAAAAACGCTATAACAATCACGCGAAGTCATAAATTAAATTAACAAATAACAGAATTGTGAAACGATCAATCACAAACAAGCTCACGATATTTCACACGTACACCAAAAAGCACAACGCCCCGTACCAACTACAAGCTAGTAGAACGAGCAACGAAATCACATTCTTGAAAATCGCCTCACGAACAAAGGAGGGGAGTCAAGCTAGTTACGAAATGACACTCGACCACATGTACGCACACGAACGAGGTGTCATAGCAGCAGATTTCAAACGATACAGCTCTATAATAAAATCGGGAAGCAAGGGCCAAGCAGCAGCCACTAGCATTCCACAGCTGTGCAAACAAACGGAAGTCAAAACAATAGCCACGAGCCTAGAGCAGGTGCACGATGACTTGGAGACGACGGCTACAAGCTAGAAGAGGAGAAGTGGCCTAAATACGGAACATCGAACGGCCATATCTACGCATTCGCGAAACGACGTATTCGCAGAATTTCAATCAAAATGACACTTATAAAGTGCCGAAAAATAAGAATCGAAAGAAGACGATGGTTGACAGCTAGAAGAGGAGAAGGCGGATAGCAACAGACATCGAAAATTCGAGAATAACAAGTACAGGAGATGCACGAGCGGGGAAATGATCTAGGAAGGAGATCAGACCCTATGTACGTGTGATATCGAGGTTTCAAATATGGTCATATAGAGGAACCGAGCTTTTTGATTTGAGTTCTCCGTCGAAGTTATCACTAACACCTTTACACCTGTTTGTCGCCAAATGCAACCATACGAACTATAAAAAGGCCCGGGTAGAACCGCACGCGCGGCTCAATACGGCTTAATACTCTTAGAAGACAGTAACACTTGCTCTTAGTGCTTGGGATCTCTTAACCCGTCAGTACTCCGCGTCAGTACGATTTTTGAGGCGGTGTTGCGTAAGTTAAATTAGTAACGGACTTAGAATCATTTTCATAAAAGTAACTTAGAAAATTCTTGAAGTAACGGACTTAGAAGAAATCACGCTTGATCTCGAACTTAATTATTCACGAATCGTATAACACCGACTCTCGAATTAATCGATTCTCGGATTCTAAATTTAATATTATACCGTAAGTCGTCGGTCTTGCATTTACGAAACACCGTGTCATAAAGGGCGTAAATCACACAAATTGTTTAATTATTTGAATAAATCGAGTTATAACGGCATAAATCGTGAGTGAAGTCAATACACCTTTGAAGTCAATAGACCTTTGTTTCAACATCCCTCTCGACCAATTCAATCGCACCTTCGACGCATTCATTGAGGACGAGCAGATAGCAGAGCCTTCGTCCAAGCAAAAGCAAGAACTACAAAAGGTAGGTGTCGACACAACATCTATTATAAGCTAGCTAGATTCACTCTTAAAGGTTTATAAATTCAATTATCGTACAACGAACTATTAGGACGCTACGACGTAGAGTTACGTATCAATTGGGTCGATTACCATTTCAATGAACACACATACTGAATATCAAAGGGAGGGAATATAATCAGAGTTTATTAAAGAATAATAAGAACACGGAGAGATTACTAATAGCTTAACATCAGTAATAAACAATAATATTCCTAATAGAAGGCAGTTTCCCGTACAGGCATTTTCCGCCGTTCTTTTGATCGCGGGAGTGTCTAAACACCGAAGCGTTCAACTCTCTTTTGAAGCTTTAATCGTTTTCCGTGTTTACGTTTAATACAATAACCATTAAATGATTTATCCGTTGACTGTCACAATACGACTTAGGACGTAACAGTTCCCTCTAAAATAGTTTTATTTGTCGTCTTATTGTAAACTCTTAGTGATTTATTATCTAAATAAATGCTAAAACCTGTATCTGCTAATTTTCTTAACGACAACAAGTTATCGGAGATATCTTTTGCTGCTATCACATCAGTCAACTTGAGAACATCTCCAGTTGCATCTGCTCGCAATAAAAGATTACCTTTGCCATCTATTACAATAACTGCGAATTAATTTGTATTTGCACTATTTATAACTCCATTCTCACATTTATTAAAATCACTTAAAATAAAACTTTTGTTAACTATGTGATCTGACGCCCCAGAATCAGCTATAAAATTAACAACTTCTCTAGACTCTAAAATATCTGTAAATAAAGCCTTCCCTGAATCATTTGCATTGTTCGACTTTTTATTTCCTGACGTCTCATTCGGCTTTCCTTTTCCTTTATTTTTGAAGCCTTTCTGTTCATTCTTATTTTTATTATTCGCACCTGATTCATTCTTATTCTTACTCTTATTTTTTTTATTAAAATTTGAAGATCTTTGACCATTGTTCATTTTGTCACCAGAGTTTTTGCTTGCTTGAGGACAATCTGGACCTTTGTGGTTTTTTATAGCTTGACAAAAATAGCAAAACCATTTGCCACAATTTTTAAGCGGACAGTCCTTAGACCATTAATCAGTTTTGTTGCATCTAAAACACTTATTTTCAGAAGTTTGTTGATTTTCTTTATATGCTCTTTGAACTTTCATTTCTTCTTTAACTTCTGTCTTTTTCTCTGCCTCTAGTTGCAAAAGAAAAGATTTAATTTCCTCTAGAGTCATTTTCCCATTTTTCAGTTTGCCTGAAACTCAAGTCAGTATTTCGAAGTTCCACTACAGTGGAAGATACTGCTTGATAAAAGGATGCCCTTATTTCTTGTTCAGTGAGCGGTATAGTATCAACACAAGTCTCATATTCTCTAATAATCAAGTCAAAGCGTTCACAAAAATTGTTAACTTTTTCATAATTTTTCATCTCAATTTGATATAGCTTTGCTCTAACAGAAATGTGAGTCATATTCACCTTTAACAGTAGTTTTTCTTTTAAGTATTTTAATTTCAGACAGATTTTCTGGTCCTTGAACTTTTGAATCAATTACATCCAATAAATTAAGACTCAGCAAATCATGTTTTAAAAAGTCCAACCAGATATCGAAGTTTGATTTTTGTGTTAATTTATAATCACCTCTACCACAAATTTGATGACTTGAAGAACTATCCTCTACTTTAAGTTTAAGGATGTAGTCGAAATATTCGCTGCGGATAAGTTATTTGACTATAGGCCGACGTTTCGAGCATTTTATATGCTCCTCATCGGGGCTACAAAATAAAACAAAGATCGTTGCACAAACATTACACACATCTCACTCGTGGAACAAACTAACAATTCAAAGTGACTCAAACTCACCCTCAACGAGACAAAGATCCGTCGAGAAGCTGAGTCTGGTTGGTACATGTAACGGAAGGGTGGAAAATCTAACAAAAAGTTCATTTAAATGATTAGGAAAGTTGAAAAAGAAACACATGAAATCGCCGAACAGTCGACTCACTCACCGACACCCACCGAAAACTGCGCTTAAGATGTACAATAGGATGAAAGTGTCGGAGTAAGATGGAAACATCCGGACACTGTCGATTTCCAAACCAGACTGGCGAGCGCGGGGATAACGTGAAAAGTAGGAAAATGGGAGGACAGGGAAGGGGAAAAATTAGAGAGTAACACCGAAGTGTGCAGACTATTGGTTGATGTTATGATTAAGTGTATCCAATGTGCGCTTGTATATGTGTAAAAGTTTGTGTGTGTCCTCTATCCTATTTAACGTATTATTGCAGTAATGTATGTTGAGTATCTCCGAAAATTCTCTCTTCTTTCTGACGTTCTCTTGATCTATTATTTTAAACGAATCAAAATTTATGCTTTGGCCTGTTTCATGAACATGTGACCATTACAGTGTCCGGATGTTTTCCATCTTACTCTGACACTTTCATCCTATTGTACATCTTAAGAGCAGTTTTCGGTGGGTGTCGGTGAGTGAGTCGACTGTTCGGCGATTTTATGTGTTTCTTTTTCAACTTTCCTAATCATTTCAATGAACGTTTTGTTAGATTTTCCACCCTTCCGTTACATGTACCAACCAGACTCAGCTTTTCGACGGATCTTAGTCTCGTTGAGGGTGAGTTTGAGTCATTTTGACTTGTTAGTTTCTTCCACGAGTGAGATGTGTCTAATGTTTGTGCAACGATCTTTGTTTTATTTTGTAGCCCCGATGAGGAGCATATAAAATGCTCGAAACGTCGGCTTATAGTTAAATAAACTTATCCTCAGCGAATATTTCGACTACATCCTTAAACTTAAAAGTCCTTGGCAACCGATATTAAATTCTGATTCAAATAAATATCCTCTACTTTGTTGATAAACTGAAGGCATTTATTCAATTTAGCATTTTCATCAGTATCAAGAACTCTAACTTTACGTAAATCAGTACTATTATCAGTATCATCTGTAGATTTTCTCTTTTTCGATTCTGAATCTATCTCTTTATATTGACCTAGGCTCTTATCGTTTGAACTCTTTACCTCAAAGCTTCTCAATTCTAGCTTTTCAGCCTCTAAATTGTTTTTGGAAACTTGAACCATATTAAACATCATGGATTTGGCTCCCTCCATGATTTTCTCGAGCGATGTTAAAACTGCAGTTATCATCTCATTTGCAGCTTCATTTCTCGCAATCAGTTTCTCTTGCATCTCGTACATTTTCCTGTTGCCAATAAATCCTATGGATCCATGCGTAAGAAGTAAATTACTCAGTATTCTTGGCTTCGACAAAGAACACCTGAATAACTTTCTTGATCTTGATTTGCTGTGAAATAAAACGCAAAATTAGAACCTGGCTTACTGTTGAGACTCTAACGTGCTCGGACCATGCATGCCTGGGGAGAAATAATGTGTACACAGAATTTCACAATAAATCACTATTTATTGTTATCACCTCAAGCTAATCATCTATTGATGATACAACGTAGTCAAGCTATTATATGAGAATATAATTAGTATAACAAAAGTAATCGAACACAAGCTAAAACGCGTGTTGACCGCTCGAGTGCACAAGGCGAAGTGAGCGCCGCCGTCGCACAGCGACGTCGGTGGTGGCCGTCTCGCGGGATAGAGAGGGGAGAATCAAGTCGCGTAGCTCTGCGTTGGGCCTGCCGTCTCTAGCAAGCAGACATCTGCTAGCTCATATCCAACACTTACTCTTAGACTTCAAATTATCGGCCTGATCGTCTTTCTCTTTAAACCTCTTAATCTCTATAGAAAAGTTTGCAACTCTATCTCTATAGAATCTCATTCTATTTCTAGACAAAATTTCGTATAATTTCACAGCAGAAAAATTGGCAAAACTGACTACACAACTAAAAATAATTCAAAAGCGACAAAAAAACGTTGAAAAATAATTTTATTTTACGTAATTTTTGTATTAATTACATTTAAATTATATCATTTCCTGACCACCAAGCGTTAGATATCTCGGCGCGTTTTTTTTTTTTCTTTGTAAGGACATGTAATAATTTCTATACCTCAATATTTGTCTATAAACTAAGCTGAAATATTTTTTTTTACATTTCCTTAAAACAATGTTTTGTATCTCTTTATTTAATGAAAGTTACATATAGAAAATGATACAAAAAACGCCAAAAATAATTCGGAAAAATTCAGATAACAAACATAGAACAAAAACTATCTGGCAAAATTAAAANTACATACATTCAATTATTTACTCATTATTATATTCATACTTCATTCATATTCTCTCTTCCTCGCATACACTCACACAAACAAACAAAAACACACACACACACACACACACACACACACACACACACACACACACACACACACACACACGCTTACACACACACATCCATACGGACATTTTGTAAAAACTCGTGATTTAAACTGTACGAACCTCAAAATGGATTTCTAACCTATTTTTGAGAGAGTCGAAAATTTTACTGTCACAAAGCTTTCTCTAGGAGGAAGCAAAAACACCTTCGTAGTCAAATTCAATAGGCTTTCTTTTTGGGTATGATAGTTTCTTTGAAACCATTTATACGCGGCGAGTGCCTAAAAACGGACTTTTTTCCCATTATGTATTACTAAAAACAAAGAAAATGAGACTTGGTGGATCAAAATCCATTAAGTAGAAGCTGCATATACATACATCCGTACGGACATTTTGCAAAAACACCATTTTTTGACTAAAAATGCATCAAAACACACTTCCCACATGTTGTTACACAATCTTGAAAAATTACTATTACTATTACAAGGCTTTCTTAGGAAAACACACAAGAGTTCAAAATTAGAATTTGAAAAAATTTTATATACATCTTACATAAGTATCTAAAACAAACTTTTACATGTATTGCATACAGGAATAAAGTTTGTTAACAATAGGATCTTATTTAGTCTTTTATAGCTCTTTTTTGAGAGTTTTTATTCATATTCAATACTTTTAGTTGATTTGGATGCACATTATAGATATTAATTGCTTTCATATAGCTATTCTTATTGCTGATTCTCTCATTTGTTTTAGGTATAATAATATTTCTATTCCTAGTAACACTGCCTGATGCTAGGTATTTCTCTTTGAGATCATAGTAGTGTAGTTTTAGAGCTTCGAAAGCAAACAGTTGTCCTATATTTAATGGATTGTCTTGTAGTGAAAAGTTACTTTTATTGATAATTTTTAAGATTTTGTTTTGTAGTTTTTGAACCTGGTCTCGACTATTTCTATATGCACCACCCCACGCGATCATACCGTAGGTAATAATAATGTGAAGAAATGCGTAGTATATCAGCCTGAGTATCTCTACGGACATGAATGTAAAGATTTCATAAAAAATGCATACTAGATATTAGTTTTTCCAATTATATATTGCGTATGGTTATCTGACTTTAGATTACTATCGAAAACAATTCTTAAGTATTTGACATTTATTTGAGCTTGTACGCTTCCAATACTATTGTACTTCAACAGTCATGCACACGGTCTTTTCAACATTTAAGGATAACTTATTTATTGTCAGCCACTCAGCAATCACACGTAAAGAATTGTTCATGGTAACTTGGGCTTCTATCCAGTTATTACCAGTAGCCATAATAGCAGTGTAATTTACATAAGAAATGATGGACTCAGGGGGGATCTCCCTTAAGATATCATTGATATATAGGATAAAAAGTAGTGGTCCTAAGATCGTTCTTTGTGGGACTCCTCTGTTCACTTAAATTCTATCGCTTTCATTACCGTCTATTTTGACTACATGATATCTATCATTTAGATAGCTGAAAAGGAGATCCAACGCTTGACCCCTTATTTCATTACGATATAGTTTGGCCAGTAGTATCCTGTTGTCAACAGTATCAAAAGCCTTCGCCAGGTCAAGAAAAGTTATTATAGTGTAGGCTTACTCTTATCAATATTAGCATATAAGTAGTTCAGAGCATCCTTCGTACCAATCTTTCTCATAAAACCAAATTGTTGCTTAAAGATTGTATTGCTTATTTCTACAGAATCATGAATTCTATTATATATAATTCGCTAAAAAATTGTTTAGTTGATAATTCGTGATTTCATGTTTCTCGCCTGATTTATAAATCGGCACTACTTCAGCACTCTTTAGAGCATCAGGCCATATTGCTTTTTTAATACACTTTTTGAAAATATGGGTCAGAGGACCTGCTATATGATTACATAGCAGTTTCAAAGTCTTGGCATTCATCTTATCAACTCTCCCATTTTTCAATTTTAGTGTATTGATTATACTTATTATTTTTGCCATACTTGTTGGTTTTAAGAAAATCGAAATAGGGTTCATGTCAGCCAGCTTAGGTATTGCGTTTACAGGTTTCACAATATTTGCATCAGATTTCTCCGAATTTCGCAAAAAAAGTATTCATGTTTTTTGGTATTCCGATTTTGTCAGTAATTTTTACATCATCAATTTTCATGGTATCATTAGATTTTTTTTGGCTTTACCGATTTTTGTATTTATTATTTCCCAAAGTTTTTTTTTTTTTTTTGGTTATTAGAATTATTTTGCACTAGTTTTAATCAATACTAGGAAATCTAAGTGCGCTTCGCGCACTTCATATTATACCATCAATTATATATTTCTAGAATGATTTTAAATTTTGGCCGCCTGCTGAGCATTCACAGTTCAAAGCGTTTGTAGGTTATGTTGCATTTCTAATTCGCGTTCCTTAATTCTTGTACCAGGCAATTGGACATCAATTAAATGCTTCACATCACTTTTTTAAGAGAGTTAAGAGAGGATTTCATTTTGGCATCGGTAACTTATCCAAGATTTTAGCATAGATTTTATGCTGTGTTTTTAGCTGCTCATTCTGCGCATCTAGTTCCCACAAATCATACGAAAATTCTTTGTTTTCACGTGACCTTATTATTGAGTCTGTAATCCAGTTTTTTCTACCATTATGTCTTTTAGCCTTTTTTTTTGTTTTTGACAATTCTACGCATGGCTTGATCTCATTAAACAATTTATTTACAGCAAAATTTGGATCATTTATTGACAAAAATTTATCCCAGTTTCTAGAATTAGCGTTATTTATTAGTTTTTTGTAGTTCAAGTGAACATACGGTTTCTTAGTTACTGTCTTCAAATTGTTTACTGCAATAATAATCGGGTACACAGCAAGCGATGCGCCACAAAGGAGCGAGGGAGAGGCACACAATATGGCGGATGGCATGCAGCCGGCAGCTAAGTTAAAGTTCCGTTCCTCACCCGATGCACTAATCCTCACCTCGCATTACAGGAGTGTTGTACTGAAAACGACAGCCCAAGCACTTAATTATCTGGGCAGTGCAATTCTCGCTAAGCGAGACCAGGGAAAATGCACCGGAGCTAGATCGCTACCACGCTTTATGGCCTTTGAGAGCCGCCAGATAGACCAAGATGGAATCCGCCTGTATCGCAGCGATCTTTAGGCACAGTGTAGAAATTAATATGCAGGATTGAACATAATTTGTCGAACTTGCGACCAGACTTTTTATTTCCACTCGTAAAAGCGTAACGAGCGAAAAATCGAGGAAAAATTATAGAGCGTGGCGAAGGCACGTCTGAACAGTTTGAAGGACGCCCACTATTGAAATTCATTGTTCTAAATCGGGTCCTTACTAGAATAAATACAAACATTAACTGTCAAAACTTTAATTTTAGTTAAAAAAAGAAGGGAGCAAGAGACTTTGCAAGTGAGCCCAATTTAAAAATTTTTTTGGCAAATATTCAACTAATATACTTTATGCATTGCTTTAAGCTGACTTTTGCTTCCTCCTCAAGAGGAAGCTTTGTAATAGTAAAATTTTCAGTTTTGCTAATACTTCGTGGAAACGCATTTAGAGGTGTTTGAAGTACGAATCATACGTTTTTAGAAAATGTCCGTGCGGATGGCTGTGTGTGTGTGTGTGTGTGTGTGTATGTACGTATACCGCCATAATTTTGGAACCATGCGACGGATCGTAATAAAATTTGACATGCATATAGTTTTTCTAATTCTGAATTTAGGTCATTTTTTGTTTTATGATTCTGACCATTTTATGGCCATATTATAGCCATTTTTCTATTTTTGAAAAAATATTTTTGCTTTTTTATAATGATATGATTTATACAATATGTTCAACAATAGTGTATCTAAAAGAACATAAATTTGTCTACTTTTTCCCGCAAGATTTTCTAGATTGACTGATCTGTTCATTTTTTTGATATAAAAGGTAATTTTTCGATAACATATATAAAAAAAATAAATAGTTAAATGTTTTGAAAAAATTCATGACAATAAAAAATAACGATTTCTACTAGTTGTAAAATTTAAGGCAATTTTGGCGACTAGTTTTTGAGATAAAATCAAAACTAAAAAAATGTTTTTTTTATGTCGTACGAATTACGGGAGTAAAAACGGTTTAAATTGAGTTGAAATTTTATGAAAAGATGTATCTTTGATCACACTTTGTGCGTTCTTTTGTAGCTTAATGAAACGTTTTAGTTTGAAAATGTAAGATTCAAATCTTCAACATCTCCACCCTGTAAACTCTGTGGTGAACTGAACATTATTATTTTGTTAATACCATATAATTTGATAATTAAGAAGCTTTAGTATATTTTGAGAGTTTTTCATGGTTTTATAAAATGGTCGTGCGAGATGTTTTTGTCTG
>CM053172.1:29849526-29870614 GCA_012977825.3 Pteromalus puparum
TGCTTCCTCCTCAAGAGGAAGCTTTGTAATAGTAAAATTTTCAGTTTTGCTAATACTTCGTGGAAACGCATTTGGAGGTGTTTGGAGTACGAATCATACGTTTTTAGAAAATGCATATTTTTTTTTCTGTGTGTGTGTGTGTGTGTGTGTGTGTGTGTGTGTGTGTGTGTGTGTGTGTGTGTGTGCGTGTGCGTGCGTGCATGCGTGCGTACGTATACTGTTATAATTCTCGAACTACGTGATCGATCGTAATAAGATTGGTCGTGCATATATGTTTTCTGATTCTGAATTCTAAATTTTCTTTTAAGATTTAGACTAATTTTTGACCATTTCATGGCCATTTTTCGATATTTGAAAAAATATTTTTGCTTTTTATTATGATATGATTTATACAATATATTCAACAATGGTGTACCTAAAAGACTGCTACCCACAAGGTTGAAATATTTTCCCGCTTCTCCGACGCCCGCGCTCTCTCGTCTTAAGAGAGCTCGGGGCTTCAGTCCCGAGCGGATCTCCGGTGAGACCACTCTCCCAGGAGCTATGGAATATAGAAAACTATTACGAGGGTCTAAAAGGCGACTGTGGGAGTACTGAAATGAGCTTTTAAATTTTAATAGGCGATTATGGGAATATAGAAAACAACGTCAAGGGTCTGAAAGGCGGCTGTGGGTATGTAGAAATCGTGAAAAATAATTTTTTTGTGAAAAAGTTATTTTTCACAAAAAAATGAAGCCACCCGCAATTTTGTAACTTGCAGTTGTTAACGTTATTAACGATTCCGCAATTACTGGTATTTTTTTTATTACGATATATGTAAGTTATTTTAGGAGTTCACGGAGCTCTATCCTTTTGATATCCACCTTAACCCCCACTCCCCTGATACCCCTCCCTTACAAGTGTCTTCCTAACCTATCCTTTTAGTATCAAATAGTAGCGAATATTTAAATCAAAGAATGAGTTGATTGTCCCATGTAATTATCTTCCACTAGCAGAATAGGAGGAAGCTAAGTGCCAATGACTTGGCAGCGGTTTTTCGTAATGAATATAAGTGCCAAATTTGTGAAAATATGACTATGATTTAAAAAAGTTAGAAATTTGAGTATAAATTGCACTAATATTTTTAAATAGGTCATTAATATTTATTTTTCTAGGAGCTTTTTTATAATTGATTCAGAAATTCGTGCTTCTAAGAATGTTTTATTACATGTTGTTAATATGGTTGTTAGGCAAAGTTATAAACGAAGTTCGAAAATACATTTTTTCTACACCATTAGTTTAATATTTCAATAATATATTTTTGATCTGTGTTAAAGCTACAATACATATTACTAAACATCTCTTAGCATTTTATGATCATTTTTTAAAAATTAAATTAAAATCTGGTGGTTCTAATCGATATATTGGCAAGAAAGCATCAATTTTTGAGGTTATATTCTTAACACTGTGCTCGGGGCAGATTATAAGATTTTTCCCTATGTATTTAAAGGAGCTTGTTATCTGATTAAACAATTTTTTTGCTTCGTTACGATTAAAAATATAAACTTGACTTTGTTTGATTGATCTCCGTTCTTTTTTATCTTTAATTTTGTCAAACTCGCCTAATCTTTTACCTTTTTAAGAGTTAATTTTTTTTTAGTATGATATATGTGTGTGTGTGTGTGTGAATATATATGTGTGTATATATATAAGTGTTAGATTATTTCAAAAAAAGCTTGATTTTCTCAACTTTAAGTTTTTCAGTACGCAAAAGTTCGCTTGCGTCAACATATTAAATCAATCGAACTGAAAATTTTTTTGAGATATGTTTATTATACTCTCAACAAAAATTGGGATTTTGTAATAGGAATTTAATCAATTTTAAAGGTATGTTTTAATGTTAACCTCAAAAAAACACAGTAATATTAGCATTATTATACAATTTGAAACAATCATTTTTAAAAAAGAACCAACAATTTTAAAATGTATAATAAATCCTAACTTTTGTTTCTTTTATAGTATGTAACGGGGCTGCTCTGCTCGGTGTCGATAGCCGCGCAGACGTTAGCTGCGTGCAATGCAGCGACCGGAGCGGAGAGACAACCGCTCTATAATCGAGACAGGGTCTCGTTTCCTCGGATGTTTTCGAGATCGTAGGTGGACCGGCCAAGGTCGTATTTTGGCTAGCTGCAGTTTATTTGCACGTGTATCGAGAAGCGATACGCGTGCCCGCGGAGGCGGCGGGGATCTTAGGTTCAGGACCAGTATTCAAACAAAACACCCTAGATAGTGTAGAAAGTGTAACGTATATTGTAGAATCAAAGTGTCAGTACACGAGCACACACGCGGGTGTGCGAGACGCAGGCGAACGGTGTAGTTAGAGACCGGGAGGGCACTGGTGAAAGAGAGAGATGTAGAACTGACACTTATGGTTGACGAAGGTCGGCTCAAGCCCCAGGACGTCTCCTTGGACGGCGAGTGATCGGAGTAGCTAGGAAGCCCTGGACAAAGTGAAGTCGCACAGTAGCCTCAGACGAAGCGCAGTCGCTGACGGACCCTCTCGGTGGTCGTCCTTAATCTCGAGCACTCGCACGTCGCTCTCACACAAACCACTGCCTCTAATTATCGGAATCGTCGCGCTCACGATGCTCACTCTGTGCGAGTCGAAACGAATCTCCCTGATACGCGGCACGCGCGCGGAGCTCTCTCTCTCTCTCTCTCCCACTTACCGTGCTTTCTCCCGCTCCACTCTCTCTCGTTCACCTGTAACAGAGCTGTCATACCTTATTATACATCTTATCATATTTATGCTGGGGAGGTTATGACGAGTTAACATTGTTCCTCGTCATAAGTATCAAATGAACATGTATTTTTGTAGAGTTGTTCGATAGATATCTTGACGCAAGCCAACTTTTTAAAACTCACTAATTTTAATATAATATTTAATGAATATGTAGGTATCTTGGAGTATAAGGAAGTAAAAAATCTGAAAAAATTCGAGAAGTTCCCTTTTTATATTATAAATGGAAGGTGATTTTTTCAGATTTTTATATTACATAATAAAAAAACGCTGCCAATTCATTGGCACGTAGCTTCCTCCAACGAAATATATTGTTCCAATAAATAAAATATTATTTTAAAATACAGTGTAACGGGGCTGCTCTGCTCGGTGTCGATAGCCGCGTAGACGTTAGCTGCGTGCAATGCAGCTACCGGAGCGGAGAGACAACCGCGCTATAATCGAGACAGGGTCTCGTTTCCTCGGATGTTTTCGAGATCGTAGGTGGATCGGCCAAGATCGTGTGTTGGCTAGCTGCAGTTTTATGCACGTGCATCGAGAAGCGATACGAAGTGAATCGATAAGAAGTGAAAATATATTGTTCGATAAATAAAGGGTTACACGCGCACACACACGGGTGTGCGAAACGCAGGCGAGAGGACGAATAGAGACCGGGAGGAAGCTGGCGAGAGAGAGAGAGATGGATAGAGAGCTGACTTACAGAAGTTGGTAGTCGACTCAAGCCCAGGACGTCTCCTTCGGGGTGAGATGTCGGCGCTGAACGGAAGCCGGGACGAGCGTAGTCGCACCAGAAGCTGCACGCACAGCGAAGTCACGATCGGCCCTTCAGAAGGTTCTCGTGGCCGTCTGGATCGATCGCACGCACTCTCCTCACCGACAATTAGTCGCGCCGGTATCAGGAAGTCTCCTGCACACGATGCTCACACGTTGCGAGCCTAAACGAATCTTACCGCGAGACGCGGTACGCGCGCGAGCTCTCTCTCTCTCTCTCACCTACCGTGCTTTCTCCCGCTTCGTTCTCTCTCCGCTTGCCTGTAACATAGCTGTAAGGTGTTATAACATATTCTAATATTAGTTACGTTTATGCTGGGGAGATTATGACGAGTTAACATCGTTCCTCGTCATAACAGTATGTGAATAATATTATCAGTATGACATAAATTCGTAGGGAGGGACTTTATGACGTGCAACGACAACCCTATAAGAGGGAGCCAAATTTTTTAGAAAAATCGGTTTTTACATTTCAGCTCTTTACTTAAGAACCGCTCAACGAAATCGTTTGAAATTTTAACAGCAGATATCTTTGTTTATAGTGAATCACCAACTAAATTTTTGAAGCATTTGACTACATTGTTTTAGAGATATACGGAATCAAAAAATTTTCAAAAAAAAAATTCAAACCTTGAAATTTTAAGAACCATAGGGGTTTCAAAGCTGCGCAATGAACTTAGATAAAAGATATAAAATATCTACCTTTTCCTAAAATCTCAAGTGCAATAAGGCCTTTTTACGCTCGTAATCGAGACTCAAAAAAAAACTCATTTTATTCAGTTTTCGATTTATTACTGAAAAAATAAGTAGTCAAATCACTTGAAGTTTTAATGGAATATAGTTTGACACGTAACCCATCAACATATTTTTTTTCGTAATGTTATGATGTTTAGTTTCAGAGATATTAATTTTTTTTTAAATCACCTTTTTTATTTTATCTGCCGAACGGAGCGGTCAATCCCGAGGACCAAACGGGAAAAAGTAGGTAATTTTATTATCTTTCAAATGCATTTTAGCTGAATTGTTTGTAACAATGGAATGATTTAAAAAAAAACGATAATAATGTTCTTCGAAAATCAATCAATGGTCATAAAAAAGAAAGTAATTGCAAAAATTAAAAAATAAATGTTTTTCCCGAATTTAAAATCCAAAAATAGATATGCATGTCAAATTTGATTGATATTGACGGAGTAGTTTTATAAATATTACGTTACACACACGCACACACACATCCATACGGACATTTCCTGAAAACACGTAATTCGAACTTCTAACATCTAAAAACATGTTTCTATGAAGTTTTAGCGAAACTGAAAATTTTACTATTACAAAGCTTCCTCTAGGAGGAAGCAAAAATTTTAAATCACCAGAAAGACTCCTTAAACGAATCTGATACAGATGAAAATACATTCAGGTATGGAAAAAAATTGTTTTATGAATATTATTATACATGATGCGCATGGCTTAAGAAAAAGCATTAACACGGGTCTAAGAATGCTGTAACATTTTTTATTTATCTGATAACAATAAACCTTGTTTGTATAAGGAAGAAATATAAAAAGAATTTAAGGAGGACTATGAACAAGGGTAGGAGGACGGGTATAAAGAAGGGAGAGAAGGGCTATAAAGACGGGAAGAGGGTCTGAAACTTAGCAATCACAGAAACAACTATATAATATAGGGATATACATACATATATATATATATATATATCTTCCTATATTATATGTATAGTCATTTTGTCAAGATACAAATATAAATATTTATATACAGTAGATAATAGGATAAGAATTTGTTATATATCAATTTTTTGCTGATAGGTCTCTATAGGCCTTAAGGGGCGGCCGTATCTTAAAACGCGGTACTTCGATTATTTATTTCTAAATAAAACTTAAAATAAAAAAGTAAGAGTTGACCGGCGTAGTGCTGAGTTCAATGAAACATTCTATCAAAATTAGAGGTCGATTGGACTTTTAGTTTTTTTTGGCATTGGAAATACACGCGGGTGTTTGACGACTACAGAAAACCTCACCTAACCTCCAAATATCTTTATTTTACCAAATAATGTTATTATAAATGGGTTTTAATTAATATAAAGAGTTGACCGGCGTAGTGTTAAGTTCAAAGAATCCTTCTAGCAAAACTAGAAGTCAATCAGACTTTTAGCTTTTTGTTGGCATTGGAAATACGAAATGTCCCGTGGCGGCGTTACGAAGCTTTAGATCCGGTCACCCCTTAATATGATTAATTAAAATTCTATATGTTTAAGCAGTTTTTAAAACGGAAGTTTTTCAATATGCATGGCGGCTTGAAGGATCTAGATGCAACCTAAAGAGCGGGCATTTAAGTACATCAATTTAGTCATTCTATTTTTATTTTGAAGCATTGTCTTTCTTATTTATTTGTATTATGATTTTGGAGAAAATAAAAGGGGTTATGTTATGTATTAAAATTTATATGCGTTTATACAACTATATATATTTTCATCCTTTGTGCCATCATATTGATTACGTGAGCTCTCAATTATCTAAATGTATCATTAATAAAACCGAATTCACAAAACAATATCACTTAAGGGCCCTTGAGCATATCGCTATAGATATACAGTGAAGCAGGAAATCATCCTTTACTTTGCGATGTATTTTTGAATAAACTGCTGCACCTAGCTAGGATCTTGAAAAAAGTAAATGATATTGTTTCATATACACTTTGCGCACGGAAGCGAACTGAGATATCTC
The DNA here is from genome assembly GCA_012977825.3 of Pteromalus puparum. Taxonomy (NCBI): domain Eukaryota; kingdom Metazoa; phylum Arthropoda; class Insecta; order Hymenoptera; family Pteromalidae; genus Pteromalus; species Pteromalus puparum. Next base: position 29,855,815 of record CM053172.1, read on the forward strand.
CATGAATTAGAAAATTCATAATAAGTCATTTAAAATGACCTTTCCAGGATCTGTCTAAGCGCATAACCTTGCTACCATGACAACGAGCTGACATGTTTATATTACTATCAAACAGCTTCTGAAATCACATTTTAAATTATTTTTTTGTAAATGTTTTAGCTTACGGAGACATGTCAGCTTGCTTTCGCGCACAAAGCGCATATCAAACAATGTCATATATTTTTTTCAAGGTCCTAGGAGTAGCGGTTTTTTCGAAAGTACATCGCAAAGGGACGATATGTTTTATCGTTTGCTATATATCTATAGCGATATGTTCGAGGGCCCAGAAAGAATGTTGGAGTAAAAATTAGAACTCATGTACTTTGGTGTAAGATTTAACCTTAAGTTTTCGAAAAAATATTGACAAAAAATAAATCGAATAAAGCTAAAGAGCAGCTGCAAGTAAAGATTTAAGAAGTATATTTAACTTGCAGAGATCGATAAATTCGTATAGATATAAGAATTAAGGGGCGCGGTAGCGCCCCGATGGCAAGTATAAGTTTTTATACAGTGTGCCGTCGGGGAGCCCCGCGACCCTATTATACTTTGAATTTGCTTTTTAACCTATTTACGTTTTATTCATTCTGTCTATATTTTATTTGATCCGCTGTTGACTTATATGTGTGAGTATCCTATTTTGAAGACTTTAAACAGATCTTTCTAATGGCCGTATATTTTTCTAAGGAAATTTCTCCTTCATAAAAATAACTAAGATCAAAAATTAATTTGCGATAATTTCTTAAAATTTCTGGCCATGCGATTCTCTTCTTTTTAAGTACAATAATACAAGAATATGTCAAAAAATATAATAGGTTGTAAGGTTATAATATCTGTAAGTTGATACCCTCTTGATTACGACTACGCCGCGAATAAATAATTTTCAGAGCATCGTTTCGTTTTGGAGTCCACCTCGCATTCTTCGTAACTTGGAAATCCTGAATAAATACGCACTTGGACTCGTTCATGTTCGAGTCGGATATTTTGATTTCGGCTGCTGTGCCACTTGGAATCAACAAGTTGTTTTGATTTTTAAATACAATTTTGCGAATGGTGCATAATTGGTGTTTTCAAATTTTAAGTATCAACGGCAGTCGAGATAGTATATACAAAGAAGATACTCGTGCTACTTCTAGTGCATCGCCCATCAAGATTTTTGTGTCAAAGCGTCGAGCGCTGATCAGGACGACTCAAGCACTATAGCGTGGATCGCCAGAGATCAAGAGCGAGATCGACAGCGTAATCGGTAGCTCTTCTGAGCTCGGCTTCAACTTCATCGAGCGCTCTCACCGCTTGAGCTCGGCGACGACCCCGTTGACTTCAATATACCATAACCTCATTTTCGCGTAAACTTCCGTAATGTGTTGAAGACTGCAAGGTCTAGGTAATTTCTCAATCTTCCGTTACAGCAACAACTTTAATCTTAACCTGAGCGGCGCGACGCCCACGCCGCCTTGATCATTATCAGTCAACCTGAACTCGGTCTTATTTCTCAACAGCTATATAGCGGCTCCTGGGCGGCGCATAATATGACAGTGAGTCCAAGAACTATTTCATTGAGTTTGAGCACATGCAGGAGGAGGTAGATATCAACGAGGAACCGACGCTTCTCCAGGCGAAAATCAGCAGTCCAGCCTCAAGCTGAGCATACCCGCACGATATTCCGCAACAAGTCCAAGCAGATCGTCACCGACACGTGTACATGAATGCTGGGTACAGATAGTAAAACACAGCAACGTGTTCGGAACCCCTAGCTCACATCGATGGATTAATCCACGGATAATCGATCGAAGCTTGACCGTAACTTCGCCAAGTTTTTGCTTATTGGAGTTCTAAAAAGATCCCGTTGGTTTCAATTCTAACCTCAACGACCATTTTTGCTTGCACCAGAACCATACACAAAGGCAACACAAATTTATATAAGTAAGATCTCGACTGTTCTCGTCTTCCACAGGAGTAGTATATGTAGGGAGAGGGATAGGTAATTAAAAAGGGGGCATGGTAATAAAATTGTGTGTGTGGTGTGTGTGTGTGTGTGTGTGTGTGTGTGTGTGTGGTGTGTGTGTGTGTGCATGCGTGTGTGTATGTGTACATGCGTGTGTGTGTGAACAGGGGAGAGGGAGAATAAAAGAGAGAGAGAGAGAGAGAGAGAGAGAGAGGTGTATGTGTGTGCAAACTGGGGGAGAGAGAGAGAGAGAGAGAGAGAGAGAGAGAGAGAGAGAGAGATTAGATTAGATTAAATTGTCTTTATTACTGTACATTATGTTGTACAAATTAAATATATCAAAATGATAATAAATAAGTATGTATGTGTAGCTATTTTATTTTGTTTTTGAGTGTGTGAGAGGTTATGTTGATGTTTAGTATGTGCTTGATGTGATTTGGTGAGATGAGGGATGAAGACTGAGTCAGAGGTGATGATTACTGCGGTGTGTTTTCGAGGTTGAAAAAATGTTGTTTTGCTAACTGTTTAAAGTGTGAGATGGATCGTATATTGCGTATATGTGATGGTAGAGAATTCCAGAGGTATGAGGCGCTTACATGGAATGAATTCCTCAGCGACTCCGTCGTGAAGGCCGGAATATCCAAGGGTGTCACCTCCCCCCTGACAGGCCTGAGTGCGACGTGGAAGTCAAAGAAGGCCATGATATAAGAGGGCACAGCTGTGTTAAATAATTTTCGTAAAAAGCAGGCCGCGAAGTACCTCCTACGTCCAGCGGTGGTAAGCCATTGCAACTCACGCCTGTAAGGAGAGATGTGCTCGTCCCTCCTTACACCATAGATGTAACGTATTCCAGTGTTCACTAGTCTCTGCAGTTTAGTGTCAAGTTCCTGTGTTAGGTCGCAGTATACGAGTGAGCAGTAGTCAATGATTGGAAATAGGAGCGTTTGCACAAGATGCTTGCGCAGCCAGAGATTGGTGCTCTTCCTGAAGAAATATAGCCTGTACATTAATGAGTGAGCACGCTTACATAGTTGTGTAACATGCTCTTTCCACGTTAGTTTGGAATCAAGCACCAATCCCAGATTGCGCACAGATGATTCAAAATCGACCCGGGCTCCCCCTATGTTGATAAAGGTGTTAGCTACAGTTGGTAAGATGTTGATATAGTAGGGTGAGCCCAAGACGATTGCCTTAGTTTTGAGGACATTAAGTTTGAGGTCATTTTGCGCAGCCCAGCCTATTATCCTGTCGGCGTTAGCACTCATCTTGGCAGAACAAGAATCCAGCTCCTCCAGGTGGCATTGGCTGTATATTTGCAAGTCATCCGCATAGATTAGATGGGATACATCAGAATCTAGGCAGAAGCCGATGTCATTGATGTACAACGCGAACAACAATGGACCTAGCACAGATCCTTGTGGTACACCGATGTTAAGAGGGCGAAAAGTGGAGGGTTCGTTGTTGTCACCAATGACGGCCTGCTCTCTTCCTGTGAGATAAGAGGCAAGCCAGCGAATGACTTGCTTGGAAAAGCCGAAGGAGGATAGCTTTCCGAGGAGCCTGACGTGACACACAGTATCAAACGCCTTGCTAAAGTCAAAGAGAAGAAGAAGCGTGACCTTTTTTCTGTTTATACCAAGCCTGATATCATCAGTCAGCTTAATCAAGCCAGACTGTGTGCTGTGGCCAGTGCGGAAGCCAGTTTGTAGATCGTCAAGGAAGAGTCTTGATTCGAGGTACTCAGTGACTTGCCTATGCACCAGCCACTCCAGTGCCTTGGATAAGAAACAGAGGAGGGAAATCGGTCGGTAGTCAGTCAGGGCTGTTGGTGAACTGACCTTATTTAGTGCTCGCACCAGCGACAGCTTCCAGGCAGAGGGAAAGCGAGCCTCGCTCAAGGACAGGTTGAAAATCCGACATAATAAGGGAGCGAGTGTAGGCAGTGCTTTGGAAATAACAACCTGTGGGATGCCATCGCTACCTCTAGCCTGGGTGCTGAAGTGATTTACAGCAGCTAATATATCCGATTCCGTTATAGTCCTAAAATTGAAATGCTCAGGAAAATCCATATTCCCAAGGGTACGCAGATAATCCTCAACAGCAGGAGTGTGAGGATCATTAGAAATCGAGCTAAAGTGCTTGTTGAGGTCCTCTGAGGAGAAGCGAGAAGGAGTGGGTGCCTTGGAAGTGGTTATTCCAAGGTTCTCAAGCTCTCTCCAAATCTCAGCGACATCAGTCAGGGTTGACAGACGTGAATAATAATAATTCAGCCTGGCTTCCTCGACCCGTCGATGAGCTTCGTCCCTTGCTAGTCGATAGAAATACAGATCCCAGGGTAGACGAGTTCTTCGAAAACGCCTGTAGAGTCTGTTACGTTCTGTCAAGAGGTCACGAAGAGCCGTGGTAAACCACGGGTGACGTTTTCGTCCTGGAGTCACAGTTCGTAATGGGGCGAGATGATTTATAGCGTCCGTTAAGTTAGCGTTAAGGATGGTGATGCATTCGTCGAGTGATGACGTTGCGAAAGATGACCAGTCACATGTGCTAAGGAAGTCCCTTAGCTTCTCAGCACAAATTCCTTTGTAGTTTCTGTAGGAGTATGTTTGAGGTACGTAGCGTGGAATCTGCACGTCGAGGGTGGCCGTGATGAGGTCATGTCCGTTGATGAATGGGGTCTCTGTCTTCCAGTGTGAGAGCAGGCGATCCTGCTCATCGATTAAGCAGAGGTCAAGCCAGGTGTCAGAATCCTTCTTATGGTGAGTAGCACCATAGGGAATCGATTTTAGGGAGTTTTCCTCAATGAGAGTCCTGATGAAGTTGGCATCTTCAGATGAGGAAAGTTGGTCGGAGTTGAAATCACCCATAATGACCTTCGTTGAATAATTGTGCATAAGGGTGGTGAGTTTTTCTACGAAATTAGAGCCTTGAATGAAAGGGGCATGTGGTGGACGGTACACAACTCCCACGAAGATGGGTGATACTCCCTTTGTAGATATCTCACAAAATAGATATTCCGGTTTACCTGGCTTGCCGGACCAGTCGCCGTCTGACGACGAAATAACATTAGCTGTCAATGAATGATGGATGTAGAGGGCCACTCCTCCACCGTTCCTGTTTCTGTCGCGTCTGTATAGTATGTAATTATCCAGTGAAGGGATGGATGTTATTTTGTCACAGAGCCAAGTTTCAGTTACAGCTATTACGTGGAAGGGAGAACGAGTGGACAGGAAGAGTCTGACCATCTCAATGTGACCCGTTAGTGAATTCGCATTGAAATGACAGACCCTTAGACCTTCCGACAGAGTTACCTGGGGGGTAGATGAAGATGTGGCGGACGATGTCGATGATGACGGTGGTTGAGGTGCGATTATGTGTGTGTGTTGGATTCTTCTTCTGGTGGCGTTCGGGCTAAAAAAGCATCCAGGTCAGCCTCGGAGTTGATGATGAAGGCCCTCTCCTCATCGTTACTGGAACGGATGAGGACCCTTCCATTCCTCACGTAGGCCTTGTGTCCCGGCCTCTTCTTGACCTCCGCCCAAGTCCTAGCTCGAAGCTTGTGCACATCTGGAGGAAGCAGCTCATTGATGTTAATGAGTCCCTGGTTGTCTAGGACTGGAGCTCTAGCTTCCTCCAGCAAAGCTGCGTCAAGCTCGGAGGTGCGCAGTTTGCGCCTCCTAGCCTTCGCCGAGATGGTAGATTTCACGAGCGCATGGGATGAGAGAGAGACAGCAATAGGTGGTAGTCTGCTGTCTGCAGTCAAGATGGTAGGGACTGCATTGCGTTTACCCATGACTCTGGCACCAGTGATGTCCCTCTTAAGGACCGTGGGGTCGAGCGTGGAGATCACTGTGTGTGCTAGGAGGCGCAGTGATGTTTCCTGCGTGTATTGTAGGCCGGAGATGACAATGTCCGTCGACGTGCTACCCTGGATCCTCTTTATTTCGGCCAGCTCGCTGCGGATGTTGGCAATGACAGCGGATTCGCTGGCCAAAGGAGCGGCATTATGCGATGGGTGTTCACCCGACAAAAGCCGCTCTAGCTGCGCCTTCAGCTCAGAGATGGAGGATTCAGCATTTTCCATGCGAGTCGTGAGCTGAGGCAAAGCATCGAGGACTTTCAGGCGCTCTTCGATGGGGGCCAGCCTGGTCTCGATCTTTGAGACCCTTTCGGACATGGTATTTTGAGTCCTAAGGGCCTCGTCCTGCGTGCGGCGAATGTCAGCGAGCGTCTCCATAATACTCTTCAGCGAGCTCTCAATCGTCGTGGCACTCTTGGTCTTGGCTGGTGCATTTGATGTAGAACGAGACGGCGATTGATTGCGTGAAGAGGTTTGTGAGGCTGGTGCCGAGGTGCTCTTCTTCTTTGGGAGAGTGCTCCTGCTGGATGTGGTGTTGGCCGAGGGGCTGTCCGTGGTGGAGGGTGTTACTACCACGGTCCCAGCCTTCCTCTTGAGGAGACTCTCAACACATGTGCTACAGGCATAGATTTCCTCAGATTTCACTAGCATGGTGCGAAATTTGCCGCACCTAGAGTGAAAGTGGTGCTCGCATACCTCACACATCATCGGATCCCTGGTTTGTATAGGGCATTTGCAGGTTTTGCAGATGATGGTGTATTGCAATGATAATTCGCTGTTCTTCTCGCTATTTTTGCTCATTTTGCCGATAACTTACTGGCAGTCGGTAAAGTAGATGTCGTAGAAGGTATTATAAGTTACCAACAGAGCAAGGAGCTTATTGCTCAAAGATTAGATGGCGTAGCAGCAGAGAAGAAAGCGAAATTACCAACCTGGGCTAGACGGACTGAGAGGTGTAGTGATCCGTCGATCGATATCGATTGAGAGATGGCGCCACGTTGATGTTGGTGAGAGAAAGACCAAGCCGTGTCGGAGAAAGCGAAGCGGTGGAGAATTGCAGGTTATGTTGATGCCGGAAAGTTTGCAGAGAAAGATTCAGTAGAAAGAAGATGCAGCCTCCAGTGAATTATTATTCAGCTTGAAGGTTGCAATAGTGAGCGTGCAACAAGCTAGAACAAAAGCGCCCGAAGGCAGACAAGCGGCAGAAATAAGGTCCAGAAAGAAGAGCGACAGCAAAGCAGAACAGTACTCACCAGCTGAGCGAGACAGAGAGATACTTACCGGCGATCTGCACACGCCTACGTCCCGTAGCAGACTGACCTTTCTGGTATTCTGCGCCTCAGTATATTAAAAATCCCTACTACACGGTGCCGCGGAGCCTACTCTAAATTTTGGCTCCGGGGATATTAAACCCATCTTGAGCTCCGATCCGTCTACATTGACGTCACGTAGAGAAATGATTCGAATCATAGTGCTTTACGAATATATAATAGAAAATAGAAAGGTAAAAAGAGTGGTGGAGGGGGTACATAAAAAACATACAAGAGTTCAGTATATCAATTTTATAAAATTTATTTATAAAAACATTAAGCAAAGTACATTTTAAAAAAATTCTTAAATAACTAATAGTATAATTGTACGGACACCATACGTGTCACTTATTAACTTAACTAGAAAAAAATACAGGTAAGCAAATTAATAGAAATAATGATAACGAATAAACGGAGTAAAAAATTATAAAAAGTTTCAAACTAATTCCATTACAGATAATAAATGTAGTGACATTTGAGGCAAACAATAAGCAAATAATATTAAATATTTTTCCACCACTACAAGCATGCCGGCTGACTTCTCCAACTAGTGCTCAAGTCATGCGGCTCAGTCTGCTCTGGTTGCTGCCATTGCTGCTTCTGCTGCTGCTGTATCCAATGCATGGGAGTGGGGTGCATCGCTGCCGTTGCTATTGTTGGACCCATTGTGTTGTATGGATATTGCTGGTGCTGCTGAACCCATTGCATAGTAGGAGCGAAATGCATCGCTGCCGCTCCTGGACCCGTTGGGTTGTATGTATAATATAGCTGCTGCACCTGCTGCTACTGCTGCTGCTGTTGTTGCTGCTGCTGCTGTTATTGTTGCTGCTGCTGCTGCTGCTGCTGTTGCTGCCATTGTTGTTGCTGCTGCTGCCACCGCTGCTGCTGCTGCTGTTGCTGCTCGACCCATTGCGCGGTGGGGTCGTAGATATTAAATACCTCGTCATCCGTAGAGACCGGGGATGATGATGGTGGTGGTGGTGGTGGTATCCGTTCTGATGGCACCCGCGGTGATGAAGCGGGTAATGATAAAAGTTGCGGCGGTGGTGGCTGCGGCAGCGGCGAGGGTGATAATAAAGGTCGCGGCAGTGGCGACAGTGTCCGTGGCGGTGGCGAGGGTCCCCGTGGCATCGACGGCGGCGGCCGCTGCGACAGCGGCAGCGGTGGTGGCGGTGGTGATGGCGATGCTGGTGTCTCGCGCTCGAATACACATAAACAATTGTGTATAATATTGCATTTGCAGCACCGGTACGGAGCACAATCACTACATTGTTTCAATGTATTACACTTCGCGTTCTTCGTGTGTTAATTTTTTCACACACACCGCACTTCACGTTATTCGGAACTATAATGTCTTGCTGTGTTTCTTGTTTAACACTTTTTTTTTTGTTTAATTTTTTAGTGCACTCAACGATCGCTTCGTTGAGTGCATCCATTTTCGCGGTAAGATGCTCTAATTTAGTTAGGCGGTTATACTCAACATTGCATCTGTTGATGCGTCGTTTTATAACCGCGCGATTTTTTTCTAATTTTTCTAAAGTATCTGTCAGACGAACTGCGTTTTCCAGATACCCGCTCATCGTGGCGAGTGAGCTTGAACTGGTGGTTTAGTCTTTCTGCTGTTACCATCAACCCATGGTATCTAGCATTTTTCTCCCTNTCCACTCACCTAATTTTTTAACTAGTGCGGAGATTGAGTATGAATGCCTTGGCTTGTTTTCTGGTAATTGAAAAAGAAAACGGTGGGAGGGTGTTGTGTCTACGTTGCATTCAAAACTCACATTGAGATTTCGTTCAGTCATATCACGTTTTACAGTCATAAAATCATTTTCCTATTAACGCGTGTGTCTCGACCATAGCGTGAAAATGAGCCAGGGTTCGAGTGATCCATACATTCTATGAAAAAAGGGGGTGTTCTCTTCTCTCGCGTACGCGGTCATAAAAGTTTCCGTGTTTGGACCGCCCACACATGACCTCTTTTACGGCCTTAAAAGAGTAGCCAGCGATTGAGTGCTTTCAGTGTCTATAGAAATTTTAACAATGGCAGATCTTAGATATATGCAGTCTGCCCAAGAGAAAGAAGTGTGTGAAGTAATTATAAAAATTGCGAACGCATTTAAATTCGATTGCCATGCAATTTGGCGAAGGTGCGATCGCACCTGGCAAGAGCGTCTACGGAGGATGGCGTTTGTTCACTTAGTTCATGAACTGAAAAATGTATTATCAAGATGTGGATTACGCCGAATAGCGCGATTCCACAGAGAGAGGATTTTTACACGAACGTCTCTGATGATAGTCGGAGAGTACATGGTATCGACGAACATGCAGAACACGAGCATACTGGATAAAATAATGAATGCATACCGTGAGGAGTGTGGTAAGTAACTGTTTCATATATTTTTTATTTTATTTTCTTCATGATTTATTTATTTAAATGTTATTTCAGCATTAAGGAACCTACTGGCTGACATTGAATTCGACAATGACGTGTCATTTTTCAATAATAGAACTGGAGAAGAAAATAATAGTACTGATGATGAAGATACTGATGACGGGGATGATAACGATGTAGACAACCATCACGATGACGATTCAAGCGTTGATAGTGAGAGCGACGCTAGTACGGAGGGTTCATTCGAAGATGAGAGAGAGGAAACAACTACAACAATAGAAGATGTTTGAGTACTATCAGATCACGATGACGATTCAAGCGTTGATAGTGAGAGCGACGCTAGTACGGAGGGTTCATCCGTAGATGAGAGAGAGGAAACAACTACAACAATAGAAGATAATCGAGTACTACCAGAAGACGCAGCGCAACGTGTAAACGAATGTAAGTTTTTTTATTAACTTGTTCTTTTAAAGCAGATTAAATATTAGACTAATTTTTTAAATCTTCCTAGAGCCCAAGAAATCCAACGGTTTCACGATATCATCGAGGACAAAAGTTTGGCTTTATATTCAGAGAAACATTTACTCAAAGTTTTAAGAATGTATTCGGGAAAAGTTTTTATGGTCCTAGGGAACTGTAATTTTATTGTAAAAAATATTAATTTTAAAATACAAAAATTGTTTTAAATTATCAGGTAATAATTTATCTCCAAATTCACCGATACATGTGGCTACAAGAGGAAGCGCAGACCGAGAGGAGGCGTGGCTACAAGTGGGCTCTGGTACCACACGAGGGGAGGAAGCTGAAATTCAACCTCCAGGCGAGAGATTTGTGATCGCTGAGGAGAGCGAGCAATTTATCCGTAAGTTTAACTTGTTAGGAAAAAGATTTTCACTACGCATAAATGATCCGACAGACGAGGACATAAATACAATAGTCTGGCTAGAACTCGCAATACGCGATATTCATGCGTATTTGTGTTCATTAGCAACGCATAAAAACGATTTAATAGGTATAAGTGTGAGAAGTAGATATTTTGAACACGGTGCAGCCGGGTTGTCTTTGAGACCTGTAGAAAATTTTACTTACGAGGATTTATGGGAATTGATTAGTAATTTAACTCAAAGCAATGATGATTTCGTTATTGATAATAGTTTTGAAATACATACAACTTACGTTAAAATGCCAATTGGATCAGGAGCACATAGAAAAATAAATTTAAATATTAACAGTGTTGCTCAAAGATCAATAGTCTCGATTCGAAATAATGATAATTTATGTTTACCGCGCGCACTTGTAGTAGGAGAAGCACATATAGCATTAAAAACGCGTGATAATGTTGAAATAAAAAAGCCTGGCGTATCATTTGCGATGGGCACCGAAAAATGCAAAAAGAACTGGCTAAAAAACTGACGCACGATGCCTGTGTTATTATACCACGTAGAGGATGCGGTGTACACGAAATAAAAAAATTTCAAGAGCATTTTTTTTTGAATAAGAACAAAATTTTTTTGTGTATTTTGCAACAAACATTATCATCATGTTGATCAGCATACATGCAAACGTATTTGTCCACGATGCTTTATCTCACCACCTTGTAATGCAAGCGAAAATAACGTTGAAATTATTAAATGTCATTTATGTAATCGTGATTTTTTCGGGGTTGATTGTTTTGAACACCATAAGATAAAAGGTTATCCTTGCTGGATGTCTGGAGTTTGCAAAATTTATTAAAACCTCAGATACACCGAGCAGTTTGATTGGTAACACTGACGTTCTAAAAATTGCGCAAATACTATCTGCACCTTTAAAAACTGCTAAGCGTCGATTAAACAAGGCAGAGTATAATCAAGAGTCATCGGCATCACCCGCGCTTACGAGAAACGCTGCTTTAAGAAAACAGCGAGATCAAGTTGAAAAAGCGAACGAGACATCATTGAAAGAATTCGAATATCCCCCACTACCACCATCACTAATGCCTGTATTGACGAGGGCACGAGCTATGAATAAGTGACTAAGCATGGGTGTACTAAAATGAAATATGAGAAGCAATTTTATGATCCCTCGCACGAGGCGGGGTATGCTGGTATACGAAATCTGATACGTATCAACAAGAGAGGAAAACCATTAGATAATAAAAAAGAGAAAGAAAAAATTTATGAATGGCTTAGCAATCAAGATGCATATGCACTTCATCGACCAGTGCATCGAAAATTTCCTAGATTGCAATATAACTTCGAATATTGATTCGACTATTAAAGCGCGTGAAAATTAAAAAAAACGAGCATTTTCGCAAAGTGTTGGAAAAAGAAAGAGGGCGTTGAGTACGGTAGGTATAAAATACACACCCGGTTCGTATATTCGTATCAGTCGCACGAAAAATACGTTTGAGAAGGGTTATGAGAAAAACTATAGCGAAGAAATATTCAAGATTAATAAACGCGTTTCAAAACGTCAAAATCTACAGACATATATTTTGGAAGACTTAAATGGTGAAATCATCGATGGATTTTTCTATCCGCAAGAACTAGTACTTGTTGGAAAAAATCGTATGAAAAATGATGAGCAATTCAAAATTGAACGTATCATTCGTACAAAAGGACGTGGATCAAAAAACAGGTGTTAGTAAAGTGGTTAGGATATCCGGATAAATTTAACTCTTGGATAAAAGAGTCTGAACTTAAGAAAATTTAATTTTATAAAAGATAAGCAATGGATATAAACAGTGAAGAGTTTTATTTAGTATTACCTAGTAACAGTAGTATGACGTACTACGGTGATATTACAATGAGTTGTTTTACGACCCAGCTCTCGCGAAGTAAGACTGAGTGGCGATTGGTGTGTAGGGTTAGCAGAAATTCATGTACCATGTACAGTTACACATATACAAGAATCAGAAGCATTTTATACTTTTCAACTTGACATTACAGATCCAGTTGATACATTTTTTTTGCACACGGTATTTACCAATATACTGACGAATTAGCCAAAGACGCCCAAAGAAATAAATAATTCGTTAGGGATTCGCGACCATCTACAGATAATTCCTGCGGATTTTCAAAAAGGTTATTATCTTTTGCAACGTAAATGTAAATGTATCCAACAACACTACCTTATGTTGAACGAAAAATTACGTCGTATATTTGGTTTCGAAGATTCTGAATCAAGAGAGGATGGTATATTTGTAACTTCCCCGTTGGGAAGCGTTCTGAAGCTAGCTAATCGACCAGCTTCGCTTCCTCGTGCTATAGCTGATATATACACACCGACATATGCGAGCCGTATACAGTAGGTGATACACAAGCCGCTCTCTTGCGCATCAACGGGGTCGTGGTGTGGGGGCGTGGCTTGGAGGTTTATTTCGTAGAATTTTACCATATATTACATCTGGATCAAAAGCAGTAGGTAAAGAGGCTGTACGCGCCGGTATTAATGTTTTAGATGACGTCGCAAATAACGGTGCAAATTTCAAAGAGACTATTAAATACCGCGCTACAGAGTCTGGTAAAAATCTAAAGAGAAAAGCCGCCAATAAAGTTGCGGATATGATGAAAGGCGAGGGTTATAAGTCACGACCTTCGAAGCGCCCGCGTCAGTCAACGAAGAAGCGTGCTTCAGGTAGCACGCGTCGTAAAAAACGTACACAGACTACTACTGTTAAGCGACAACAGAAGAAGAAAAAAAAGGCGGTTCTATCGGCGGGGGGAAGAAAGAAGAAGAAAAACTCACTGACTTATAGAAATATAACCGATATATTCGGGCCACGGTAAAATAATGGCTTTTTTACACTCGCACTCGTCGGAATGTATGTCGAGCGAATTGGATATTTTTTCTCTCCCGGCTACACAAACATCGATAGAGAATAGTACATATCTGCATTATAAACCTGTTTCATCGCTGAATGATGAGAGTGATGCCCCCTTAGAGTTTGTAGTACCCAGTGCAAGCGAGCATTACATAGATCTCGCACATACTATGCTCTATATTCAAGCAAAAATTACACCTGTGGCTGAGACAGATATTGAAAATGCTAGAGTGGCCCCGATTAATAATTTTCTTCATTCTATGTTTAATCAAGTGGATGTTTTTTTGAATCAAAAACTTGTGTCACCGCCGAATAATGCGTATCCATATAGAGCCTATATAGAAACATTGCTGAACTACTCTCCTGCAGCTAAACAATCTTTATTAACGTCTAGTCTGTGGTATGATGATACAGCAGGTGCTTTCGATGCAGCACCGGATGCAAAATCACCGTCTCCAGTTAACGAAGGACTCAATAATCGTAAATACTTTACGCAAGGCGGTAAATATTTCGACTGCATTGGACACCTCCATTGTGACATTTTTAATCAAGATAAAATGTTAATTAACGGTGTGGAGATGAGGGTACGCTTAGTGAGAAGCAAAGATGCTTTTTGCTTAATGGATTCTTCCAATGAAGATAAATTTAAGTTACACATAAAAGAGGCATCGCTTATTGTTCGCCGTGTTAAAATCAATCCCGGCGTTTTACTTGCGCACGCCAACGCACTATCTAAGACAACTGCAAAATACCCGATTACTCGAGTAGAGGTAAAATCTTTCACTCTTCACGCGGGGATTCTCGGAGATACAATCGACAATGTCATTCTTGGTCAACTTCCTAAACGTATAATTATTGGATTTGTAGATAACAGAGCATTTAATGGAAATCGTAAATTTAATCCGTTTAATTTTCAAACATTTTCGATTAATTATCTCTCACTTTATGTCGACGGAGTGCAAATCCCAAGCAGACCATTACAATCGCGCTTCTCAGGAAGTGCAGGTCGGCTAAATATTGAAGCTTTTCTCTGGAACAGGGGTGCATTTTCTTAACGAGGGTTTTGGAATAGATCGCTACAATTATGCAAAAGGCTATTTTCTCACTGCTTTTGATCTTACACCAGATCTGTCAGCGCATTGTGCAACACACTGGAATCTTGTGCGTTCCGGTAGTTTACGCATAGAAGTAGGTTTCGTAGAGGCCGTAGCCTCCACCATAAATTGTATTGTGTATGCCGAATACGATAACGTTTTAGAAATAGACTCCAGTAGGCAAATCATAACTGATTTTAGTGCTTGATGCGAGAGAAAAATCTCCGTGGAGGGGATATGAGTATAATAAGGCTTGGGACATAAGTTTATGAAAACAGTCCACCTAAAGCGTTGCTACCCGCACCATAGAACCTCCAGTCGTAGTAATAGATTATCGACGTAGTTATTTTCAACGAAAAAAA
>CM053172.1:29871202-29975998 GCA_012977825.3 Pteromalus puparum
GAAAACAGTCCACCTAAAGCGTTGCTACCCGCACCATAGAACCTCCAGTCGTAGTAATAGATTATCGACGTAGTTATTTTCAACGAAAAAAATGGATTTTGTTATTGATATTCATGGATTTCGTGACGAATATAAAAAATATATACCGAAGGAAGTTTGCGCAATAGCATTGCAAAAATACGTTATTGGACATTGGATAATACGCCCGCATTGTGAATTCAGTGATTTACCTATGGATGTGCGACAAACTAATAACTACTGCTCTATTGAAGTGCATGGATTGCAATGGTTTGATGGATACATATCTCTACGACAGCTGCGTATGAATTTGTGGAACATGGCGAGGAATGCGCGCAGAATTTATGTACGAGGAGAAGAAAAAGCACTCTACCTAGAACAGATGATGGCACGTCGCGTAATTAATCTTGAAAATTATGCGGCTCCGGGGTTTAATAAACTCTAATCATTATGTCCTACAACATTTACGTGTATCGCTCATGGTATAAAAAATTACGAAGATCGAAAAGATTTTTGCGCAATGAATAGAGCTAATCAACTGCGCAATTGGTTATAGTCATTGGTTTCTAAGGAACTCGTCGCCAATCCTCACTATATACATACAGACATTTTACGCGGCTCTATTAGAACACAGTCGACGGCCAGCGAATGAACATCTACGTACTAACGACGAATGCGGTTGGCGTAAAACGAATCAAGAAAAGGAGGAGGGTTCAACATCGTCGTCCGATTCTTCAGCCTCGTCAAAAAATGGCCACGCCTCTACCTCCGCTCCGATGGCTACAGTAATAAAAAAAAGTGAGCCGTCACGGGACGCCTGGCAGATGTGAAACATTGAAATTTATGGTTATTGAAAGAAGTTTATATAAAATAAAGTAAATAAATATTTTTTGTTTTGTAACATAAAAACTGAGTTTTATGAAGGTATGTAATGGAAAGGATGTTGTATTGGAGGAAGTGTAAAATGAAAGTAACAAGTATTAATATTTTTGTTTAGAAATATATTACAAATATTTACACTTCTGCAATACTGTTAAATATTGTCAGATGTATCATCAGTTATTTCTGTAATACTAGCAGTCAATGTTTGTGATGGTATTACAGTGACGATTGGCCGATGATAACTAAAATATGCGACGAAAGTGTTAGACATAACATCATCAAGGTATCTTATAAATACTGCATCGATTGTAAGCGTCGAACGCCAAATGTACAGCACGAGACGATGCCGTGTACACAAGTAAAGCGACTATAGCGCGCGCCGTATACTGCAAGCACTCACCGATAGGCACAGTCACGCATAAACACACTCTATAGTTCTAGACCCATCGCTGTCTAAAGCGCACTCACAGATACGCACACGCATACATACGCTTCCTCTCTTTCTCTCTCTCTCTCTCTCTCTCTCTCTCTCTCTCTCTTTCATCTTCTCATTCCACATCAGCGCCTCATATCTCTGGAATTCCCTACCATCTCACTTACGTAACAATAGCACTATTTCTTGCTTCAAGGCGCAGGCTAGACAATACTTTTTCGCTCAAGAAGAACCGAATGGAAACAACTGAGCTCGCAACATTCTCTCACACACTTTCACAAACAATAGTAACTATCACACAAACACCTCATGCATAACTTTTCGCTATCTCATCTCACCACCATTATTTAACATACTTCATATCATCTATCGCTCAAACCTATAATTAATCTGTAAATATTTTCTATAATATTATTTGTACAACATAATGTACAGCAATAAATGCAATAAAACAAACTCTAAAATCTCTAGCGTCTTCCTCTTCTCCGTCTCTTTGGCGTCGATCTCGCCACGCGGCCTGCCAAACGCTGTTATAGTCAACACTCGCCAGATACCGCACGACCATACATACTCTTCGCTCTCTCATCTCTTCTCATCTCTCTGCCCTCTCTGATCTCTCCCTCTCCTCTGGTCGACGGTGCGCACGCATGTATTTTCTCTCTTCTCTCTCCTCCTCGTCTCGCTTTGCCTCTCCTCTCCGTCTCTTCTCTCCGTCTCGTGTCCTCGGCTCTCTTTCTCCTACCGTCTCCGTCCTTCTTCTGCTCCAGTATAGAGGAGCGCGCTATAGAGGCGGAGAGGTGAGCACGCTGTAGAGGCAAGAGAGAGGCGGAGAGGGGAGCGCACTGTCAAGGCACGAGCGGGGAAAGCGTCACGACAAAACTATTCGGTTGAACCCCCGAGCCGCGCCATTAGATGTTTCACATCAAAAAGTCCAAATCAACGAGGGATCTGCAACTCATGCTCCTGCCAATGAGAGTAGTAGCGAGTATGACACAATAGATTTCAAATAAAAATGAATACGCGACAGATAATGCAAGCCATAAGTGGCTTAAATGCTAACTCAATTGGCGTTTATGCTGCAGACCACGTGCCAAAAAATTAAGCCTCCCTGCGGCCATAGTATCTAACATCGACACATCGAATAAACCAGGATCGCATTGGATCGCTATTTACATCGATAAAAATGGCTATGGAAACTACTTCGACAGTTACGGCGGAGAACCAGTCTCGCGGCATCATCTCGATCGACTCAGAAATAATTGCGTCCGATATCGTTGCAATAAGAAACAATTACAGAGCATGGATTCGCAAGTGTGTGGAGAATATTGTATTATGTTTCTTTATCATTTGTCTAGCGGTTATAATTTACGTTCGTTTTGTAACATCTTTACGCGAAATACACGTAGTAACGATGTCTTAGCAGCCAAATTTTATAAATTTGTTTTGAAAAAATTACAAGATACCCGTCGACGTCGTAGTCGAGTTAATATGTATCCGAGAGATAGTTCAATCGGTGCTGGTTTTATTTGTAATCAAATATGTATACCTATTATTAAATTTGTATCCTGAATATAAGTATGTAATTAGTTTTAAGTAAAAATATGTACTCACTCTAACGTCATTTTTATAATTATTTGTAATAAACTTTTGTAATAATTTTTAATCATACATAAACGAGTCAGTTATTTCTTCGATCATTTCCCCATCTACCCTTTTTCTTATAGTTACATCAGTCCTTTTGCGTCATTTTCTCTCTACGTAAGTCACGGGTGAACGATAGCATTTATTTTTATTACTTCCGGATTATAATGTCACAGATGAGGGATAATATCGGAATTTCGGTTTCTCTTTGTTCTTCATTATTGATGTTTCGCGGCGCGTATTTAATACGGGACATAAAAAGTGACCGCGATTTTTCGCATAATTAATAGCATTGATTTTTATTACTTTCCTAGAAAGAAATTTGAGTCTTTAGTTCGTTTGTACCCTTCGGAGACACAGCGGGTATTTGTCGTATAAAACAATGAGCATTCTTTATTTGGCGGTGTCTTTTGATCTTTTTACGTAATACTGAAATGTGAAAAGTGACCTCGAGTCTGTCACGCAATTAATAGACGAGCGATACCGGTCCTTTTTTATTACTTCTTGAAAAAGAAATTGGAACCCTCGACTCATTTGTACCCTACGAATCTTTGCAGGCAGAGGGGGGCATATGTGATTGGTTATTTTCCAGTTACAATAACGGAATAGTGTATGAATCACAGTGGAAGATGGTGGGAAGAAAGGTTTATAAGGCATTCTGTAGTCCTATAGCAATACAGTTGCCAGTCAGTCACCGCACTATTCGTATCTACAATTTTTAAAACCGCTAATATGGAGAGCCAAGCAAGCTCATCTCGCGTTACAAAGGGAGTATCAAAGTTACTTCCAAATCTATTGCTACCAACTACATACGCGCTTAATAAATCAAGCTCAAAAAGATTAGTCATTGGCTTAGAAAACAGTGGTAGCAATAGTGTTGAATGTAACCCGTAGTAAAACTTTGTGGTTTGGGGTCAAGATCTATAACATTCGATATAAATAGCTGGCAGCTTTTTGACGACCAGTCGGCGACAATAAACGCGTACTTGAAAAACTCGTATACGTTTTGCCAGTTCTACGGAAAAACGACAAAAATACTACTACCTAATCACGACATAATTTTCACTGTGTCCTACGGGTCGAGGGCGATATCCATCGAGGAGAAACCAGCTGTGCAACTTAATAACATCGGATTACCGCACGACTCGTAATCTATGGATGTGGCGGAAGTCACCAGCACTTCTGAGGGAGGAGAAGGATCATCATCTACTTCAGCTACTAAAAAAAAGAAAATGGAACTGAACTCAACGATCGTTATGCAGTCATCAATATTCGAGGGATTGTTACAAGTGCGTGAGTGTATCAACGAAAGAATTAAAATAATACAAGAATGTGCGTCTATGGTTAACAAAGTAGTCGAATTGCTTTTGGGTTATTTAAAAGACGAACTCGATAAAGAAGAAAATAAAGCTGAAATTAAAAGTATGCTTAAAGATATTACAACGTTTGTATATTATTGTGCTCCACGAAAAGCAGAAATTGAAAATAAAATTAAAACCGACATGGAATCAACAACTTTTCATTTTTATTCATTAGATATTGTATTAATGGAATCATTTGCTTATTGTTTGCCTCAAATGTCACTACATTTATTATCTATAATGGAATTAGCTTGAAACTTTTTATAATTTTTTACTTCGTTTATTCATTATCATTATTTCTATTAATTTTCTTACATGTATTTTTTTCTAATTAAGTTAATAAGTGACACGTATGGTGTCCGTACAATTATGCTATTAGTTATTTAAGAATTTTTTTAAAATGTACTTTGCTTAATGTTTTTATAAATAAATTTTATAAAATTGATATACTGAACTCTTGTATGTTTTTTATGTACCCCCTCTACCACTCTTATTACCTTTGACGTTACTTCCGATTCTATTATATATTCGTAAAGCACTATGATTCGAATCATTTCTCTGCGTGACGTCAATGTAGACGGATCGGAGCTCAAGATGGGTCCGCCATTCAGCAAACCGATAAATGCATCTAAATCAAATGGGTACGACAGTAGTCGTGACAAATTGTTTGATTCGATCAAAAGATTCGGATAAAAAGAGTAGCTCTCACAGCTTCTCTACAAATAGTTTTTCTTTCCCAACAAAGGATGGCTATAAACAATTAAAAAAATAACATTGCGATAATTAAAAATAATATTATCTTCATATCCAAGAAGGAGATCGAGAACGAGGAGGAGGTGGACGTCATTGAACCGACATGGTCCTGGAGATCGGCAGCGACAAAAGCCCCACCAGCTTCAAGCTTAGCATACCCGCCGTAACACCCGATAAAAAGTCCTATAGTCCACTACGCTGCTGCTGGGCCGATATCAATATTTAACAATTCCAACAAAGACTAGCGCAACTCAATATTTTGCCGTTTTCCTTATAAAAAAATGACAACTAAAAAAAGAGCAAAAAATGAGTTGTGTTAGTCTTTGTTGGAAATAATAATTTTGCTAGACTTCGTAAAAATCGTCAATATTGCAGCAGCCCCTTGAGTGATTCTTTCTGTCAAAAACATTTCCATTGTAAGTTTATTTAATTAAACTCATTAAAAGGTTGTGAAATCAGTTCAAAGAACACCTTTTACAAGGTAAAATGTTGGCAACTATAAGTTATGTGCCCATCCTAACGAATCTATCTTAGTATTATAATTATAATTCCTCCTCTAAAAAGTTATAAAATCCTTAAAGAAATTGTCAAATGTTTACATCTTACAAAAGTTTTTCTGTATTTTTATCATTATACGCTAATGAATGTAGTGAAATCAGTTTTAAAAATGTCAAGTGTTAAAAATCAGCACACTAACAAAAATCATTTCTTACTCGAAGAAGAATTAATCTGAAAACTAAGCCAAATCATCTTGTGCAAAGAAATGAGCAAAATCATAAATATAATAAAAACAAGCAAGTTCCTCTTATTTATAGAAGAAATGAATTCTTCTTGGAGTAAGAAATGATTTTTGTCAGTGCAGGTAAGCTATAATCTGTTGACTAGTTTATAAAAAATAAGATGGTTGTACTTTTCAAAATTATTCTTATAATGCTTACTTGCTGTCCCGTTGTCTTATAGTCTATCGATGAAACACTCGGATTATTACTTTGAAGGTGTGAATCTGTTAGATAATATTAATTAAAATTACAACAGTTTTTATTATAATCTAAAAATCTTTACTACCAGCATGTTGTCGCAAAAAACTTCAAATATACCATGTTTGTTGCAAAGAAAAAATCTCAAAACTAAATTTAATAACTTGAATAAGTAGTAGGTAGTTTTGGAATCATAATATTATTTTTACTTTGATAATCTTGCTTTACGATCTGTCTTGATTGAAAAGGCGATAAATTTCCATATTTATGTGGGTATCGATCGTTAAGTAATCAATAAGTGGTTTTTTTTAAGTATATGATTTACTCTATGCACATCGTAGACTACAAGACAACCGGACGGCAAGTAAGCATTATAAGAATAATTTTGAAAAGTACAACCATCTTATTTTTTATAAACTAGTCAGCAGATTCTAGCTTACCTTCACTGACAAAAATCATTTCTTACTCCAAGAAGAATTAATTTCTTCTATAAATAAGAGGAACTTGCTTGTTTTTATTATATTTATGATTTTGCTCATTTCATGCATAAGATGATTTGGCTTAGTTTTCAGATTAATTCTTCTTCGAGTAAGATTAAGATAACAAGAAAATCCGTCCGGATCCAAATTTTTGATATGATTTATGCCTTATTTCTTTATTTAAATTGGTCTGTAAAATGCAAAGCTCCCCTAGGTAGGAAACAAAAACTGAGTTTTTTTCTCAGGAAATAATTTGTGAAATAACTTGATATTTACGTAGTAAGTATTATTTATAACAATCATGATTTTTGTAGAACTTATACAGTGTATTGATCGAGTTATAACGGTTTAAAAAATTTTCACTTTTGGTGCATAACAAAAGAACGATGAACTGTAATTTAAATTATCTGCGGTGAAAAGATAGGAAATATTATTCACTATTAGGTACACATTTACTATATTTATTAACTCTTTCGATAAAATTATGACAAAAAACTAAATTAAAGAATCGCTATAAAACTAAAACATTAATAAAATGAAAAACAGATTTTTTTCCTCATTATGCTACGTAAAAACAAGAAGATTGATCATCAACATATATTAGAGGCCACTGGTCATACAACAACGCAGCAATGGTTATTATAAGAAAAAGTGGTGGACCAGATTTATTTATAATTGTAACATATAATTGAAAATGGGAAGAATCAAAATTAATTTTAAAACAATTTCCGAAAAAATGAAAAAAAAAACTATATATTTTGAATGCCATAAGCAGTAGAAGTTCGGCGTTAATTCAGTACTTTCACTTTTTTTCTTTTGATTTTCTCTATTTCGACAAACATTAAATTCGTAACTTTTTTATGGTCTACAAATTTTATATAATACAATAAGATTGTTCTTAACTAGAACTTAATCATCAAATAATGAAAATAACATTTGAAAAATAAAAATCACACAAAAACTAAAATGGGGGGTTGACGAGCGAAGTGAGCAGGGGGGTGAAGCCACACTAGTATATATATATATATATATATATATATAATACACACACACACATATATATATGGGTAGTACACACACACACACACACACACACACACACACACACACACCTACCAGTGGCAGTTCTACCTGTTTTTGGGTATGTCATGGAGCGCATTTCATGAGGTACAAGCATGATTCCCTGCGATACGGCCCTTCCATTGAATTTTGTTTACTTCCCGACACTGTAGCGGCGCAGCAGCGACACTGTGGCTTTGGTTAGATTAATAGGCTTCCTGTTAGAGTAGGGAAACTGTCCGTAGCTATTTTTTGCTAACAAAAGGTTTGGAGCCTATAGACGCAACTGCTAGACGCAACGTTGCAATGTAAAACTCAAATACAAATGTTAAATTAGACGTTATTTTTATATAACAGTGATATATTAAATGTGTAGGAACAGTTTTTGTAATATAGTATTTTACAATTAATAAGTAATAGTTGTATCACGTTTTCTAGTGCTTTTAAAGATTCTCGATTTAATCCAATAACAAGAGATGAATTTTCTAAATTGCACGTCAGTGTTTCTATTTTACGTAATTTTGAAGATGGTATAGATTACTTAGATTGGACTGTTGGTCTTCATGGGATAAGAATAGAATTTCACAATGAAAAAGGCAGTAAAAGAACCGCAACATATTTACCAGCTGTTGCAACTGAACAAGGTATGTATTTTTTTTTAATTTTTTTGTTATTTTACTTGTTAGACACAAAATATCCTAAGCGCATTGGCTGAAATGTTCGGTAAAACTTAGAAAGAGATCCTAAAGTTACTGCAAAACTATCCGATACAAATATAATTATACTCAAATTAATCGCACTTTTTAGTTTTTCATTACTGCACTTCCAAGCATACAAAGAAAGATTTTTAACATACTTTGCATAAAGTGCATACTTTATCGCCGTTGAGTCGAGATAAAAGTATTGAATTAAATTTGTACCCCCCCGCTCTAGCTTCTAGCGGTACATGGGAAGCTAGAGTATAGTCGAGAAATAAACACGTTACCCTTTCTTTCATTCTTGGCAGCGATCGAGTACAAACTTAACGGGACGTCAAATCCGATACTGCACTCGGAAACAAAAAGGCTGTGTATGTTACGTTTACTCCGCTCGGACAACAGCTCCCGCGCAGAGAATACACAGCCTAATTCATGCTCTAGTTACATAATTTAACTATTGCGATCGATAAAGCAAGCGATACGCCTAAAGGTTAATTTTATTGTAGTTTTAAGAGGTATTTATAAAAGTTGTTGTTACTATTGTTAGGTGTTGTTTGCGTTCTGATGCCATCTCGGCTCTGCATACAAAAGTTTATGATGTGTTTGTGTGGAGCTTTGTCTAACAAAAAGTTTCTTGAGCCGAAAAATGCATTCATGTATGCATTGTTTTTCTTTTGAAGAAAGAGATATTTAAAAAAATCTCAATATAGACTCGTTGTTTAACTAAAAACTGATGTGAAACCTTTGGCACTAAGCTTCTTATTTGCTTTCTCAAAGAGAAAGCTTTGTAACGATGCAAAATTTTGAATCAAATATTTTGATGGATTTCAATGGATCGGAGATTCCTAAGTCGAAAACAGTTTTAAAAATATATATATATATATAGTGATGTATATATGCATATATGTATGTACGTGTAAGGAAGGAAGGACAGTAAGAATAAGAACCCTCTTTAAAAGCAATATGAGACCTGTGGTGTTTGCAAACTTGCTATACACTAAAATCGTCCACCAAGAGCAAGTCCTGATCCACCACCACCCCCTTAACTTTCTCAATCAAATTGTTTTCGTTTGTGATTGGCAATTCTGTTTGCTCCTATATTTGTATACATTTTTTAACAGAAATTTAATCTTAGCACTTTCAGGTATAGATTTTCCTAATGTTTTAAGATTATACATGAAAAAGCTTAGAACTTGTCCACATAGTGGTAGACTAGTTCCCGAAATATCGCTCTCTGCTGTACCAACTAAATACACATATGTTCTGGTCCTCATTTTTTTTTGGCGCCGCTATGCTAGTATTACTGACACACAAATAATCACACACGATTAACAAATATTATATTATATAAATATTGTAGAAAGATTGTCCGCACAATCTGCAAGTCGTTTATAATACACTGAGTGGGTGCAAAAGCTGCTAAAAGTTCTGTGTTAAATTCGTCAAGATGCACTGACGTCCTCCTGCAAACTGAAGCTTTGCTGTGGTTGCAGCATTTATTAGGACAGCGTTGCTGTGACCGGTCTCAACTGTGATTGGCTTAAACGCCAATATGGCGGAGCTAGTTCGAGCAAGTTCGAGCCAGAGGGCGCCAGTATGCGTTAGGACTGTCGTGGCCGCCTATAACATACGCGGCAGACTAGTAAAGCTATGTATTCAGCATATGCTATAGGTGGCCATGACAGTTCTCGACGCTCTTCGAGCTTGTAGGGCAAATATTCTCATAGAAAGAAAGTTATACTTAGATTTCGCGAATCTGACTCCAAGCCGGCGCAGTGTCGGCCTTAATAGGTTACGCAAGTAATCGTTCCTGGAAAGACACCGAGTACGACGGAATTATCCCGATAAAATTTGGGCGTAGTTTGTTCGGTGCTAAATGCTAGATCGGCGATTCTCATTTGGATGCAATATTTCGTAGAAAAATCCTGAACATTAGGCTAA
Source organism: Pteromalus puparum (assembly GCA_012977825.3). NCBI lineage: Eukaryota > Metazoa > Arthropoda > Insecta > Hymenoptera > Pteromalidae > Pteromalus > Pteromalus puparum. The sequence continues at coordinate 29,881,445 of CM053172.1, forward strand.
GGACACATAGGAGAATACTTTAATAGACAAAAATACAATATCGAAATATTTCTGAAGGTACTGGGAGAGCAAATAATAAATAACGGCACTATATATTTACGAAAATAAATGCGAAATTATTATACCTGTGAAAACTAAACTTATTATATGAGATACAAATAACTATATTGCAAAAAAAGAGTTGGTGTCCAGAAAAAAACCAATTAAAATATTGTTGTTATTCAGTATAAAATAAATAAAATATGTAATCGCAAAATTCTAACCTAGCTTGTCGACGCTATCTTGTCGAGCGGAGTCTGGAAAGGGAGAGAGCGGCCATACATTTTTTGTAGGGTTGAGCCGGAAACTTATTCCAAGGGTAGGATTAGGAGAGCGTGATTATCGCTCGAACCTCAAAACACTTGATTAGCTGAGGGCTCAAGTGCACAAATTTTTGACAAACTGAAAGGAGCTTGAGCGCCACCTAAAAATAATTTAAAAATTCTGAAAAAAATGGAGATGAACTTTCTGCTATACAGCAATATGGGGATGCATCAATATCGTTGCTACTCGAAAATTTGCCTTTTTTGGGACACCCTAGTACGCAGTCACCGGCGGCGCAGAAGATGATTGACAGCACACTTAGCGACATCCTGAATGACATTCGTGTGACCCGCAATAACATCCATAGTAAACAGGATAAGGCAACTGAATCGCATAAAGTGCTAACCAACAGAGTCTCGAAGATAAAGTAACGATTGGGCACACTGGATACAAGACTCAAGGCAGTAGCCGACTTCCGACAGATAGTCGCCCATATAACATCAGCGGAGGCGACTATAGTAGCGATGCAATTATAGCTCAGTAATAGAAGAACTTTATTTTATGCGTAAACATAAGAAGCTTAAATGCAAATTTTGTAAAACTAGAAGTGTTTATTGAGTCTCTAGAAAGAAAGCCGTGTATAATTGTATGTACTGAAACTTGGAACTTACAATACACTCAATATTATCAACTGCAAGGCTACAAAACTTGTTATAATGAAAGTAAAATTAATAAGGCTGATGGCGTCTTAGTTTATATAAAAAATAACATATATAGTAATGATAAAATTGAGGTTGTTGATAGATTGAGTATTGTAAGTACTGATATAAAACTTATGACAGGTGAATCCATTAGAATTTCTGCTATGTACAGATGTCATGACATACCAAAGTCTGAATTTGTCAATAGTGTAAAAAAATTCTTGGTAAGACATAGGAATGTTAAAAATCACTGTATATTTGGAGATTTCAATATTGATATACTAGAAAATAATGTAGCAAATCTAGAAACTAGCGACAAATCAATTAGTCAGGAATTTGTAATTAATTATCTTGAACGTGAATATGTACCGTACTTCAGAGGAATTACGCGGCCATCCTTAAATAATGAGAAGGGAACGTGCATTGATAACTGTTTCGCTAGAACTAAGAATATAGAAATTGAATCTTTTAAATTAAATACACCGTTTAACGATCACTACCCGTTATTCATAAATATAGATCAGATTAAGATACACAAAGCAAGTGAAACAGTTAACAAATGCATAAACTATAAAAAGTTAAAAAACATAGCTGAAAATTTTGACTGGCAGATAGTACTGACAAAACAGGATCCAAATGATGCAGTAAATGAACTTATTCAAATGATACATAGTTGTCTTGAGTTAGCTACATATTCCAAAAAATTAAAGAAAAAAAATAAAGAAGCACTGCCAAGAAAAAAGTGGATAACTAAAGCAATCCAAGTCTCGTGTCAAACTAAAGAAAATTTATATAAATTGTGGAAATTGAACCCAACTAATTTGGAATTAAAAAATGAATATAAAAATTACGAAAAAATTTTAAATAGAGTCATTAAAGATGCGAAATACAAATTTGAGAATAATGAAATAAAAAAAATTAGTAACAATCCAAGACAGCTATGGAATACTATTAATACTAAACTTAATAAAAATATGCAACAAAACAAGTCACCTGATTACTTAGTCATAAACAGCCAAAAAATTGAAGACGAATTATTTATAGCTAACCACATGAATGATTATTTTTGCAAAATAGGATTAGACTTGAGTAAACAAATCCCTAATACAGATACAGATCAACCTACATTACCAGATAAAAATAGCAAATCAATCTTTATATATCCTACCAATTGTGTTGAGATTCGAAAAACTATAGATTCATTGAAAAACAAGACTGGAGGTGTTGATAATATCAATGCAAAAACGATCAAATTCCTAGTTAACTATATAGATAAACCATTAGAACATATTTTTAATACGTCTATACAACAAGCCTCCTGGCCATCTGCTCTAAAACAAGCTGACATAGTTCCTATTTACAAAGCTGGTGACAGGTCATGTATGACTAACTATAGGCCGATATCACTAATATCGAACTTAGCAAAGATATTTGAGAAAATCTTGTATAATAGGTTGTATTTATTTCTAATGGAATGCAATATCATATCGGAAAAACAATTTGGTTTTGTTAAAAATAGAGGCACAACGGATGCGTTAAATTATATCTCAGACATAATATATAAAAAAATCGACAAATTGAAGCCAATTATAACTACTTTCTTAGACTTAGCTAAAGCCTTTGATACGGTAAATCACAAAAACCTATTGGATAAACTAGAGAGTTATGGAATAAGAGGCAGTGCCTTAAATTTAATAAACAGCTACCTCTCTGGTAGGAAACAATGCGTTAAAATAAAGAATTTGAAAAGTGAATACAAAGATATACCCATCGGAGTTCCCCAAGGGACCATACTAGGACCGTTATTTTTTATTTTATACGTTAATGACCTACTGAGAGGTATGCAAGATGATACTGTCGTTTCTTATGCTGACGACACCGTTATCATTGCTAGCGATAACACGTGGGAGTCAGCTCAAGAGAAAATGAACAAATATCTTAGGGAAGTCGCAAAGTGGCTTACTGTAAATACATTATCTTTAAGTGTTAATAAAACTGTATATATTGCTTATGGTAGCTACTGCCATAGTGTTCCTGTCTCACTTAATATTGAGATAGGCAATAATACAATAAAAAGAGTAGAAAGTTATAAATATCTAGGTCTAATTTTTGATTATAACATGAAATGGGATAAACATGTAAATTATTTGGTTAAAAAAACAAAATACTTAGTTTTTATCTTTGCCAAAATTAGGAATATAATGGACTATAGAACTTTAACTATGATATACTATGCTTTTTACCAAAGTTTAGTCAATTATGGCATAATTGCTTGGGGTGGAGCGTACAATAATTGTGTTTATCTAATACAGGGTATTCAGAGGAAAATATTGAAAATTATAAACAAAAATAATTTTCAGCGTCAAGACCCTCCACTTACAGTAAAGCAATTATTCCATTTAGAAGCTATATCTTATCATTATGCTACGTTAAGAAATAAATATATAAATAGCAAAAGCAATACTAGAAATAAGAGTCTTCAATTGCCAATAATTGATAAAGCTATAAGCAAAAAAATAGCTACTTTGTTGCGTTAAATATTTTCAACTTGCTAACAAATGATCTGAAAGCACTTGTGATTAGCAAAGTCGCGATTAAGAAGAGACTAAAAGTATTTATAAGAGAGAAATATTGATTGATCAAAGAGAGATTTATTTTGTACTGTTACTTAACTTTTGCGTTAATATTTAAACTGTTATCAGCAAGATTGGCTTGACATCTTCCTGTACTTACTTATTTAGTTTTTTTTAAGTTTAGATTCTAAGTTTTTTTTTTATGTACCATCCCTATGTACAGACAACTAAGTTTGTCTCTATAGGATGTCTTTTTATAAGACATATGTATATGGTCTAAATAAATATAAATAAATAAATATAAATATATAAAGGCAAAAACATTAGACAATCCGCAGGACAGCAACCATCTTGGAGTCATGCCACCGACTCTGCGGAAATTGCCTATCTAATGAGGCAAAGACGGGAGATAAAGAAGAAGCAGGTCACAACATCAACATATAATGTGGCAGTGTTATCAGGTCTTACATATGGCCAAGACACAACACTGCGCCTGTTGGCATATGCAATAATCTCATCGCTTGAACCCACGCTGCTTCAGTGGGATATCACCTCGGTTAGAATAATGTGACGATGAGACACAGACAACAGCTCAGTCAGCAGATTGCTACCATTAGTTGTCACACTATCGTCCCGTGCCCTCGTCCGCTCAACCACCTTGGTAAAATAATAACGTAGAGGTCCAAGAGGAAGCTGACGCTCTAGAAATGGATGCGTTAATTGACATCAACGAGCTTCTGCCAAGTACCGTCCATAAACTCTGAGCGAGGGCCAGACTGGAGGCTAAGAAAAGAGGCTGTCACTGCTATGTCAGGGATAGTTCGATTTTTATTCGCTTTACCAGCGATACGATCAGGGCATGTAACATCGAGACCGACAAGAAGCTCGACCTTTTTTTAGAATAACACCCAGTAGCAACAACAACACAAAAACATACATTCACACCGGAGTAGACACAACATACACGCACCTCATACCACCACATCAAATATTCTTATCTACGACAACATATACATTGACATCAACTACAAATACTACATTTTCGTCCAAAGCATCTCTGTAGAAGGGTTTACAGGTCTGCAAACTCTATTACGGGACATATTAAGATAGTCCCGACTCTTATTGTCAACTTGTCCCTACTATCACGTAATAGCTGTAACCGAGACTTGGTTGGATAAAAAAGTAACAATCCCTCTTTTAGATAGCCAGATTCTTTACAGACGCCACAGAAACCATATGGGTAGAAGAGTAACCCTCTATATACATCATTCATCGACTGCCAATATCATCTCCTCATCAGATGGCGACTGGTCTGGCAGGCCGGGTAAACCGGGATATCTGTTAAGCGAAGTGTCTGCTAAGGAAGTCCCACTTATCTTCGTGGGCGTATTTCAGAAAAAAAACTTCCTTGAATTAATACCGTTTGGCGCCACGCATTACAGACAAGATTCGGAAACTTGGCTTGACATCTGCCTGATCGATAAGCAGGGTCGCCTGCTCTCACACTGAAAGATCGACACTCCATTTATTAACGGACATGACCTTATCAAGGCCATTTTTGACGTAAACCTGCCATGACACGATCTTAAGACATATTCTTCCCAAAAGTACATTGGTATACATGACGAGAAGCTAAGGGACCTATTGAGCACATGTAACTGGTCATTCATCACAATGTCATCATTTAACGATTGCATCATCCAACTTAATTTAAATCTGACTAACGCCATAGAACATCTCGCTGTATAAAAGGCAGTAACAGCTGGACAGAAACGTCACCCGTAGTTCACTGCGGCTCTTCGTGACCTCGTACGGGAAAGAAACGGGCTCTACAGGCGATTTCACCGAAACTCGCCTCCCTTGAGATCTATACATTTATAGACTGGCAAGGAATGATGCTTACAAACAAGTAGAGGAGGCCAGGCTGAACTATTATCATTCACATCTGTCCTCCTTGACCGATGTTGGTGAGATTTGAAGGAAGATTGAGAATCTCGAAAAAACAAACACTAAACAACATACCCCCTTTCACTTCTCCACTAATGATCTCAACAAACATTTCAGCTCTGTCTCTAATGACCCTCTTGACCCACCTGTATAAGAGTTTCTTACTGAGGCGCTGAAGTGGCTAGTGCACTAGCAACTTTTGGAATATTTCAAATCTAGACTTTCCCTAGACGATTTTCAAACAGGCTATTGCACTGACCACAGCACACGGTCGAGCTTGATTAAGCTCACTGGCTTGATGGCGAAACTCTACCTACAAGCATCTTAATATCAAGTTATTCAAGGAAAACCTCTTTTTTTTTTAACTTTGACGATTTTTTAGGTTGTACGAGTCTATTGGGATTGGGATATCGGAAATAGAAACTCACCTTTAATTTTAATTTCCTATATACTCATATTTTTTTTTTTTTTTGCTTATTCCTAGAGGAAGCTTTGGAATATTAAAATTTTCAGTTTAGCTAAAACTTCATAGAAACATGTTTTGAGATGTTAGAAGTTCAAATTACGTCTTTTTAGAAAATGTCCGTATGTGTGTGTGTGTGTGTGTGTGTGTGTGTGTGGGTGTGTGCCGTAATATTTCTGGAACTACTTCGTCAATATCGATCAAATTTAACATGCATATCTATTTTTGGATTCTGAGTTCGGGAAAAACAGTTCTTTTTTATTTTTTCGATTACTTTTTTTGTTATTGCCATTTTTTGATTTTTGAAAAACATATTTCGAGTTTTTTTCAATCATCTCATCGTTACAAACAATTCAGCTAAAATGCATTTAAAAGATAATAAAATTACCTACTTTTCTCTGTTTGGTCCTCGAGATTGACTGCTCCTTTCGGCAGATAAATCGAAAAAGGTGATTTTTTTTAATTCATATCTCTGAAACTAAACATCATTACCTCACGAAAAAAATGATGTTGATGGGCCACGTGTCACTGTATTCCATCACAATTTTAAGTGATTTGACTACTTACTTTTTCAGTAATAAATCGAAAACTGAAAAAAATGATTTTTTTGTGCCTAGATTACGGGCCTAAAAAGGCCTTATTGGACTTGAGATTTTGGGAAATAGTAGATATTTTATGACTTGGCTAAGTTGATTGCGCAGTTTTGAAACCCCTATGGTTCTTAAGATATAAAGGTTTGAATGTTTTTTTGAAAATTTTTTGATTTCTTATATCTCTAAAACAATGTACTCAAATGCTTCAAAATTTTATATGGCGATTCACCATAAACAAAACTATCTGCTATTAAAATTTTAAAATATTTTGTCGAGCAGTTCTCAAGTAAAACGCTGAAATGTAAAAACCGATTTTTCTTAAAAATTTGGCTTTCTCTTATAGAGGTGTCGTCGCACGTCATAACGTCCATCCCTATGAATTTATTTCAAATATATATGGGTGGTTCTGTGTCAAATCAAAGATGAAAAAATTTTTTTTATCAAACTCTTATATGTTCTATAGGATGCCCCTGACTCCCAACAATTTGAAGTTATAGCTGCTCAAAGTTGGTGTTTTAAGCAATTTTTCATTTTTTGCCTATTTTCAATGGTTTGTAGCTCAAAGGGGATGCATTTTTAACAAAAACTACCCTGATACTTTTTTTTTGTTAAAATTTCTGAATTTTCTAATAAAAATCTTTTTAAAGTCACACACACACACACACACACACACACACACACACACCCACGTATATATGCACTTTTTTCATCATATATATGTTTATATACATACATATATATAATATATATATATATACATACATACATATATACATGAAAAAAAAAGAAATTTTTTTTTATTATTTGAGGTGTCTAAGACACCATAATGCTTCTAAAATGCCGATTTAGGGTTGATATTTCATAAAATATAAACCTAGAATCTATATTTCATGTTTTCAGAGTTCAGAGATCCAAAATCCGCAAGTATATACTCTTTCCATCTTTTTTTACAGTTTAAGCTATTTTGGTAAGAACCAGGATTTTGACATTTTATAGATTTGTGTGTGTCCTTATTTTTCTTTTAGGTTATGTAAACTTTTATTGAAAAGCTGCACTTGTACGTGATCCGGAAACATCGTACGAGCAGTTTGCAATTTTTTTCAGATAGATTGATTGCGATTTGGCTTGTCGAGCGAATTTTGGTCACAAAAAGTGGATTTTGGTACACTGTGCGCCGGCTCGGTAGATCGCGATTTTCTCGACTACGCACACTTTCACGGCCCATCATAGTGCGGCGATTATTTACACGATTTAAGCGTCGCTTAATCGCGTGCACTGCTTGTTTCTTGACAAGCCGCACTAATTGTATAACGCCGTTCAAATATCTTACTTTCAAGGCGCGCAAGTGACGGAGACGTACTTCAGCCCTCTCGAGCATCTCACGGTCGGCATTGAGGAAATCCTCCTCCTCTTATATCGCCATCTCCTTGTGGGTCAAGGTCGATATCTGTCTCGTTCCAGATGATGGTAGCTTCAGAATTAACAGATAACAAATTCTTTGATCGCTCTATCCTCCTCGGCATACGACTCTTCCTCCAGCTCTTCTTCGGAATCCATCAACTGCCGAAAATCCGCAACCTCTTCCTCATTCGGCCTCGCTTCAGCTTCCTCGCCCGTCGAGTCTTCCTCAGCGTCTCTTAGAAGTCACCGGAAAGCCGCGTCTTCTTCTTCATTGATCTCTCCAAGATCATTCAAGAAAAAAGGATGGCCATTTTCCACATAATTTATCAAGTCAGCTGGCTCGAGAGGTTCATCGATACCGATGTCATCCCACATATTCTCCGGTAACACAGGTGGTGATGCGTAACCGGCGGCAGCAGCGACAACGATCGGCTGTTCAACATCCACGAGCTCGGCCACTTGAGCGTTAATCTCGTTCACCTCGAGTACGCGCAACTTCTTTGGACTTAGAAAATTTTAGAGACGATTTCGACAGCTCGAGAGTTAATCAAGGACTGACGAAATCCGCGCCCCCTCCGTCGCACTTTTTCCACCACTTTGCTTATATATGAAGATGCAAGCTTGACATTTTGACTACTCGTGAGACAAAAATTATCAAGTTGCTCTCTCTGCCTAATGTTACATCCGGTTGCATCTCAGATATATTAAAAAAGATTTAAATTTATAAAAATTAGATCACCAGAAAAGCAAAAGATCAAAAACTAAGCTCACGTTTACGTGAGAACGGTATTTTCTCCGCAGTTCCACGATACGCATTAAAAAGTGCAGTCGATTCAACAAAATCAACGTCAGTTTATGCTCTCTCTCTCTCTCTTTCTCTCTCTCTCTCTCTCTCTCTCTCTCTCTCTCTCACTCACTCTCTGTCTGTCTCTCTCTCTCTCTCTCTCTCACTCACTCTCTGTCTGTCTCTCTCTCTCTCTCTCTCTCTCTCTCTTTCATATAATTAAAAATTTTATTATGACATTACCCAGTATGTACATTCTAAGTACATAAAATTTCAATCGGTAAACCGATCGATAATGCATTTAATTGAGAAAAGTAAGCAACAAAACAGTCGCATTGTATTAGGAGAATATGTGCACAGAAGAGATGACGAAAGAAGGTATACGAAAGAAGATCCAACTGCAGCGAGGCCGGCCTTATCATATTGCAGCTGCAGCGAGGCGGGTCTGATCACACACCTCCTAAGCGCTAAGTGGTTAGCGAAACCTAATCCGAAGCGAAGAAAAAACGCCTTCTAGTCAAGCATAGTATTGGCGTGTTCTCTCTCACCACACGACATAATGGCCTTTGAAAAAATAATTTATAGTGCACCTCCTCGACCTTCTACTATCCTAATACGTATGAGGCGTAAATCTCTGAAATTAGGGGGGGGGGGCCAAATCTCCAAAATTATTACTTAGATGCTTTCGCGGCATAACAAGTTTTTAACATAAGGTCACACATAACTGGTCGCAAACCAATACGCTGATTTTTGAAAATCGATAAATCAATCAACGCATCGCCTTACAACATGTAATCTGATAGAACTCTAGTAGATGTGCTTTCGCAAAATTTTGTCTGTTTTTGTGTAGCACTCGCGGTTTTCGAGATATTGACTAAAAATCGATATTTCAACCAATCGATCGTTGATATCTCCGATACTATTGGTCCGATATTTTCGCGGTATAAGAACTTTTTTGTGTATACACCGAGAGCTTCATAACGAGATGGGTTGCGAGTCGATACAGTAATTTTTAAAAATCGATTAATCAATCGATCGTTTACAACTACGAAACTGTTAACCAAATAATTTCGCAGGATAACTTTTTGATATACAACTTAAGAGCTACGGTACATAACACACTTACGGTGTCATAAACGCATTTTCACATGCACTCACGCACACGTGCACACATATACATGGAGTACTTACATAAATAAATTAAGCCGAAACAGTCTCTATAAGAAAGAACGAGCGTGCTCACCGACCGACGTGTGTAGACTAACAATTTTTATAGATATCCAGCATATAAATGTGCAGATGATTTCTTCTACTAGATAAGATATTTTATCTTGAAAATTGCTGGCATTTTGCTAGTACAAGCGTTTATACGTACTAAATTGTGAACTGGAGATCAGAGAGTTTGCTGACTATACATACTAAATATATCGGCGTAATTTCAAGAATACGCTCTTGTCATTTGATCAGTAATCTTACGTTTTGCTTCCTCCTAAGAGGAAGCTTTGTAATAGTAAAATTTTCAGTTTTGCTAATACTTCGTGGAAACGCATTTGGAGGTGTTTGGAGTACGAAACATACGTTTTTAGAAAATGTCCGTGCGGATGGCTGTGTGTGTGTGTGTGTGTGTTGTTCCTGTGTGTTGTGTGTGTGTGGTGCCCTGGTGTGTGGTGTGTGTTGTGTGTAGTGTGTGTGCGTATACCCGCCATAATTTTGGAACCATGCGACGGATCGTAATAAAATTTGACATGCATATATTTTTTCTAATTCTGAATTTAGGTCATTTTTTGTTTTATGATTCTGACCATTTTATGGCCATATTATAGCCATTTTTCTATTTTTGAAAAAATATTTTTGCTTTTTTATAATGATATGATTTATACAATATATTGAACAATCGTGTATCTAAAAGAACATAAAATTGTCTACTTTTTCCCGCAAGATTTTCTAGATTGACCGGTCTGTTCATTTTTTATGATATAAAAAGTAATTTTTCGAAAAACATATATAACTCAAAAAATAAATAGTTTAATGTTTTGAAAAAATTCATGACAATAATAAACAATGATATCTATTAGTTGTAAACATTTTAAGCCGTTTTAACGATTAGTTTTTGAAATAAAAATAAAAAACTAAAAAAATGGGTTTTCTATGTCGTACGATTACGGGAGTAAAAAGGTTTAAATTGAGTTGAAATTTTAAGAAAAGATTGATCTTTTGATCACTTTGGCTAGGTTCTTTTTGTAGCTTATGAAATCGTTTAGTTTAAAAGATATTAAGATTCAAATTCTTCAACTCTTACCCTGTATACCTTGAAAAGTAGTAAGTGCAACTCGTGTGGCGTTAGCACAATCTACTATTACATTTAAAACAATAACAAAAAACGGAATAGGAGGAAGCTAAGTGCCAAGAACTTGGCAGCGGTTTTTTCTTCGCAAGCTGATCATGAGAATCTCACATTTTGTCGTATGTGAAAACCACCCCACCTACTTAATCTGTTCATTTGTCGGGGTATTTTAACTTGGTGCCACTATAAAAGGCCTGTAAGACGCTGCTACGGAATCAAACGTTTCGCAGCGACGACCACAGTCACGAGTGATCTACAATAGGTAAAGTCCAACTGCTGAGGGTTGTGCTTACTATATTAAGTATAGTTCTTGTCCGTGAACCAGTAGCGCGCATATTTTGCAGCGAGGGTTGGCGTAAACGTTAAGATAAACTTTAAGATATGATTCGGTCAGTGTATTATTGGAAAAACTTAAATATATTTTAAGCCTCTGCAGCTTACGTACCGTATTATATCTATTTAATTGCGGTGTATTTGAAAATGAAGTCGATATTCTCCATGTTCTTGGGCAGTGTATTGTGCGTTGTAGAATGTAGAATGACGGGCGAGTAAAACCCATTATGCAGCAATATGAGTTGATTCTCGGTAAGATATTTTATAAAGATAAATAGGCATAAAATTTTCGTAAATCATCTATTGTAAACTAGCGTGCCACGCGCGGCCTTACGGCTGCGGTGGCTTGCCGCCTTGCATCGCGTTTTGCCGATAAGGCACGAGTACTGACGCTCGCCATGCACACCGGGACTCGCGCTGCGCGCTCGCTGTCTGATCTTTGTTATCTAATTATTAGTAAAGAAACATTGATTTTTCATATTTTTCATATACTAAAATGTATTGGCTTTATGCATAGCTTAAAAGTTTTTAAATTATTTTATTTTCCGACTCATGATTTTTAATATTGTTGATTTTGAAACAGATATAAAATTTATTTATATAAATTTTAACATGTACTATTTTATCGCAACGAAATTTATTTTAAATATGATTAAAAACCTATTTTTATTTCGTAAGATTAAAAAAATTATCTTTTGATAGTACTTTAATTCAAATTATACCCGCGAAATTCCATAATATTCGGAACTATTCTATTGGTAGAAAATACATTGTATTTATATGTAAGCAGTGACGTCACGCTTAATAAACCGAATTCCATCCCATTTCTAAAGTCTTGAATTTCGTGCAAAGATAATTTATTACATAATTTAAACAGAAAATGTATTAGTTTTATTATATCAGCTAAGCAAAGCCGAACAGCTGTTTTTTGGCTCAGTCGAAGCGAGGCAGCGAGCTCGTCTACTGCGCATACATTGTGCGCATCGATCTGGCGACCGGTTGGCGACATGCACACGCTGCAGCCTTCTGCCGTGTTGTTTTGACGTTTTGATGCAACTTCCCGGCCTCTGCTAACCCCAATGTTTTGCTCTGTTTAACTTTTCGGCGATATAAGTGAGTGCGTAGTGAAGAAGGAAACAACGACGCGATGCAGCAGTGTTATAAGTAGTTTTGAAAACAGAACAGAAGTGCTGCTATGGTGCCTATATTATGTGTTTACAATCAACCTCTGCTCACCGCGATCCCGCTCGCGGATCAGCTGCTCGCGGTTGTAAGACAGTGCAAAAAGTATTCAAAAGCGATGCAGCCGGAATGCACCGACGATGCGATGTGTCAGTGTCAGTTCATCAAGGAATACTGCAGTATAGGAAGACATATAGCTCCAACAAGAAACTTGAGTTTTTGCTTGAAGGTTATCCTCCTATTTTTTTGACTACTTCTGCGGCTGCTGCTCCTGCTCATTCTATTGATGTGCTAATACATTCTTCTTGCAAGATGTTGTCTGGATGAAGATTCACTATCGCATAAGATCTACAACTGGTTTTTTTTTTTGTTCTTGTGTTCATTGTGTTTATAACAGGTATCTATTGTGTTATGTGCAGTAGAACCAGTGTAATTTTTTATCTGTTTTTTATAATTAAATCAGTGTTGTGATTCAGATGCATCCCAAGATCACCCCGGACTTGATTCACTTTCTCTCTTGCGGTGCTGCTTGGCGTTTCTAGGCACTTCAACAGCCTCGATACAACCCTGGTGCTGGATTTATGGTATCTGGTTGTGCTGCTTGGGGTCTCTGGAACTATATTTGAGATTTCTGGCAGTGCTGGTTGGCGTTTCTAGCTGTCTCAACCACCTGCGAATGATCCACGAGCTCTATTTTCACCATCCGGCAGTCCTGTTTGGCGTTGGGAGCTGCTTGGACCATCTTGAGAGGATTTTGCAATTGAATTGATGCTGTCTTGGAGTGTTGGTTGGTGTTCCTGGATACTTTAACTATTTTAATACAAATCAGGATATGAATTTATAAAATCCGACAAAGTAATTTTCAAAATATTAGAATAAACTTGAACTGTATGTTATATTGATAATATATCTTCAATAAGATTTCACTTGAAACGCTTTGTCCTATATGATAAAATCAGTAAACAGATTTCTTATTGCTTGTGGTTACATTTTCAGTGTTTATGATGATAATCTTCTGTTTGTAAATATAAACTATGTGACTGAAAAATATTGTTTGACGATATTCATACTTAAAAGCTGCCTTTGTTTTAAATTTGTATGCAGAGATCAGTGGTCTGAATCTCTCAATAATTATTTATGAGTATGATTTTGTAATATTTTTCTGTATGTCTAGGTGTATAAACAATTCTGCATTTATTGGATCACGGTCTACTGCGTCTACCGGAGTAAAATTAAGGATACTGATGGTATTGATAACTGAGCTATCAAAATTTTGGAGTTGGAACGTAACTTCAAGACTCAAAACTCTGGCACTAATATACTACTACTGTTATACGTATTTATAATCATGCATTTTATAGAAACTTGTTTTTCTTTAACAGGTAATTACATTGTAAAGCCGTTTTTTCTCATTAATTTAATTCTATTTTTCTTTTAGGTGGAAAAAAAAACAATTAAAGTGGAAGGAAGGACTCAAGAGGATTTCCAAGAGGATTTTAAGATCAATTAACAGAAGATTCATATAAGTCAAGACTGAATTTAGTAACAGGGATTAATTTAGAAAATGGATTGTAATAGCATAGTTTAGAGAGATGTGTCAGGGTTCTCAGAGCAGGATGAGATACCGCATCTCACACATTTTTTACACGAGTTAAAGGCATGTTACACCGCAGTTATTATTGAATTTATGTATCAAAACATCGCTTCTAGGGTTGTTTTATGTCAAAAAATTCGGAAATGTTTAAAACTTTTACATTTAACATTTTTATGTAGAACGTAAATCCGCAAAGTTTTATGGCAAATAATCGGGTTTTTAGCTGTAAAAAATCGATTATGGGCTGTGAACTCGAGTTATAAACATTTTCATGATTTGATGTTAATGGAAAAAGGTTGTATTGTTTAAAAATCTACAACTTTACCATTTAACTTTTTTTTGTAGAATGCTTAGAATTCGAGTTAGAGCCAAAAAACCGTTTTTAGCGATTTTTGGAGGTGACCGAATTCTACGTATACATGCAGGATCAAGCCCAAAATAGAACGGTCAGCTTACTATTATAAGAGGAGTTCGCACACAAATTTTTATCCCGATTGACTAAAATCTCTCAGAGATAATCGTGTAACACCAAAATTTTTATTGGAAATACATGTAAAAATCCTTAAAATCTAAACAAATTGTGCCCGCATTTCAAAACGACGTAGAGGATCGGGATAAAAAAAATAGTTTTTTAGCTTTTGTGAAAGGAGACTTCTCTTAAAATTTCAGCCCGATCGGTCGAAAATTGTGTGAGATATCGCATGGTACACATTTTTCGCACACGAAACTATAAGGCACTTCCGTGTCGCAGTCGTGCCTAAAAATTTTAGGCATTGACAGGACATGAAATACTTGCAAATATGGAGTTGATGGATGCAATGCAGGAGGCTGAAAGGCAAGAAGAAGAGGTGCAACTACATCAAACAATGTATCAAATCCAACAGAGCAAGGCACAAGTTGGCCGAGTGAACTAAACCAAACTGCTGCTGGTTCAGAGGTCAATGTGAGAAATACATTGCTGGCCAAAACGGAAGAAGCTGTACCCGGTACACCGGGAAACAGCGATACTGAGTATGAAGTTGATGAGGGATTCAAAGGTGAAGAGTCTGCCGATGGAGATGACGAGACTTGCTCAACCTCTGGCCGTTCTACACTCATAACAACAGATTGCAGTAGTGAAAGTCATGATGAAAACGATGACAACGCCAATTGTAAGTTCAATATTTACAGTACATACTGCTAGTATACATAAAACCATTTAAAAAAAGTATATTCTTTAGTTGGGTATTTGTAGGAGGATGCTGGTATTGAGAGGTCAGAGACCGAGTATATCGTAGTTCAACGACAGTCGCGAAGATATTATAGGCGTTTTCGTCTGGTCGACCGCGACGCCCTGATTACTATAACACAGCCAACACCCGATGCAGACGTTGATGAATGGTTGCAGAATGCTATACAAACTCTCTACAGGTATGTGTGTGATAATGCGGAACCCACTGATTTTATCGGGTTTTCTATCAATTCGGATCAGTTTAGACAGGGTCCAATATGAGTTTCCATCAGGCGTGTTCAAGAATTACGTGTAGCGGGTATATTAGACTTATTATTGAGCGTTGCACAAAGCAACGGTGGTTTCGAAATAGACAACATATTGAGAATTAATGCACATATCGCAACGGTACCTGAAGGGCGCGGACGTGTGGCACTTACACCTGCGACTGTCTTTAAAAGATATATTTTAAATATCCAAAATATAGATAATCGCTGTTTACCTCGTGCACTTGTATGCGCACACATGTACGTCATTCATGGTCACATTCGCACAGGTTTTTTACAGAGAAAGTGGGACAAAATACGTAACTGTGACGGTAAATATCAAACTGAGTAGGCTTTAAAACTCGTTAGATCTGCTAAGGTAGTTATACCTGCAACGGGTTGCAGAATACCAGAAATGCAGCTGTTTCAAAAGTATTACGCTTGTTTTGATATTTCTATAGTAGTATACTCATTTCAGGGTTTCAGACGCGGTGATAATCCAATATACGATGGTGCAGAATTCGTTTATAATATTGGCAACATTTGTCAGATACGCTCTTTGTATCATGTATTGCGAAAATGATCGCCATTATCAGCCTATTTTAAACTTAGTAGCTGCAGCCGGTAGTCGTGGATACTGTATACCGTGTAATAAAAAAGTAACGAATACCACCTTGCGAACGTGATCAAGTTAGATGTAAATGCTCATACTGTGATAGAGAGTTTCTTAATCAGGCTTGTCTATCGAACCACTTGAAACCGGGGTCCTATGACAAAAACCACACGGTATGCGAAAGCATTAAAATTTGCGAAAGATGTTATAAAACTATTAGAATTAACGATACGAATCCACATGATTGCGATATCATATTTTGTAACGTTTGTAAGAAAAAGAAAACAGTCGGACATCTTTGTTTTATGTAGCCTGTCATTGAACAGCAAAAAAGTAGAAAACACGTATTATCTTTATTTTATGACTTTGAGACGCAGCAGTCGGAGACAATTCTGGGTGATGATAAAACACATATACATGTAGTAAATCTGTGTGTAGTACAGCAAGTATGTAGTGTATGTTTAGGTAATGAAAACATTTCGGAATCTTGTGATTTTTGCGGAGTACGCGAATACGTGTTCAATGTCGATCCGGTAAAACAATTAGTCGATCTCGCTTTGGAGCGCAGACAACATATTCAAAAAGTTATTTGCATAGCTCATAATGCTCAAGGTTTTTACGGTCAGTTTATTTTAAAACGCTTGACCGAACGGAAAGATTTACGTGAAAAACCGTCGGTAATTCTCAACGGTTCAAAAATAATTTTATTAGAGATTTTACACGCAAAATGTCTTTATAGTCTAAATTACTTAAACATGGATTTGAGCGCCTTACCAAAGGCTTACGGCCTGACCGGCATTGAAAAAGGAACGTTTCTCCACCTATTTAATACACTGGAGAATCAAAATTATGTGGGTGAGATGCCACCGGTAGAGACGTTCTCCCCAGGTTCGATGGGTGTCAAGGAGCGCGAAGCATTTTTAGTTTGGTACAATGATAAAAGAGACCAGAGTTACGTATTAAATTTTCGAGAAGAGATACTGAAATATTATAAGCAGGACGTTAAAATATTAAGATTAGCATGCCTCGCATTTAGAATTATTGAGTGCGGTTCGACAGACCCATTTTTAGAGTGCGCCACAATAGCGTCATCGTGTATGCGTGTGTATCGGAAGAAATTAAAAAAAAATATAGGATAGGCATTATACCACAGGGCGGATACAGACGAATCAATAAACAGTCGTTGAAAGCCACACAGTGGCTTGTGTGGATGGAACATGAAATGAACCGGTCGATACAGCACTCGGAGAGATCACGTGAAAAAAGACTACCGGAAGGCCCTCTGGTAGACTGGTATTGCGAAATGGAAAACGGGGATAAAGTAGTTCTACAGTTTCACGGTTGCTATTGGCATGGTTGTGTCCGGTGTTATGCAATAAACAGAGATTCTTCTGACGTTAAGGGGGGAGAGAGTCTAAATGATCGGTACGAAAGTACAATTAGAATGTCGGAAAAAATTAGTAGACATGGGTATAGACTGATTGAAAAGTAGGAATGTGATTTTGATCGCGAGTATAGCCAAAACGAAAGAATGATGACGTAAATAAAAATTGATAACAAAGGATTGGCATACACCGCTTAAACCGCGAGATGCATTTTTCGGAGGTCGGACAGGAAATACTATAAAATCAGACGATATTAAATCTGACCAAAAAATTAAATATGTAGATGTCTGTTCGCTATACCCGTACATTTGTAAATACAGACGTTATCCGGTTTGCCATCCTAAACTCTATATTGGGGAGGCTGAGTGCGTGCGTTTAGCTGGCCCCGAGAATGACATGAGTGGTATTGACGGTTCGTTAATGTGTGAGGTACTACCACCAAGAAACCTCTATCATCCTATTTTACCTGTAAGAATGCATAACAAACTATTATTCTCACTGTGTCGATTGTGCACCGAGTCAATGTGTCAGCAAGAATGTCATCATGAAGATGTTAATGATCGTGTCTTCGTCGGAACGTGGGTAGCTGACGAATTGAAAAAAAGCCGTGGAGTATGGTTACGAAATCAGAAAAATATTTGAGATTTGGTCATATAAAGTCACACGATTTGATAAAAATATCGGTAAAGGTGGGCTCTTTCACGCATACATAGATACATTTTTCGCTGAAAAAACTTATGCATCGGGTTATCCGCCAGAGTGTGGTAATGATGAGCAAGCCAGTAATCGTCACATTGAAAACTTTGAACGAGAGGAGGGTATAAAACTAGATAAAAATTGAATAGCGTTTAATGCTGGATTGAGGTCTGTGGCAAAGCTGTGCCTTAACTCATTGCGGGGGAAGTTTGGTCAGCGCGAAAACATGACAAAAACGGAAATAGTAACAGATCCGCAGAAATTATTTGAATTCTTAACTAACCCAGAGATAGTTGTCAACTCTGTTTTACCGATCGATCATGACACGCTTTACGTCAGCTGGTTTCATAATGATGATGCTAAAGTTGAACCATCGCTGATGTGTAATGTGGTTATCGCAGCCCACACCACAGCACTTGCAGGTCTGAAACTTTTCTCCGAACTTGACCGTTGGGTGAGCGTGTGCTGTGCTATGACACAGATTCTATAATATATGTGAGTAAAGACAGCAGTAACGAATACGAGCCGTCCACGGGGCCATTTTTAGGTAATCTTACCGATGAGTTAGCGGGGTACGGTCTCGGTACATACATCGCGTCATTCGTCTCGGGTGGGCCGAAATTTTACGCTTATAAATACAGAATGAAAAAATCAATTTTGAAAGCGTACGAAAACTTGTTAAAGGTGAAATACCACCGATGTTTGTGTGTTTCGATGCCATTGCACGCACATCCTTACACGATGTTGTTACGCATCAGAAATGTAAAATATGTGAACCCGTATACTCTAAACGACGTTTTGTAACTAACGACATAAGCTATCCATACGGTTATAAGAAATAGTGTAAAGATTTATTGAAATAGATAAGAAATAATCTAAATACAACTTAACGTCTACAATTGTTTGTACCCACCAGATTTTTCCGTCCCCTTTACGTGTATCACCTTATTGCATTCCCCGTGTGCACCTCCCGTGAGTTTCCCGAAAGAACTGATACCTCGGTCGTTTGCCCCATAGTGTGGATATGTAGTAGTATAGTCGCCTTTCCGGACTCTCTCAGCACACGTACGCGCGCCTCTTGATGCGCGCGCGGGTGTTCCTTGTGCTCCCCGGACGGGGCTCTTATAAAATCTCAGGTAAATCGGCTAATTGCTCCCAGTCTGCGTCATGGATGTGCGCTGGAAGCATCCCTGGACCTGTCTCATTTGTGGCCCACCCCGTGTGGCAAGACAGTGTTTTTGAGCAATTTTCTCAAATACATCGACCAGTTGAGCGATACACGATTTGAGCGTATATTGTTCTACCATACGGAATGGCAGCCGGCTTATAAAGACTTTAGAGTACATATTGAATTTCACGAGGGTCTGCCAAAGAGTGAGTGAGACTACAGTGTCGATCCGGAGAAACCAAAACTCTTGATTCTCGACGACTTGATGCGAGAGGCCGCTAGTGCGGCTGTTGTCAATCTATTTGTGAAAGCCAGTCATTACTGTAATTTGAGCGTTTTCTTTATTTCGCAAAACCTGTTTCATCGAGAACAGCGAGAAATATCATTAAACTCAAATTACATAGTTATTTTTAAGAATCCTCGTGACCGCTCGCAGATACAGTACCTGGCGCGACAACTTTGCCCGGAAAACCCTAAATTTCTGCAGGAGGCCTATACCGATGTTGTATATCAACCTCATCACTACTTACTTCTCGACTTGAAACAAGCTACGCCGGAAAATGTGTTCCGAAAAGCTTTCGAGGAAAAGCCGAAAAACTTCTTAATAGTCTCCGTCGGTCTGGTAGCGTGACATGGGATAAATCCGGTACTGTTTTGGTAGATGGCGTGCGCGCACGCGGTCTCAACATTGTGGATTTGCTCAACGAGACTGAGAAGTAGAGAAAGACCACCTTCACACGGTTACGATCAGTTTATTCGTGTACTCCGTAAAGCGCGCGTGCCTCTGGAATTCATAGGAAACCAAAAGATTTATACTAGTGTTGCTTGCAGCAGAATCAACGATCGACAATAGCTCTTTATTCAACAAGGCAATTTCTGACACAGCATTGTTGGGGCAGACGTCAGCGTCGTCGGTGTCCAGTGAAGACCAAGAGGAGGAGGAGGTGGAGGAGGCGGCTGGTACAGCAGCTGATACGGGAAATTCGACTTTTCTGAAATATAGAAGCGGTGAAAAAAGGAGAAAACGAAGTAGTAACTTACCTGTGACAGATATTTCATTGAGATCGGTAGCACCACCTAATAACAAAATTTTAACTAAATCCAGACTCCAGCATTTATCATGGGAACACCTACAAAAATAGAATCAACGACATCTGGTAGTGATGGTGGTAACAGTATCTTGGATACATTAATCAATCGAGTGCCTTTTTAGATGCATATGCTAGGATACCAGTTCCTCGGACCAGGTACCCATCTCATGATAAGACTGACGCGTGGTGAGACTGGCAGGAACGTGGTGGACAGAGCAGCTCTCGAACACGATATCGCCTATTCACGAAGAAATAGCAACGGTGTAGGTGGTGCTGGTGGTGATGGTGTTGGGGGATGTGCCCACACTCGCCTCTAGTGAGGAGAAAAGTGTTGCTTTATTAACTGTTTTATGCATGGTCGGTAAAATCACATTTGATAAAGACGATTCACAGCAGCTATAAAACGCGTGAAGAGGCAGAAGAGACGATCAGTCGGAAGAAAAAAGACGAATTAAGAGGAAGCTTGAGCAGTTGTACTATGGGCTACCAGCCCCATCATCATATGCTGGTAGGCATAGACTCGTATAGGCGACGCGAAAAAATTTCGCTCAGACCAAGTGAAAGAGTGGCTCGAGGGTCAAGATGCGCACACATTACATAAAATGGTAAGACATCGTTTTCCTCGGCGCTCTTATAGAGTGTTATAATACATACGAGCTGTGGGAGGCTGTTTTAGCAGACTTTCGTGCCTTAAAGACTTATAACGATCAGTACGCTTATCTACTGATAGTCATTGACGTGTTTTTAAAGTACGCATGGGTAGAGCCACTTCTCAATAAAACAGCCAAGAGTGTGGCTAATGGATTCGAAAAAATTTTACATCGAAACGACAACAGAGATCCTGTATATTTCCAAACGGATAAAGGTAAAGAATTTATTGGTTGTGAAATACTATACTTGTTGAAAAAAAGGAATATTGTTTACCGTGCTGTTCTATACCCCGACGTTAAAGCAGCAGTTGCCAAGCGTTTTATTAGAACTCTGAAAGAGCGTATATGGCGATACTTTATTCACCTACACACAAGACGCTACATTGACGTATTGGATAACATTGTACAGTTACCGGATAGAATAACTTTAAATAACGCGCCGCAACATGGCGGCGCGCTTCCGGTCATAGACATAGGAAGTATAGACTGCGGGTCAGATGGAGAGAACGTGTCTCACCGTGCGAGAGAGAGAGAGAGAGAGAGAGAGATATTTAAGAAGAGCAGTCTGTCTCTTTCTAATGGGCGGAACGAACCTCGCGCATGCGCACCGCCACCGCTAGCACGGCTCGGCAAACTGCGCGATTTATTTGCACTTTTTTAGATTACTTCATCAATAATTATTTTTATTTTTTATGTTTTGATATAAGTACGAATGTGAACGCTTTGTTCGCGGCGATATATCCCGTGGAAATGAATTATTCAATTTGACCTCGAATTTGTCTTTTACTATTGCAATTTTGCTTACTTTTATAAACCCATATTTTATTTAAACTGAAATACTTAATCTTTAAGCTTAAACTTTAAAAAACCTACGTTATGGTTAAGCCCCCGGCCCCTTGATGATGATATGCGACTTTTGAATATGTCGTTCCAATGAGTTCGTAGCCGTGCGAGCTAAGGCGCGCGCATCAGCGTTATATTTTTGATTGCGTGATTCCAGGTTCAAATCCGACCTTCAGACTTTTTTTTCGTTTTGCACCATACACAAAATTACTCTGTGCGTGCAACTATTATTTTTTTTTAATATGGTTTTAATTCAGAGTATAAAATCAGGCTTTGAATTTTTTAATTAAAATAGTATAAGGAAATAAAAAAATCGCAAGGAAAATGTACATTTAAATTATATATTATTAAAGTATTGTTACACAATACAATTAACAATTCACACATCTATAATAGCATGCAACTTATAAACAATATAAACAAACGAATATTGTAGGTCAAACTTATTGATTATTGATGATAAAATAATGTTAATTTATTATTTCTATTGCGAATTCTCGTTTCAAACTGTTGCAATGAAGTCGATTCGTGAAATAATCTTATTTGAAAAAATTGATTTAAGATTAATTTTAATAATTGATTTCGGTGATCTGATAATGGCTCTTGATCAAATGAGTGTTCGTATTTAATAAATAATGAATTGACTGGAAGTAAGTGCATCGTAGTAATAATTAATTTTTCCAAAATATTCTTTTGATTCAAGTTGTCTCGATAGCTGCGTAAAACTTTTTCGGCTGTTTTATTAATCAATATTACATCGTCAGACGCTGATATTAAAGCACCATAAGCTTTTCGCCTTTGCAGAGACGATGTTACTTCTTCATTGTTCATTTTCTCCACACTTTTTAAACACAGCTCGCACTTAATTTTTTTTTTAATACTTTTGATTACAGCGCCACTGATATATGCTATTATATCAGCAAGATACTCGCTCAAATGAAGTTGTGGAATTGATTGACAAATCTTTTCAAGTTCTATTGGGTCAATTAAGAAATTATTTGTCGGTATAGCTTCTGCAGATTTCATAGTCGTTTGCTTTAGAAGAAGTGTATCATCTATGGCTGTACAATTAGCGCTAAGAGGAATGCTAATACTCACGTGCGATAACAATTTGCGGTATGCACTTTTGAATTGTATACTAGTAGGATTATTATTCAAACCACCGAATCTGCGTATACAGGCAAAAAAGGTTTCTAAATGGTCTTGCGACAACTTGTATGTGAGCAAAAAAGTCAAGTAGCCTTCTTCAAACAAATCTATAGCTAATTTAACAGCGTTTTGTAAGCCTATTATTAAACCTAAAAATCCCGTACGCTTATTCGATTGTAAAATACTTTTCCCATTAATTTTTAAATTAGCAATGTAATGTACGTAAGCGTTTACTTTTGTCTCCATATCTTTCAGATTGTCTTTGGTAATAGCATGTTTTCCAGGATTTTTGCAAAATTGGTTTCTCGAATTGAGAATATCAAACGCATCGTTTATTATTCTGCAAAATCTAGCTGTCGCATCAGATCCTTGAAACTCATCCAGTTCGTGATCGAACTCGCAAGTATTAAGTGCTATAGCTACACTAGAGCTTAAAACCTGTGCTGCCAAACTCACTTTCATTTTTTCATTTTCGAATTGCACGTGCCTCTTGCGTATTTTTGTAGCTGGGCGCAATCCTTCCTTTTCTTGGTGAGCCACTAATGCTTCGATATATTTCCATGAAATCTCATTGTCGTTTTCATCCGTCAAACTTGTCGAAGCGAAAGTGTTTCTGGCTAGTTTGAGCATGTGACAGGCATCAAGAGAGGTGTATACACGTTTTTTATTAATAGGATGTTCAAAAAATGATGCTTTGGTATTGTTGTATATCTCCGATCCTAATTCTTCAACCATACTTATATTCGAGGATGCTCCATCAAAAGTAATATGGCGAATATCGATACTATTTAAAAAGCATTCATTGAATATATTCGATATTATCGTGTGTTTTTCTTTTCCAGATAGTGCATTTATAAAATAATAAGCGATAGGTATTTTAAAACGCCCATTAATACACACAAGCATGAACACTATAGCATTAGTAGCCGGCGTGGCGTTATCTTTCTCATCGTCATTTTGTAATCCCAGATCAACGAATCCTTCGAACTTATTCTTATTTTTATCCCAGAAGACCTGTTTCCTGATAGCCATTTCATCGACGGTTAAATTAAAATATAACTTTTTTCCCTGCTAAAAATACTCGATAGAGATCGATTAAATTCTGAATTGATTTTGAAGCTATATCTTAATCCCACTTTATGTATTAGAACTCGATTGAAACCGATAGAATCGATAGGAGTCGATAAATTTCAATACGGAAAACAACAATTGAAATCGATGTTTCATACCAATGATTGACCTTTATTCACTTTAATAGTCATTTTTCGTATATAATTCTATTGACTTTTATCGATTCTATCGATTTTAATCGAGCTCTAATGCAAAAAGTGGGATTAAGAAATAGCTTCAAATTCGATTAAAAATTCAATCGATTTCTATGAACTATTTCTAACAGGGTTCCCTGTTCATCAGCTTGCTGTATCAATTTCTTGACGGTTTGTAAAGCTTCTTGAGAAATTCCTGGATTGTAGTCAATTGTTTTTAGCCACTCGCGCATAGATGATGGGTGCGGTAAAAATTTCATGAAACTTTTCCTGACGTAATTGTAACCACTGGGTGAGTAAAAGTGTAGTGTCATGGCGAAATTTCGTAGTTCCAGCGGAAATTTTCGGTATTTTTTGCCATTCAGCACAGCAGTAATCAATTGCTGTACGCCTTCCGGGAGTTCCTTGAAAATATTATATACTGTATCATATATATATTTTTTAAATTATTTTATATGTTGTTTTGGAATCAAGGTCGTAAACTTGAAATTTACGGACGCGATACGAACATCATTGCAAAATGCAAATAGGTATATTACCACATTTCTATCGCAGTAAAGTTTCAAGTTTGCGGACTCGCATACGTAAAGTTTGATAAGTTGCATACGTATCATCTTGCTTGGAGCTTCGATTTAGGGCGCAATGTTGACTTTGCATACACGAGATGTTACGTATGTAAAAAAATGCGACTTACGTACTATATACAAGTGTTATACTCTATCGAAAAAGAAAATACTTGTAAAACACAACGTCAACAATATATTTAACACATTTGCAGAGAGACTATGGTATACTGGAATTCGAAACTAAAAACATTTAGATTATAGTATAGTTGCATTTGCATATAATATACCTTCAAGGTATCTACACCTTTGTCTGATAAACAATGGCCTTTTTTAAGAACACTCAACAATCCCTTCAAGTCCTTAATTTTTATCTTACGTCGGTTACTTGTACGACGAACATTATTATATTTTCGTCGAGTCGTTTTGACGAACTTCTTAAAAACGCCCCATTTCTTTTCAGACGTAAAATCTGGTTGTGTAAACCACTCTGTTTCTGAGCCGATTTGAATTCGGAACTTTTTGCTTTTTGGTTCCAAGCCATCAGAAGTAGATTCATTTTTTCTGAAAATATTTTTCAATATCGATATATCTTTCGTATATTTTTAATTATCTTGAAAACAAGTTAAACAACATATTAAAAATACATTTGGAAAGATTGCACACAGTAAAAAATACCTTTTCTTCTTTGATGACTCGGTAATCGTCGTACTTCTATTTTCATTTGATTCTTTATTTATTATTGAATCAACTGTGGAACAATGTTGAGCATCATTTTCAAGCGATTCTAAACGCTCGGGCACTATATTGTGACTGTGATAGAACAATTTACATGTATTATTCTTATTATGTTTATTAAACGAACGCTCATTTGGTGTAGAATAGATTGTTTTGTCAATTCAAATGAAATACCTGCTTTGTGTTTGCTCAACATTAACTTGATCGGCAATTTCATTTGATATTGCACATTTCTCAAGACTGCTGCTTCTGATATCTGGTGTTGGGAGTATAAAATTATGTTCTGTAACATCAACACTTACAGCAGCTTTTGTTCTATAAATTATTACAAGTATTATATATTATATATAATATTCAAATAAAGAAACATTCAGTGATATTGTGTTCTCTGAAAAATTAAAATACTTACCGCCTTATAACTGTTAAATTGCAGGATGGGATAGCAGTTCTTTTTATTTGCCTGCGAGTACATATTAGCACTTGCAAATCAGAAAAATCTTCGCTTTGAAAATGGTCACTACATATCGTTGCGCTTTTCGGAACATCTTCCTCTTTTTGATTTATAGCTTGCAGCCATAGATTTCTGCGGTCTATCGAAGTTGGGAAACTAAAAAAAAATATTCAGAACAGTTGCCTTCCATCAAGTAAAACGTCCATAGTTATTAATTGCATATATTCACACACTTAAAAAGCTGTCTCTCACATTACCATAAAAGCTGTAGACAATACACATTTTTTATTTTATTTCTGTAACACAATAAAATACTTACTTGTGAAACGATCTGTTCTCGTCCTGTTTTGTTTGCTGTTCGCCACACAAAAAACACAAACGGACCATAATGATATTAGTAAATAATCCACATATAAGTTTATGCTACTATCCACTAACAGAGCAAAAACGAAACTAAACAAATCACGGGGATCGATGCGAGGTGAGAGATGTTTTGACAAGCTCATACTTGCTTATTAGCTTGCTTTTGTTTTAATCGTCTGCTACGATGCGCACTTTTTAAATTTTCGAAAGAATGAAAGTTGCCAATAATGCAATAGCGACAAATGATCTTTGGAAACGTGTTTATTTCAAATAGTGTATAAGAATATTCGACAGAATACTGTAAAGTATGCTTTTGGATTTTAAACATTGGCGGGAAATCCAAGTAGGAAAATCTGGAGGAAAATATGCTTTTCAAAAATAAAAATAAAATAAATTTAAATATTATTACTCACCTTTGCAATTTATACTCACTCATCGATTTTCCTTCTTTCCTTTTTATTATTATTTCAATTTTTCATATTTTTATTTGTACGAGACTACGAGTATAAGCCTGATTATAATAATTATATACTTACATCAAACGTTTATTAACATTAAAAAAAAAATAATAGTTGCACGCACAGAGTAATTTTGTGTATGGTGCAAAACGAAAAAAAAGTCTGAAGGTCGGATTTGAACCTGAATCACGCTATCAAAAATATAACGCTGATGCGCGCGCCTTAGCTCGCACGGCTATGATCTCATTGGAACGACATATTCAAAAGTCGCATATGATCATCAAGGGGCCGGGGGTTTAACCATAACGTAGGTTTTTTAAAGTTTAAGCTTAAAGATTAAGTATTTCAGTTTAAATAAAATATGGTTTTATAAAAGTAAGCAAAATTGCAATAGTAAAAGACAAATTTGAGGTCAAATTGAATAATTCATTTCCGCGGGATATATCGCCACGAACAAAGCGTTTACATTCGTACTTATATCAAAACATAAAAAATAAAAATAATTATTGATAAATTAATTAAAAAAAGTGCAAATAAATCGCGCAGTTTGCCGAGCTGTGCTAGCGGTGGCGGTGCGCATGCGCGAGGTTCGCTCCGCCCATTAGAAAGAGACAGACTGCTCTCCTCAAATATCGCTCTCTCTCTCTCGCACGGTGAGACACGTTCTCTCCATCTGACCCGCAGTCTATACTTCCTATGTCTATGCTTCCGGTTATCTGGGCGTCAGTCAGAAAGGTTAGGTCGTACCGATAGCAAGATGCGAAAGTACTTCTCGCGAAGTCCATGTTTCTGGACTAATCCCGAACGTGCGCAAATTTGAAATTATTCAATTATTTATTTAATTATTAATTTATTTAATCATGCAATTGTAACACAACTAATTTTTGTTAAACACATGCATTTTTGTCTCACAATCGATGATTTTCAGAATACTGTCGACTGGTATTAAAATATCTTTATAGCACTGCGTGTCCTAAACCCGCACTTAAGTCACGCTTATCCGTGACTTAAATAGCCGATTATTACACCGTGAAATAATGAATATGCTTAAGTTACAGACCCATAGTAGGCTGTAATAAAGACTAAAAATACTCGTAATTAATGTTTTTAATGATGAGAATAAAACAAAGAAGTGGAAAATCACTATTAATATCCTAAAAAAACACTCGAAATTAAGAAAATTGGTTGTAATCATTTTGACATTTCGAGGTTAGTCTTAACGTTTTAAAGTTGTCATCCCTGCATGCCGAGATGCATACGAGATATTTTTTTGGTCGGGAAATTCAAATGTTATAGTTTACAATAATAGTACATTTCGATACGGGTGTAGAAGGTGATTATGTACCTCATGGGACGGTTTTCGCACGAGCGAAGCGAGTGCGCAAAGTCTCATGAGGTAAAAATTACCTTGCACACCAGTATCAAACCGTATTTTATACTACGAGCTCCAAATAATCAAAGTAAAGTTTTGATTTTGCAGTTTAGAGTGGTATAAAATTTAATTTTCATAGTTTTTTTTGAATTTTTTTTCTTATTTTCTTAAGCGGAGGGGGGGCTCGCCCCCCCCCCCCCTGAACCCCCGTTCCCCCTCTCCCCCCTTCCCCCCCGTGGGTGGCGGGTTTATGGCACACGTGCTATAAAATAGTATACGATACTCATGACTTAAATGGACCGTTTCATCGCGTGTATATCGATGACTTAATAAAGACTTAAATGACAGGCCATTTAAGTCACACGTATCGTAATATACTATTTTACAAATATTAAGTGCGTTATTACATTTATTTCATACTTTATAACAATTGTTTACTTTTAATAAACAGAAAAATATATTTCGTTAAGTCTGCATAGTATGAAGCGCAATTTTTTTTTTAAATAGGTCCATAAAAATTATGCCAAATAAATTTGTACAACGTATTGTGTTGAAAAAATTACATTAATAAACTTACAAAATATTTTACATAGGAATTACAATTGTTCCATGATGATCTGATTATCATAAAACAATGAGGCAGATGAAAAGTAATCAGATCACAGGTAACATTAACATATAAATTGGCAAATATTGTTTCTTAAGAAAATTACAGCTACGCGTTATGATTGCAATTCATCTGGTGCATTTCATCTGGTGTGCTCATGTGTGACTTCACTTTGATTCAATTTTTTCTTTCTTGTCATCATTTCTGCCTCCTGTATTCTCATCTCAGTTTCCTTAGATTAAATATCCTTAACGTATTTACAAGCAATAAAAAATCTGAAAGAAATAAAACATTAGCACAACATATCATTGCATCAAAGCTTTCGTGTCTGCGCCATAACGCGCGCATTTGATGCAGATTCCCATCACTTGGGCGAAACGGCATTTTCAAATGGTAAAAACAAAAGTATTACACTACCAACTAACTATTTAAACTACTATTTTAAACTTATCTATGCGAGCTATTCTTAAATCTGCACGATACTGACTTACTGCACTTTATAAACTATATGTTTATACGCACATGCATCCCAAAGCCACTTGAAAACAAATGCAAGTCGCAACACTTGGTGGGAGTGTGTGTGTGTGTGTGTGTATATCCACTAGGAAGAAAATGAACGATGGTGGCAACAATCGGATTGTTGCAGAAAAAGAATGTGTATATTCGTAAAATATATATTATATAGAGAACTTGAGATCGATTCTTATACTTAATGAAAAATGTAACAACAGAACGTAATAAAAATAATCATTGTCACAATAGCATTAATTAAAATTATTCATTTTTGCAGAAACAAGGAAAATCAATTTATAAAAACGCGTAATAAAAAATAAATAGTAGATGTAACATTATAACATTTTATTAACATTTTTAGTAAAAATCAGGTTCATTAATTTATAATTGATTTGAAACGTTGTGAAATATATTTGAAAATAAATTTATAGGCACATTAAACGAGTCGAAACATATTTTCGAATCGGTGGGGCATGGCTTCGACGTCCTTGTAAAGGGCCCAGTCTACAGGCTCCAGATCCTCTGGATACAGAGCACGTGTGTCCAACAAATTTTTTATGACTCGATGCTGCCGGATAAAAAATCCCCACATGTCAACCACCTCGTGTTCTGTAAAAAAAATGAACATGCCGCATCCTAGTAAAGTTTGTAATGTATATCAGGCGCGACCAATTTCTTTTGAATCAAGCCGATAGACGTTTTCTTTCGGTAGAATAATTCATTGAACTCAACAATGATTTTTGCTCCGAAATCTCTTAAACGCACGACTAATTTTATTTATAAATAAATACATGCAAATGCAAGAATAAAACGCGAACACAGAAAAATACACGAGGGATTTCAACATTTTCCACTTATACCGATGCATGACATTAAAAAAAAAAAAAAATTACCTCTCAACCTTCTCACGAACTCTTGGTTGCTGTTGATACAGTTGGTGACGTTAAGGAAGATCAATATGCTTCTCTCATCCAAAAAATCAGGAGGCAAAGTCATTCCAGCGTAACAATTCATTTGCATCAGCTCGTCCTTCAGATATACAGAGAGTACGCCGCGGAAATACATCATGTCTCCTTCCTTAGCGCCGAAGTCGGGCATCGCGATACGATATTCTGCAGGAGCAAAACAAAGATATGAGTAGTACCCCGGCACCATGGAGAGTAAACAAGAACTGACCTTGACCCCCAGTGACATCACTCGGGGTCACTAGAGGTCAAGGTCGAGTTTGTTTACTCTCCATGGTGCCATTTGCACTTTGGAGAGAGCTCTCCCACTCCTTTCCTCTCTATCCAAAGTGACTCTGGTTTTTAGAGACACTTTGGAGAGAGCCCCCCCTGACCAGCCGACCTCTTGAGATTCGCCTGGTCACTGTGAGCACACAGGACCAGGAGAAGAACGAGACGAGCGACCTCGATTCGTAGAGCCGTGCGCACACGACTCCATGGAGTCGAGGGAAACCTAACCTCCGAAGACCCGTCGTTTAACCCGAACTCGTTTCACCGTACGAAACTCCGATACCGCATCCGTAAAACCGATAACCGCACCGAAACTACGTAACTCCGGCAACGACGTGTTAATGTACCGTAAACCGCTATAGATTAAGCTAAACTGTTTGTGAAGGCGAAATATTCTAAATCACCGCGATTTCGATTTCTGTTACAGATGGAGACTCATAATTGATTTATCAACTTGTTAACTTAAATATTAGAATATATCTTTATTATTATTATTTGCATAAACAAGTCTCTTCAATTAACCTTTCCCCCTAAACCAAAATCTCTGGCGTCCGGCGATGCCACTCAAAACTCACGGGGAAAGTCAACCCTTACATTCTAACAATATTATAAAGCGTTTCGTCCTAGACTGTTGGACTGGACTCCTCAGTAAGGATCCAACAGTCCTCCTTAGACGCTATGCTGCAAGATGTTACTACAGCCCAATATATGTAGGAATCCCTAGACTACTTCAGTTGTGGGAAATAGTCAGCCTCCTACCGGCAGTACTTTCAATCGTATGCGGAATTACAAAATATATATATCTAACACTCGTGAATTTACAGAAAAAATTTTTTTGAAAGTGTACGGTGATAATATTGTTAGAAGAAACTCGTCTTTTGAATCTCTCACACCAGGAGCTAAGAGGAGTTAGACAATAATAATTTTTTTTTGAGAATAATTTGTTGGGTTACACTCGTATCAGCGTAGTAAGAAAGTTATACACTTTCAAAAAAATTTTTTCTGTAAATTCACGAGTGTTAGATATATATATATTGTAATTCCGCATACGGTTGAAAGTAATGCTGGTAGGAGGCTGACTACTTCCGACAACTGAAGTAGTCTAGGGATTCCTACATATATTGGGCTGTAGTAACATCTTGCAGCATAGCGTCTAAGGAGGACTGTTGGATCCTTACTGAGGAGTCCAGTCCAACAGTCTAGGACGAAACGCTTTATAATATTGTTAGAAGAAACTCGTCTTTTGAATCTCTCACACCAGGAGCTAAGAGGAGTTAGACAATAATAATTTTTGTTTGAGAATAATTTGTTGGGTTACACTCGTATCACCGTAGTAAGAAAGTTATACACTTTCAAACAAATTTTTTCAGAAATTTAAAGAATCTATTGAAAATTACAATAAAATCTTTTAAGAAAAAATAAAGGCACTTTCTAGTAAAATGAGTAATGTATCTCTCGACAATAATAACACAACTTTAAATATCTCTTCTAAATCTCCTAAATTAAAACCTCCCGTATTTAAAGCAGACTCTAAAGATAAACCCATGAGATATCTTAGAGAATTAAAAAAGCATATTGAGGTGATGAATGTGGACTGCGATGAGATGATTTTAACAATCGGACAAACACTCGAAAACACTGCCTTGACGTGGTTTGATATTGCGCAACAATCCATAAAAACATTTGAGGATTTTGAAAATAAATTCAAAGCACGTTTCTGATATACAAGATGAATGGGCGCGAAAAGTTAAATACAATCATTATATTTCATCGGCAAAATTTTCTCGTCTTGAATATGCAACTTATGTATGGGGATTCGCACAAGATCTCGAAAGAAATTACACCGAAACCGAACTTGTACGTAAAATTTCAAACCATTTCGATTGGGATGTTAGGTATACAGTCAGATCTTAAGATATTAAAACACAAGATAAATTTTTCGAATTATTAGCTTTCAAAGATAGTGATCCGGAACAAAAAAAATCCACATTCAATACATCTCAAAATACTTCACAAAAAACCAGTAATACGAATACATCAGGTAATACTAATGAATCCAATAAACATAATCAACAACAATACAATTCAAATAAACAATTTCAGAATAAATTAAATTTTCAAAAAACACCACAGACACTATCATTAAACACAATTGAAATCACAAAAACTAAAGACACACAAAATAAAGATCTCGGAACTAAACCAAAAGAAAATGTTACAAAAAAGTCCACTGCTAGGTTTGATTTTAATACAACTTTAAATGATTACCTAGAAGATCATTGGGGTTTACAAAAAAACGCGTAAAAGTTGCTTCTTGTGCCTCGGATAAATTTGTTGACTGTAGACAGGAAGGAACTTCATCGCCCATTCCTATATCAACTATCTTTAATAATCCTCGAGAAGACTTACTTTATAAATCCGACGAAAATATAGATACAAATAAAATTTGCACTTGCCTGGATTAGACATTAAAATTAACGGTATTCAAGTAAAAGCCTTGATCGATACAGGAAGTCAAATTACGTGTATTACTGAAAATGTTTATAACTCTAATGCTCATAAATTTTAAAACGTTCCAACACTACCTGTTGTCAGTACAGTTATACGAGGAGCAAACGGTTAAAAATCTACTCATTTAACAAAACAATTAATGTCCAGTACACAAATCGGTGCGATCACCAAAGATTTAGTTTTCTTAATAATTCCAAAATTAATTCGCGATTGTATTCTTGGAATCGACACGATAAAAGAACTAGGCTTCCTTATAGACACAATGAACGATGAGATAATAACGCGTATTGATAATAAAACAAAAATTATCGTAGAAAAATAAAGGTTTATTAGAATCAAACATGGACCATCGCTATATTGAGATAATTGAGGAGGATACAACCGATGTAGTTGATTCTCACTCTTCTTATTACAATGAATTTACGCATTGTCATAGTGACCGTGATTCATTGGTTGATTTATACGATATTTCTGATATGGAAATCAACGAAAAAATAAAATCTTGTATAGTCGAGGATCCAGAAACGATCAATAAACTTCGAAATTTAATACAATCTTATCGTAAGGTTTTTTATAAGAAGCCTGGAATATAAATTAAAAATAAAAGAAAACTTAGAACCATTTTTTATTCCTCCATATCCGGTGGATAATAATATGAAAAGTAAATTACGTGAACAAATCGAAATTATGTTAGACTGGAAAATAATACGTCGTAAAAGATAATACAATTCGTTTATGCTTAGATGCACGTAAAATAAATCAAATGATTGAGGATGATCTTGAATCACCACAAAACATAGAGGAACTTTTGCAATTATGTCGCGGTTTAAAAGTCATGTTGAGTCTCGATTTAACTTCAAATTTTTGGCAAATACCTCTAAGTGTGGAAAGCAAGCAATATACTACATTCAAGTTCGAAGGAAAGTTATACGAATTTGAAGTAGTTCCATTCGGTACAAAAATAAGCAGTGCTACTTTGATTCGAGGATTGTTTAATGTAACAAAAAATCAAAAAATCTTGGAGAATTCATTTTAAATTTCGTGGATGACTTTCTATGGTATCAAAAAGTAAAACAGAACACTTGGAACATTTAGAAAAATTATTCCAAAACTTATTGTGTTTATTCTAATATTATGATATAGTATAGGAGAGAGAGGGACGTAACGAGTGCACACAAGGCAACTCGTTATAAACTTCACTGTAAACTTTACAACAAAAGAATTTTTTTAAAAAGAAACAAAGTTCTTGGGTTTTATTCTTTTGACTACGGGAATCAAGCCACAGAAGAATAAAATTGATGCGATAAAAAAATATCCAATCCCAAAAAATATAAAACAATTACATGCTTTTCTTGGTACAATAAACTTTTACGCAAAATTCACTAAAAATCACGCAAATTAACTATTGCCTTTATTAGAATTATTAAAAAAGGATAAACAAAAGAACTGGGAGTGGGGGGACAGATATCAAATAGCTTTCGAGCGAATAAAAACACTTTTCGAGAAAGATGTTTGTCTTGCGTATCCTGATCCGTCTAAACCGTACATTTTACGTTGTGATGCATCGGATTTTGCTATCGCCAGTGCACTTTCACAAATCGATAATAACAGAGACGAGCGCGTCATAATTTACATTAGTCGTGAGCGTCCGTGGCTCAGTTGGTTAAGGCGCACGCCCTAACTAGCGGATACGCGCTCGCTCAAGGGGTCGTGGGTTCGATTCCCGGTGAATGCACACTCGGATT
Organism: Pteromalus puparum; assembly: GCA_012977825.3. NCBI lineage: Eukaryota > Metazoa > Arthropoda > Insecta > Hymenoptera > Pteromalidae > Pteromalus > Pteromalus puparum. Next base: position 29,916,555 of record CM053172.1, read on the forward strand.
TTTTCTGAGTTGTAGTTTGACGGGAAAAGTACCCTGGACTCCGGCTGCTTCGAGGCGCGTTTTTCCCCGGAATTTTCCTTCAGCGTAATTTCGGGGTTTCCCTTGCCTCACAGGCGCAAACCTGGGTGAATGCGAAGCAGTGTTAGGGACTCTTAGAGAGGTCGATAAAATAAGTAGGCCGATCCGATGCGCTAGGCAGGGAACGCCGGCCTTACCGGCGGGGAGCTGGCTCCTGAAAGATGGACCTTCTCCGGATCGGTCTACACTGGGAGATGGACTCGATGTCCTTTAAAGGACAGAGAGTGTTGGCTTAAAAAAAATTTACATTAGTCGAACTCTAAGAGCGGCCGAACTTACATATTTTACTACGGAAAAAGAATTAATTGCAGTAGTCTGGAGTCTACAAAAATTGAGTACTTATTTGCGAACTGCAAAAATTTATGTAAAAACGGATCATAAAGCATTACCTTTTTATTTAAATGTTAATTCGTGGGTAATGGAATTCGTCGATGGATTCTTGGAACCCAAGATTATAATTTACAAATATGTATCGGGAAAAGAGAATGTTGTCGCTGACATATTAAGTCGACATCCTACTTATAATCCGGAAGACAAAAGAAAACCGGGAGAAATTATTATTGTCGTTATAAATAAACGAAAATTTTCGAATGATTTGATTAAAAAATTTAAATCATTTTAAGAATTGCAAAAAAAAGGATGTATATTTAAATAATTTAATTTCGAATTACTCTAAGAAAAAAGAGTCTATTTTTTATTGAAAATAATATTATATATACAAGAAACCAATCAAATTGTTATAAAATTATGGTTCCAAAAGAAATGATAGAACCCCTTATTCTTAAAACACACGAAATGTATGGTCACATTGGCGCAAAAAAAGATCGTTCGTATGTTGCAAGAAGATTTTTATATAAAATTTTTTGTGATTCGTGTCAACGTAACAAAACTTCAAATCGTCCTTGCGCAGTCCCAATGGAATCGATTATTTCAGAGGCACCAAATGATTTGTTGTCAATCGATTTTTACGGTCATCTACCTACAGGACGAGGCGGTATGAAATATATTTTAGTTACGATTGATGCGTTTTCAAAATTTGTTGTTTTATATCCATTGCAAAAACAAACTTATACAGCGGTCATTAAGAAAATTTTCAACGATTATATTTTATGTTACGGCAAACCAAAACAAATTTCATGTGATCATGGTACACAATTTACTGCGAAGGCGTGGATAAATAAGCTTAAAGAAAATAATATTATTAATTATAAATAATTATAAATATTATAAAATAATATGATTAATTAAAAACTAGCAGGATTCGCTTGCGATTAACATAATGATAAACATAATATTTCATTAAACTTATGTCTAAATAACAATATTATAAAGTTATATCTTCGTTCAAAACAAAAACCGCTGCCAATTCATTGGCACGTAGCTTCCTCCAACTAAATTTATAGGTCCAATAAATAAAATATTGTATTATTTTATTAATTGGATTATAGGGCCTTCAACGACTTTATTGCAATCGCTGCACTGCGCTCACTGATTCGTTTCAGAAGTTGACTTCTTTGAACTGTCGGACGTTTTCTTGCTCGTTCATAACTGAGCCATCAGCCAGGTTAAACAAGTTTTTTGCGAAAACACACTTCTTTATAAGGTCGGACGTGTCAACGGATTGTTGTTCGTCCAATTGACAGTTGAGCCTGTCCTGCGAATTTGCACTGCTGCATTTTCACAAAATGATTTGTCATGGTTGGTGCTGTAATATGTGAATTTATACAGTCGTAATACACAGAATGGTACACGTCGCGACATCTCTGGGTTCGCGGCGATTTCGTGCAGTCAGACGAGATTATGCGAGAGCAAGTGAACTGCGCATGCCTCGCGTGTACAATCTAAGCGCCAACTACACTGTATACTCTGTATTCGCGTCTCTCTCTCTCTCTTTCTCTTTCTCTTGCCTGTAAAACTCCAAGCTGAGCGGACGTACTACCGACTATGGCTAATGCCATTTATCAATAAATCATCAATTATTATTAGTTAAACCTCACTGCTTTGTTTATTGATCCACGCATCCTTTCCAACATGATAGCTGAACGTGGTTGTGGTTTGTATAATAAAACCTATTACTGTACCAACCTTCGGGAAAGTTTAGTAATATTCAAAAAGTGAGATTAGAAGAAGAGCCACGTGGAAAAAGAGATTATTATTAACAAAGTGAACAGTGATATTAAAGGACAATATTTTTTGGAAATAGGTACATACTCGTGAAACATTGAAATTTGATTTTTTGTCGAAACGTCTGTCGAAGAAAGAACATTTTCAAGTGAAGATTAACCGGACAAATAAGGGTTAAAGAACAAAAATATACGCTCAGCAAAAAAGATAAAGTAGTCAAGTATTAAACAAAAAGAAGATTTTTGAAAAATAATCAAGATTTAAGTGCGATGCAAACTGATTAAAGTCGGCAAGTGAAACACGTGGTGAAGTGCTATATCAGAGCACGTGGCAAGTTTTGAGGTTAAGCACATGTTCTCGTAGCTTAAACAAGAAGAGAATTCAGAACAAGATTAAGAAGAATATTTTTGAGAACACTCATGAAAATCATTACTTCAAAAAATCAAGTATACAATAATATAAAAGTTGAAGAAGAAGAAATGGCTAAACAAGCAAAAATTGAGGATATCTTGAAACCAATTTTATGATGGTGAAAATTATACAAGCTGGAAAATAAGACTAATGATCCTATTAGAGTATAAAGAGTGTAAAGAGCTAGTAGTTAGTGAAATAACAAATGATTACAAAGATAAAGTAGAAGCTTGGAAGAAGATTGATTTAAAAGCTCGTACTATGATAATTAGTGCTATCTCCGACAAACAATTAGAGTATGTTGGCGAATGTAAAACAGCCTTCGAGATGATTAAGAAATTCAACAAAATGTACTTGTCTCAGTCCACAGCCTTGCAAATTATATGCAGAGGAAAGATTAAAGAAATCAAGTTGAATAATTACTAATCAGTTCAGGATTTCTTTGTGGAATATGAAAAAGTAAGAAATGAATTCAAATCGGCTGGTGGAAAACTAGAAGAAGTCGAGAAATTAAGATATCTAATCAGAGCCTTGCCACCAAGTTACAGTTACATTGGAGATTTTATAGACGTTATACCAGAGGATCAACGAACAGTCGACTACGTCAAGTCGACGATTAAAGAGGAAAATATGACTCAACCAGAGTCTAATAATAAAGCCAACGTCAGTACCTTTGTGGTACAAACTAAAGGAAAATGCTATACCTGTGGGGAACCAGGTCATCACAGTAGACAATTCACGAGACCACAGCAGCAGAGCAACCGAGGACGAGGTGCTCATTCCAGTCAAGGTCAACGAGGTCCCCAACGAGGTAGTCAACGAGGCTACAACAGAGGGTACAACAGAGGCTTCAACGGCAACTACCGAGGAAGTCAGAGGCAGAGGTCAAGGTCAACCCAGAGGCGAACAACAGGGTGACTATGCATCCGAAGCATGGCTGACACAGGTCTGCAATTCAGAGGTAAATCAGGTAACTGCGTTAGAAAATAGTAGGGTAAATTTAGGTCAAATAAATTGGATTCTAGATAGTGGCTGTACAGACCACATTGTAAATAACGATAAATTCTTTGATAAATTTATTTGTTTAAAAGAACCTGTTGAAGTAAAATTACCTGATGGTAAACATTTAAAAGCTACTAAAATTGGAACAGTAAAATTACTCTTCAAAAATTATTACAATGAAAAACAAGTAGAAGTAAAAAATGTTTATTATGTTCAAGGCATTAGACAAAATATATTGAGTTTATCTAAAGTTTATCTAATTTAACAAAAAAAACTGCACAGTAGTAGCTAAAAATGATAATGCAAAAATATATAATAAATCTAGAGAATTAATAGCAGTAGCAAACAAAAAGGATCCCTGGTAGAAAATACGCCATAATCTATGGCCGGTCGACTAACTAGCGCCCATATTTTCTTAGCATAATATGTTGACATAATATGCCCACATTAGACCGGCGATGGCTCCGTCGTAAACCACCTGCCTCCCGGTCAAGGGGTCGTGGGTTCGAGCCCCCATCAGCGCGATCAGTTTTTTCAGATCCGATGGACATCTTACTCACGACACCGGGTTTGAGAAAGGCGTAGGTGTGATGAGCCTACCCTGGAAACTTTCGAACGCTAAAATTCATCTAGAAACACAACACAATACGTTGTGAGGTCATGAACTTTCGAGTTCGAAAAAGCCACCCATTTATTTTTTTTTTATTTTTTTTTTTAATATGCCCACATTATGTTGAGTACTTGACTCCACCAAGGGGTTTATAACCTCGAATCCATAAACTATATACCTCATGTATAAAAGTATACACAAGCATAGTGTACTGTGATGTGATAAGTGATTTTCATAGTTCTTTGCATCTCATCAGTATATGCAAGCCAGTTACTGTCCACGTTCAAACCTATCATGATTATGTTAAATCCAAGATATTGTAGTTCGATGTCTGTTCTTTTGCGTAGAGACTTGTTCAATCATTCTAAAATAGAATGCGATGGCAGTTTTTACTTAACTGTCTTGGTTCGGCTTTTGATTTTGAGCCCTATGGCTTCGGCGTCAAAATTTACAGGTAGGTCTATACATCAAAATCAAATTCATATCAGCTAGAATGATTTCAACTCAATATATTGTTTCAACATGCCATTACAAATTAAGATGCAAAATTTTAGCCCTCTACGTATGATAGTTTTTGAATAAGAGAAAAAAACAAATTCTTACTGATTCCGATTACTTGTTTTACAATTTTGTTTAGTTTTTTGATCGCGGCTTCTACTTCTTTGGTCGGTTCTTCCATATGAAGTTTAGCAGTGTGGATGTTGTCTCCCGTTTCCTCGCAGTTTTCATGTACGTTTAGCAGCCTATCAAAATAGCCCTTCCACAGCTTTAGCAGTTCACCTTCGCTTGTGACGAGATTCCCGCCCTCATCTTTCATTAATTGTGATCTACTCTGGAAACCCTTCCTAATAGCGTTACTTCCTTTGTACATCTCGCGCGGGTTATTGAAGGACAGCCTTATTTTTATAATCCCCTATCATCCCCTAACTGCTGCATCGACCCCCCACACTACCCCCGAAATACGATAAAGTCAAAAAGAGGTGAGAGAATACAAACTGTGGCGTATTTTGTTGCTCATTAGTTGCTGCAAAATAGCACCGTTTATAATATTCCATTACAACCCTTAACTCCCGACCATCCCCCCGACCACCCCCCGAATATGACAATATCAGAAAATTCTGGTAAGTGGAAAAAAATTGCGGGATATTTAGTTGCTGATTAGTTGCTCGAGAAGGCCGTAGTTAATAATATTCTACTAACATCCTGAAGCCCCGAGCTCTCTTAAGACGGTAGCATTCTTTTAGATACACTATTGTTGAATATATTGTATAAATCATATCATTATATAAAAGCAAACATATTTTTTCAAAAATAGAAAAATGGCTATAATATGGCCATAAAATGGTCAGAATCATAAAACAAAAAATGACCTAAATTCAGAATTAGAAAAAATATACGCATGTCAAATTTTATTACGATCCGTCGCATGGTTCCAAAATTATGGCGGTATACGTACATATACACACACACACACACACACACACACACAGCTATCCGCACGGACATTTTCTAAAAACGTATGATTCGTACTCCAAACACCTCCAAATACGTTTCCACGAAGTATTAGCAAAACTGAAAATTTTACTATTACAAAGCTTCCTCTTAAGGAGGAAGCAATAACTTTAGAAAAAAAATTCACTTTTAACAATATAACCATAATTTTATATGATTCAATCATGTCATTAATCTATATGAAATTATTGGTGATTTTTATACAATAAAATAAAAAAAAATCAACGCACCTGAAGTATATTATATTATGACACTAATACAATATATTTCTGACAGTACCTCTTGGGTGGTGTGGAAAACTATCATCTAAAATTTATCGTCGCATGATATGACATTTCCCTTGACGACTTAAATATATAGTCATTATCTTTAACAAATTTCACAAAACTTTCATAATCTACTAACTTACTATATTTGTTTGGGAGTCTTAAATTTCGGCATTGGTTTCATCTTATAGGACCAGTATTACGCAGAAGTTATTGGAGAGTAATGTAGGAATCTGTACGATTCAGACTCTCAGTAGATCTATTTAGCCGGGTTCTAAACCGGCGATCTACCGCACGAAGGGATGCCAAGTCTGCTAACTTACTATACTTGTTTGGGATTCTTAAATTTCGGCATTGGTTTCATCTTATGGGACCAAAATTACACTTAACCTTCTTCTTCTTAAATAACAGTGAGATTGATTTAAATAATGTCGATAGTCAAAAGAATTATACCTATATTGCTACAGAAAGTAGCTCTCCTCTACTTGTATTTCTTCATACATTCTGCTTTTACTAATGTTTATAGATTAAATTAATGTATTTATCTGTTAATTTATATGATATTCTCAATTTTCGACATTGGTTTCATCTTATGAGACCCATAATTTACTAACCTACTATATTTGTTTGGGATTCTCAAATTTCGGCATTGGTTTCATCTTACATGGAAACCAGAATTACATTTAATCTACTAAGCTCAAGTCAGTAGTTGGAAAGATCATATTATATAATTGATACAGAAAATAGCTCTGGTTCTGCTTTTACTAATGTTTACAAATTAAACTAATCTATTAATCTCTTAATTTATATAATTACTTAACAGACAATGTGTCTTAATGCGTTTACTTTCTTCTCATCTAGCTTTATTACCTTATCAACTGTTATTGTTATTTATTTAATGAATCTGTACTAATTCTACTTTCTGAATTAGGAATCAACATTTTTAATGCAGCCATATTTAGACACGACCGCGACACGGAAGTGCCTTATAGTTTCGTGTGCGAAAAATGTTTGAGATGCGATATCACACGCAATTTTCGACCGATCCGGCTGAAATTTTCGGAGGAGTCACCTCTCGCACAAACTAAAAAACTATTTTTTTTTGTATCCCGATCCTCTACGTTGTTTTGAAATGCGGGCAGAATTTGTTTGATTTTACATGTAATTACATGTAATTTTTAATAAAAATGTTGTTGTGATGCAATTATCTCTGAGACTTTAGTCAATCAGGCTAAAAATTTTTTTGGGAACTCCTCTCACGATAGTAAGGTGCCGGTCCTATTTTGGACTTGATCCTGCACATATACGCAGAATGCGGTCACCTTCAAAAATCGCTAAAAACGGTTTTTTAGCTGTAACTCGAATTCTAAGCATTCTACAAAAAAAAGTTAAATGTCAAAGTTGTAGATCTTTGAAAAATACAACTTTTTCTCATTTACATAAAATCATGAAAATGCTTAGAACTTGAGTTAACAACCCAAAATCGATTTTTTACAGCTAAAAAACCAATTATTTGCCATAAAACCTTTTGGATTGACGTTTTACATAAAAATGTTAAATGTAATAGTTGTAAACAATTTTAAAATACAACTTTTTACCGTGGCAAAGATATTTTTTAACACTTTTTGATATACAGCATTCCTAGAAGCGATTTTTTGTTACATAAATTCAATACTAACTTCGCCGCAACATGCCCAATCTGACCCAGTGCGAAAAATGTGTGAGATTCGATATCTCAGCCTGCTCTGAGAAGCCTGACACGTCCCTCTAAACTATGCTATTATAATACATTTTCTAAATGAAACCCTATTACTAAATCAAATCTTGATAAAATCTTGAATCTTCTGTTAACTATCTTTAAAATCCTCTTGAAAATCCTCTTGAGTCCTTCCATGTTAAATTGTTTTTTTTCACCTAAGCAGACAAAGTAGACTTAATTATAAAATAGAAAACAATGACTGTATAATTTACATTAACTGTTAAAGAAAAACAGCTCTAAAATATATGATTATAGATACGTATAGTAGAAGTACTAGTAGTGCATAGTCTTGAATGAAGTTACGTTCCAACTCCAAGATTTTGATAGCTCAGTTATCAACACCATCAGTATCCTTAGGTTGACTCCGGTAAACGAGTAGACATAATCCAACAAATGCAGAGTTTTATAGCACCTAGACATACAGAAAAATATTACAAATCAAACTCTTATAATTATTGAGAGATCAGACCACTGATCTCTGCATAAAAATTTGAACAAGGCAGCTTTTAAGTATGAATACCGTCAACCACATGTCTCAGTAATAGTTCACATTTACAAACAGAAGATTATCATCATGAACACTGAAAGGTATCGCGAGCCATTAGACATCTGTTTACTAACTTATCATAGGGGACAAAGCGTTAAAGTTAAACTTATTGAAGATACAATATAAATTCAACATACAGTTCAAGTTTATTCTAATATTTCCAAATTACCTTGTCAGATAGTATAAATCCATATCCAGATTAGTATTAAAATAGTTTAAGTATCCAAGAACGCCAAACAATACTCATGCTTGAGCATCAGTGCTCAGTGAAGATGTCATCAAGGTGATGCCATAGATGGCTAACCAAGGACTGGCCAGGATAGTAGAATTAGAGCTCCAGGATATTCGGCAGGTTGGTTGTGCGCACTAGAAACGCCAACCAGCACTTGCAGAAAGTTCACATGTAATTCTAGGTTGCCTCCTGGTGATGACATCAGCAGAGATGCGGTAAGCAAGCGATCAGATCCATAAATCCAGCTCCAGAGTCGTATTGAGCGTGATTGATACCTAGAAAGCGAACGCAGCACCGCCAGAAGAGAAGAGAATATTGGAATCAGTCCAGGGTGATTTGGAGGCATCGGACTTACGACTCTAAAAACAGATCACACATTAAATACTGATTATACTGGTGCACATATACACCATTAGATATCACAATAAATGTAAAAATAAGAAACAGGAAATATAGCAAAGAAAATCAGCAATCTTGCAAGAAAATGTATCAGCACATCAACTAGAATGAGCAGGAGCAGCATTCGCAGGATATCCAATATCAAAAATAAGATACCTCCAAGAAAACTCAAGTTTCTTGTTGGAGCAACATGTCTTCGCCTATAACTGCAGCATGCCTTCATGAACTGACACTCCGCAATGCTCATACATCGCATCGTCGGGTGCCATTCCGGGTGCATCATCTTTTGAATACATTTTGCACTGTCCTATAGAAGCAAACCGTTGAGCAGCTGATGCGCGGCGAGAGATAGAGAGATAGAGAGCTGTTGCTTGTAAAACGTTAGGACATATAGCAGTACCTTTGTTCTGATTTTAACACTACATATAACATTGCTGCTCGGTCGTTGTGTTCGCGTTTTTTCACTACGCACTCACTTATATCGCCGAAAAGTTAAACAGAGCAAAACAAAACATTGGGGTTAGCGGAGTCCGGGAGGCAGCTTCAAAACGTCAAAACACACACGGCAAACGGCTGCATGGGCATGTCGCCAACCGGTCGCCAGATCGATGCGCACAATGCATGCGCAGTAGTCGAGCTCGCTGCCTCGCTTCGACAGAGCCAACGAACAGCTGTTCGGCTTTGCTTAGCTGATAATAAAACTAATACTTTTTCTGTTCAAATTATGTAATAAACTATCTTTGCACAAAATTCACGACTTTAGGAACGGGATGGAATTCGGTTAGTTAAGCGTGACGTCACAGTCACAGCTTACATATAAATCAATGTATTTTCCACCAATAGGATAGTTCCGAATTTGGCCACCTTATGAAATTTCGCGTGTATAATTTGAATTCAAGTACTATAAAAAGATAATTTTTTCTAATCTTACGGAATAAAAAAGGGCTTTCATTATTTCGTTGCAATAAGAGAATACATGTTAAAATTTATATGAATGTCTATTCGAAAATCAACAATATTGAAAATCATAAGTCAAAAACTAAAATATTTGTAAAAACTTTGAAGCTATGTATGGCTAACACATTTTTTTAATTTTATACGAAAAAAGGATGAATAATCAATGTTTTTTCATTGATTTTTTTTCTAATAATTAGATTAAGTAGTAAGGTTAGACAGCGAGCGCGAAGCGCGAGCGTCGGTGGTCATGCCTTATGCGCAAAACGCGAAGCGCGAGCGTTTTGCGTGCCTTGCATCGCAAAGCGATGCAAGGCGGCAAGCCACATAGCGGCCAAAGGCCGCGTTGTGGCGTGCTAGTTTACTATTAACGTAGTAATNATTTACGTAGTAAAAGTATGACGGTCTCAAGCCCGATAACGCAGAGAGAAGATTTTGATTCAATTGAGAACATGCAAACAATCGACTCTAGAGAGAAGTAAATCAATATCAAACTAATATCAAAGCTGTTCTAATATATGCTGATCATAATATGACGTAACATTTGTATGAAATAACGTCAAATATGAACATATAGGGGAGTAGAGAGGAAATTGAGAGGAAGTGGTGGGGAAGTGGAGGGGGGATGGAGGGGGTGAAGGGAAAGCGGATGAGAAGTAAAGGAGGTGGAGGGGAACTGGACAGGGGTGGAGGGAAGTGGAGGGGGGTGGAGGGAAGTGGAGGGGGGTAGAGGGAAGTGGAGGGGGTGGAGCACAGATTAGTAGAAAGATTGCCGATGCCATGTTAAAAAAGCGTGCCATATTCGATCATGACACCACCATGCGGCGCTCGACCGAACTATACGCATCTAGCAAGCCCCGCCCACTCCGTTTACCCGTCGTCTGTGAAATCGAGCGCGCGCGGCAGATTGATGAGTACTGGAGTTCAAATCTCTGTCACGGAAGATTTTTTTTTGGTTGTTTTGCTTATTGCCTTTTCATCTACGTGTTCAAAATAATAATTATAGCAAATTTGAAATGTTATTATTTGCATTAAATTATTAACAACAAATATATTATTTGTTGTTAATAATTTAATGCAAATAATAGCATTTTAGATTTACATTACTACATTTTACATTACAAATTTATTATTTGTTGTTAATAATTTAATGCAAATAAGTGAAACTTTAATAACTTGGATGTTCAGAAAAATCCAAATTAATTTACTTAGTTAAAAAAAAGGGTTCATAATTTTAAATTCAATAAAAAAAAAATGTCTTGCTTGTTATTTTCTTAATAAAAATATAAACAGTTTTCCCAACCACCTTTGCGGTACTGTTTAAGGCGCGTTGATTTTTGCTTCCTCGTAGAGGAAGCTTTGTGATAATAAAATTTTCAGTTTCGCTAAAACTTCATAAAAATATCATATATACAATTTCAAATCAAAAGTGGGAGGACAACCCAGGAAACATTAACAACAACTCATATTTTCCATATGTAAACGGCGACGTTTCGTCCTTGGTGGGGACCTTCTCAAGCCTTTATTGAAAAAATATACAATAAAATATATAAATCATTTTTTATAGAGATCAACAGTTGTCACAAAAATAGTCATATACATATATATATACAGATATTCATACCATAGTAATAAATTAACCTTAAAATTAAAATGTCAATACACCGTGAAAGCCTACATTTTCGTAGAGTGAGTATACAGAAGCAAAGATAACAAGTATGTACTGCGACTGCGCGACGAGGAGACGCGAGAGTACACGCGCTTACTTATTATCACACATACATACANGGAGACGCGAGAGTACACGAGCTCACTTATTATCACACATACATACAGCCGCTATAGTACAATACATACGTAGAACACCGTTTGTGCAGAAATTTGAAATCAAGAGAATAGATGCACTGTAAAGAGAAAACATTTTTTATTTATTTAGATATCTATTTAATTAGATATCTATTTACAATAGTATTGTTTACTAATATTATTAAAATCTTCCTGTTTATTTATGTTATTATTATTAATATTAATAAAAATACTTTCTGATATTAATCTTTTAAAATTATTTGATTTATTATCTAAGATTTTGACATTTTCATAGTTAAAACTATGTGAAAAATTATTTATATGAGTAGGAAGTGGAAGTATTTTATCTAAAGGAGTTTTTTTGTGTTCATCTATTCTCTTTTTTAAAGTTCTTTTAGTTTGGCCTACATAAGTAGCCATACAGTCGTTACAAGGAATTTCATATACTACATTAGTCTCACACCATTTATCCAATTTATCCTTTCCTAATTTAATAATACTATTAAGTTTATTTGACATAAGAGGTACAATAGTAAAACCATATTTTTTAAACGATGATTTGCATGTAAAAGATAATTTTTCATGAAAAAAAAATATGATGATGAAAAGTTGATGCACGGCCCGGAAATGGTGCACCGGTGGGCTGCCAGTGTACGCACTGTAGCAGACGCCCCCGGGCAGGAATGTCGGCGCAACGTGTACGCGCTTATCCATGTATATGTGTGCACGTGTCTAATTAAATTTAATTAAATTTGCCTAAATAATATCAAATAAATTTTTTTTTAATTTATTTGACATTTTTTTTATTATTTTAGGTTGGGACCAAATTCAAACAATTGATTCTTTGTTACATAAAGGAGGTTATAAAGGATTGATAACACCCGATATTCGACGAAGTGTGAAACTTACCAGATATCAAAGTGAAGAAATTACTGTTAGTTATCAAGATTATATGAAAAATTGGTATAGTCTTCGTTGCTAGCAACTAATATAGGATTCTTAAATGAGTCCACAATTTATATAATACTAAAATTTGTATAATTACTTTTATTATTATACCTTTTGACTGTATTTAATCATTACTTAAAATAAAAATTCCTTTTTGCGATTCTAAGAAGTCCTCAATACGAATAAAATAATTTTTTGGCTTCAAAAATGTGTTTTTGTATACTAGAATTTTGCTATGTTGATCTTCTTAATCTAAATATTAACATATATGTGGATACTTCAAATGATATGTGCAAATACAGTGTACTTATATTTCTTCAAATGGAGCCTATGGAATAAAACTCAAACGACTATTTCAGTTTTTTTACCCTGGAATTTATTTTTTATGTTTTAAGCCAAATTCACGAGCTGAAAAGTGTGTACTATACTTTAAGTCTGCGATTAAGGGGGCATGAAGTCAATTAAAATCTATATTTCGTGCCACGAAATAGCAGACGACTAAAGTAACTAATTTACTTATATATTAAATAATAAAAACTAAATAACGATAAACCACGACTTATTTGCCCTCTGAAATGTAATTATCTACCATTTTACAAAGTTAAAAATTTGTTTATCAATATCTGACAGAGCAAAGTTTGGATAAAATGATTTTTTGTAACACAAGCATGATTTTCGCGTTTTTCTGACCTATTAAGCGGGACTAAAGTAACTTTTTTCAGACCAGCGGGCAAAAAAAAATTGAAAAACGCCCGCTTCTCGAAGCAGCGGGCGTTTCTCTTTTTTTTGCCCGCCGGGCAAAAAAAACTAAAAAACGCCCGCTAACATTTTTTCGGGAAATTTTCTATATGTATACATATATACACACACATATATATATATTTATATATATATATATATACATTTAAAAATTAGTCTACTAAGAGTGTGGTCGCCGATTCTGAAAAAAGTTGCATCAGTCGCACTCAATATCTAAAAAAAAAAAACGCAAAAATCTGTATTTGCGTTACAAAAATATGGTGTGCACCAAGGGCTAAGTGGGCTTTTTGGCCTCGTGTGGTTGCAGTACTCGTCTGCGGCTCGTAAACGCCCTCGCCTTCGGCTCGGGCTAACTCGCCTTGACTCGTACTGCAAACTCCACACTCGGCCTAAAAAAGCCCACTTTACGCCCTTGGCACACAATATACTATTAAGACATTATTCAAACTTTATTCTGTCAGATATATTTCTATATATATAGTTATTTTGACTATACCCCCCTTACAGCCACTCCACAAAACGNGCACATATTTTTTTATTCGTTTGTTATGGGTATCTTGTAAATTTTAGATTTTAAATTAATAAATTATAAAGACTGTCTTGGTAGTTCAAAGTTTCACAGTATTTAAAAGATCAATGCAACGATGTCACAATATTTTGATGTATACTTATATTTTTTGGGAGAGGAATTTGAATTCGATGATTATACCAAGATGCTCGAAAAAAGTCAACCTTCTAGGCCTGGTGTGCATCCCCTAGCATAAAGAGGTCCATCACAGCCGATTTCAAAAAACCGAAAAACCGAGCGTTTTTTAAATAAAGGCACCCGGTAGAAAATCGCCCATTTGGTTGTACACGCAAAAACAAAAACTAAGTAAAATTTGAAAAAATTAGACATTTCTAATTTTCCGAATGTAGCGATATCTTGTGTATTTTTTATGGGTGAGAATTATATTTCATGAAAGTATCAATAAATCAATTAGTTTTTTAGACGCAAGTTACAAAATTATTAGTATTTAGGCGTAAACTGAATAGTATATTACGATACTAGTGCGGTAAAGTAGTTTCACCCCGTGGGAACGGATAACGTCTCCACGACTAGTTACGGGAGATGTGCCCAGTACGGATACCCTTAGCTATTTTGTGCATAACTTTTAGACGACTCGATGAATATTCAAATTGAAAATTTGTACGTCTTCTCTACTCCATTATCTACAAAGATCGACGGACGGCAGTCAAAGTCGCCACTAAAAAAATTAACCGCGTTAACGTAAAAAGTGCAATTGGCAAGATCTCGAAAACATGCGCCCAGTATCGATTATTTTGGTTTTTCGTTATATTTGATTTTTGTCTAATATAACACATATGGGTGATTCTGCCGTAACTGGCTCATTCTGCGCGCCTGCTTCCCAGGCGTTTACACATTTGAAAAAAAATCGCACAAGCGGTTTTATGTATGTCTGGCATAACTAACTATATTTACCAATAGTTAAAACCGAGTATGCAGGCTTATATTTAAAACTACGCAATATAATAGGCCTCAAATGTCAGTTCCGTAACCTGTCTCCAACACGGATTTCAATTTAAAAGGCCGATGCAGATAAAAGTACGACATGTAAAAAATATTCCATCATATATAGTATGAACTATAGACCTATTACAATATATTTTTCATGGTTTTGGGATTAAAATTAATTATTTAATATTAAAGCTGGGCGCTTACTCTTTGACGCCCGTTTTTGCATTAAAAAGGTACCCTCTACATTACCTTATGTTAAAAGCGTTCTAGTGTGTCATATAGCGCCGCCTATCGGTAGAATTTCAAACTATATACTACTATTTATGAAATCCAACCGTAGCATGGTTCCAAAATTCAAAATTGTGGAAGTGAGAGCTGATTTTTCATCAGAAATTTCGAAAAAAAGCACAACCTGTCAGTTCCGTAACGCTAGTAAACTACTACTTAGCAACAATGTATTTAAACATATAGGGCGTTTTTCTCGAGTAAATAGTAAGTATTTTCGAATATATGTGCAAAGAATTGTTTATAATAATTACGCTAGGCTATGCGAGCTGATAAACGCCTAAATGTCAATTCCGTAACCGTCAGTTCCGTAACACATAATACAGTAAGTATCATTAATACATTAATAATGTCCTAATCATTGCTTTTTTAGTATTTAAATGGCTCCAGTTACAAGGAAACGTCTAATAAGAGTCTAATTTTTTTCAAATAATTCGTCATTTAACGATATTGCGATCTTCGTGAATAAACGAACAGGCTGTCAAATATTGAGTGAATATACATATACATATAGATAGATAGATAGATAGATATATATCTTAGACGATTTAATTTTTTTTTACCAAGTTAAATTAAAATTTACTGGAGTTTTATTAGCGCGAATTACAAAAATGTCAGTTCCGTAACCTAATCAAATATGGATTCTTCATATAACTTTTTATGAAAGTAATATGTTGTGGTTTAGCTTTAGGGACTTGTTTTGTATGTAATTCCAGTTAGAATAACCGTCCGGAAAGTTAAAAATAGTCGATTTTAGTATAGAACATTTGTGTGCCCGTTTTGAGCCAGTTACGGCAGAATCACCCATATATGCACTGAATCATCGGCTTCAAGTGTCGCGCTCTGTTGCTGGAAGCTGGCCTTTACGAATATAATGCGCAGAGATCTGTGCATAAACCTCTGCACATTATTGTCGAAAGGGGTAAACACAAAATTATCCATGCTGAGAATGATCCATACTGGGCACATCTCCCCTATTGTTTTATACTAGTACATCTAGTTATGTTTTTAATCTTACGCAATTAGTATGCTATTAATTAAATTCAGCCAAACATACAATCCTAACTTTTTCCTTTTTTTCCTTTCTCAGGTAATCCTTCCTGGATCCATACTTGCGCCCTATTCTCCCAGAAATAAATACAGAGCCATGAAAGCTGTTTCGGCTTTGCTTAGCTGATATTAAAACTAAATACTTTTTCTGTTCAAATTATTATAAACATCTATTGCTGCAAAATTCACAGACTTTAGGGACGGATGGAATTGTTAAGTTAAGCGTGACGTCACAGTCCAGCTTACATATAAATCATGTATTTATAGGATAGTTCCGAATTTGGCCACCTTATGAAATTTCGCGTGTATAATTTGAATTCAAGTACTATAAAAAGATAATTTTTTCTAATCTTACGGAATAAAAAAGGGTTTTTAATTATTTCGTTGCAATAAGAGAATACATGTTAAAATTTATATGAATGTCTATTCGAAAATCAACAATATTGAAAATCATAAGTCAAAAACTAAAATATTTGTAAAAACTTTGAAGCTATGTATGGCCAACACATTTTTTAATTGTATACGAAAAAAAGATGAATAATCAATGTTTTTTCCATTGATTTTTTTCTAATAATTATCTATATTAGTAACTACTCTATACATGTAGTTTTAAAATCAGAACAGAAGTGCTGATATGGTGCCTATACGTGTTTACAAGCAACATCTGCTCACCGCGATCCCGCTCGCGGATCAGCTGCTCGCGGTTGTTGCTTTGTAAGACAGTGCAAAAGGTATTCAAAAGTGATGCACCCGGAATGGCACCGACGATGCGATGTGTGAGCAGTGTGAGTGTCAGTTCATGAAGGAGTGCTGCAGTATAGGAAGACATGTAGCTCCAACAAGAAACTTGAGTTTTTGCTTGGAGGTTATCCTTTGTTTTTGAGATTGGAGTACTCCTGCAAATGCTGTTCCTGCTCATCTATTGTGTTATGTGCAGTATAATCAGTGTAATTTTGTGATCTGTTTCTCTCTCTCTCTCTCTCTCTCTCTCTCTCTCTCTCTGGTGGTGCTGGTTGGCGTTTCTAGGTACTTCAACAGCCTCAATACGACTCTGGAGCTGAAAATCATAAGTCAAAAACTAAAATATTTGTAAAAACTTTGAAGCTATGTATGGCCAACACATTTTTTAATTGTATACGAAAAAAAGATGAATAATCAATGTTTATTCATTGATTTTTTTCTAATAATTAGATTAAGTAGTAAGGTTAGACAGCTAGCGCTAAGAGCGAGCGTCGGCGGTCGTGCCTTATGCGCAAATTGCGAAGCGCGAGCGTTTTGCGTGGCCGAAGGCCGCGTTGTGACGCGCTAGTTAAAATTATGTGATTGTCGCATATATACTCGTAAAACTTCTTGAATCAAAAATTATCGCCCCTGCTTCCTTGTCAATAATCGCTCTGTGGCGCTCGGTTTTTGGTATGATTTTAGACGCGAAAGCTATCGCGCGTTCGGACCCGTCCGCGTATCTGTGCGATAATATTGCCGACAATCCTCTATCACTTGCGTCGCACGCTAATACCAACTGCACGTTTGGGTCGAACAGCGTCAAGACCTTGTCCGACGTAATTTGTTTTTTTACCCATTCCACTGATTTCTGGCATTGTTCAGTCCACTTCCATGTCTCCCCATTCTTTTTGACTAACTCGTATAGAAGCCAGACGTGGTCTGCTTTATTTTCAAGAAATCTCTCATAGAAATTTATTAAACCCAGGAATGCTTCTAATTGTTTATGGTTTTGGGGTATTGGCGCCTCATTGATACCTACCATTTTTGACGCGCTGGGTTTAAGACATTCCTCATCTGTAACGTAGCCTAAGATTTCGATTTGTTCTTTGAAGAAATCGCATTTTTCTACGTTTACACGTAAAACAACTTTATCTAGGCGCTTAAAAATTTATGTCAAAATTTCGATGTGCTCTTCGTCTGTGGCCCCCGTGCAGTAAATATTGTCTATATAAATTTCCGTATTTTTTACTCGTTTTAAGGTCTCTTCTAAAATATCCTGACATTCACCGGGACTAAAAGCCACGCCTTCGCATAGTTTCGTGTATCTAAATAAGCCGTCATGTGTAATTATAGTCAACGCGTCTTTGGATTCGTCATTAACTTCGAATTGCATAAATGCATGTTTCAGATCTATTTGCGACCATTTAGTTCCGACTTTCAGCGTGTTAAATATTTTTTCTTTTTTAGGTATCGGGTGTTGTTTGATAATGAGTTGATCATTTAGCGTCAGTTTAAAGTTCCCGGCAATTCTTATGTCGCCGTTGCTTTTTCTAACCGGAATGATCGGCGTTCTCCAAGCACTACACGCTACTGGCTCGAGATTCCCGAGTTTCACTTGGCACTGTAATTCTTCCGATATTTTTGGCATAATCGCAAACGGTGCGTGATGTGGCTTTAATTGAATAGGTTTTACCGTTTCTTTGAATACTAGATGTATTTTTCTACCCGTGTAACGCCTTTGCGTATTCGGAAAAAAATCTAGGAAATTTCTCTAACATTTGCTGTCTTATTTCATTGCTCTCTATTTTTAAAATCTGTTGTGTCTGTGCGCTCTGTGTAAGTGTTATTGGCCATAGCCCGAAGGCCTCCAACCATTGTCTATCCAGCAATATAGGTCCTATTCCTGCTATTATATACAAATCGAGGAATTTTTCTTTGTTTGCAAAATTGACTCTCACGTTACGTAACATGCCTTTCGGGCTCAATGGTACATTGCCGTAAGTCGTTAACTCGAATTCGCACTTTTCAAGCGTGGCATTTGGAAAATATTTCTCTTTATCTAATTCGGACATAGCCGTTACATAAGTGCCCGTGTCTACTTCCATTTTTATGTCTATATTATTAACACGTAAGGTTTCAAACATCGGATTAGCTATTATTTAATTGCATCTATTTAGTGCGTTCATTTCTGCCGTAATTGAATAACTAGCACGCCACAACGCGGCCTTCGGCCGCTATGTGGCTTGCCGCCTTGCATCGCGAGGCGATGCAAGGCACGCAAAACGGTCGCGCTTTGCCTTTTTCGCATAAGGCACGACCGCCGACGCTCGCCATGGACCCCGACGCTCGCGCTCCGCGCTCGCTGTCTAACCTTACTACTTAATCTAATTATTAAAAAAAAAATCAATGAAAAAACATTGATTATTCATCTTTTTGATTATTCATATAAATTTTAACATGTATTCTCTTATTGCAACGAAATAATTAAAAGCCCTTTTTTATTCCGTAAGATTAGAAAAAATCATCTTTTTATAGTACTTGAATTCAAAGTATACACGTGAAATTTCATAAGGTGACCAAATTCGGAACTATCCTATTGGTGGAAAATACATTGATTTATATGTAAGCTGTGACTGTGACGTCACGCTTAACTAACCGAATTCCATCCCGTTCCTAAAGTCGTGAATTTTGTGCAAAGATAGTTTATTACATAATTTGAACAGAAAAAGTATTAGTTTAATATCAGCTAAGCAAAGCCGAACAGCTTTTCATTGGCTCTGTCGAAGCGAGGCAGCGAGCTCGACCACTGCGCATACATTGTGCGCATCGATCTGGCGACCGGTTGGCGACATGCTCATGCAGCCGTCTGCCGTGTGTGTTTTGACGTTTTGAAGCTGCCTCCCGGCCTCCGCTAACCGCAATGTTTTGCTCTGTTTAACTTTTCGGTATGCAGCAATGTTATATGTAGTTTTAAAATCAGAACATTTCATTCTTAAAGAGCTTGCAGTTATTCCTCTAGATGAGAATACTAAGCCGCTGGTGCTACTCTTCAAAGCGCCTTTTAAATGGCGGAAGCTCACAGAGAAATACAAAAATGAAAATATGTGGCTTGAACAATACTATGTAACGATGTGGATTTTTAGGGAGAAAACCCCATCACCACTCACGTTAATATTCACGATTGCTGAAGGCACTCTTTAAATATCCCGACCGAATTTATTAACGGCGCCAGGTCGGAGATACGCACCTATGCACAACTGCTCTATTCGGGTTTCCGGCTAGACTAGACTCCCTTTCTCTGAGGAGATTCGGCCAAGGAAAAGGGGAAAATAACAACATTCACAATTAGCGACACTTTCTTAATTTAATTTGCTACTAAAATCCGGCAGTAACTTACTCGACTGAGAGAAAGAATTCCGACTGTTAAAATTACAATCACGAATAGTACTGCGTTGATTATCACAAAATCTCTATTGAAAAACTCACTCAACTCTCGCACTACAAACTTCGGGTTACAGCTAATATCCGACAAACAAAGGCCACGAGGCAGCAACTCTGGCGATCAAGCTTTTTCCGGCTTATTCTGTCACTCGCGATTACCCGAGATTACTCACAATTCAACGACTACCTTTTTAAACTCAGCTTCAACCTCCTTCCTCCCGTTCTGAGCTGGCTCGTGCCCTGCGAATTCGCGCGAAAAACGACAAAATACCTTTTGGTAAAATCGGAGTACTGGAGGGCTGCTTGTTAGGCTGCTGCGGAAATCCAAGTGAGCGAGTCGTCGTCTCGCCGCGCGACGCGACGCCTCGCGTACCTTCTCACGCATGCGCACAACATACTTGCATTCTTTACAATGGTTTTACAATCTTTCCGGCAGAACATTCTTTACATGACTTATCATAACCCACTCCAGGTTGCACACACTTTCCATTCTCGGTTTACAATAATTTCTACGCATACATTTTCGTCGATTACAAGATTACCCACACAACGGCGCAACACACATACACACGCGCGGCACGTATTCTCGCTCGCCACGGCGAGAGGTTTCCCCCTCCCGGCCGCTCGCTCGTTCTTGGGCTCGAGCCGCTCCGGTAGGTATCGGTGCCTCTCGTCTCGACAAGTGTGCGTGAGCGGCGATATAGTTATAGTAGTCCGGCTGGCGTCGATGCGGTGCGGCGTAATGCGACGTTGGCTGCTACTTTGTTCTTCTCTCTCTCTCTCTCTCTCTCTCGTGGCTGCTAACTATATTGTCGACTGCTACTCCGGCGTTTCATCTCTCTCTTTCTCTCTCATGCAGAGTATGGCTACTCGGCGGTGATTCGGCTTCTCTCTAAAATTGCATACCAAACTTATGAGTATTAACTCTTGGTGATGCAGCTCCGACAGAGAGTAGCATGCGTGAGAGAGAGAGAGAGAGAGAGACCAATACTAACAAGACGGTCACCCCGTCGCATTCCCCCTCCCAAAACTAAACATACCCCGAATGTTTCAGTTTTCCAACGCTAAATAACACGTCTCTCTCTCTCTTACTCTCAACTACTCTCTCGAAGTGCGGGGCTGCAAGAACTGAATGATTAGTTTAAGACTCAGGTGTAACGGTCGACAAGCCATAAGNCTGCGGGGCTGTAAGAACTGAATGATTAGTTTAAGACTCAGGTGTAACGGTCGATAAGCCATAAAGAGGGGTAGAGGACCCAGAATAGATTAAGAATACTCATCTTTTGGCTATGACGTAGTACCCTGGACTCTGACGGTGATGCGGATCCTTTCAGCTTACTGCTTCCTCGTTCAGCTTCTGGGCGGTCTAGGCTGCGATTCTGGTCACAGATCGTTTCGGCTATGGCTTCAGACATTCCTTGAGTCGTCGAGTTCTCCCTATCCGGCGAAACGTCTCTTGGCGAGGACGGTGAGAACCGGGAGCGGTTCTTGTTTTCTATTGCGGCATAAGGGGCTTCTTGGTACCTCACTCGTCCCACAGAAGGTGTTTCGTAGCTACATAGTGTTGGTGTAGTAAGTACGGGAGTCCCTCGTCAGCAGTTCAGTCCATTGTACTAGGCGGTCAGAGCTCTGACTGGTGGGTCTAGTGGTTTGCGGAACATCTTCTATTCTGCCTCTAGATGGTAACCAGCTGGAGTATGACGTGGTTTCCCAAGCCACCTCGGCATTGGGAATGTTCTGCAGTTTGATGGAATGGCTGTGACTCTGACCACGATTGAAGAAAGCTCGATAAGCAGCTCTCCTTAAGTCCATTGGCCAAGCGTCTTTATTGTTGGCTAAAATGGACGTGACTAATGAGTATATCTTATCTAGTATCTTACCTCGATCAAAAACTATTCGGTGATTGACTTCTATCCAAACGAAGATTCCTCTCTCCTCCTTGGCACTGAAAGCTCCCTCTTCTTCATGATCTGGCTCCATACACGAGTGCTGCACCTCTGGTTTTCCTGGCTTAATTGCAGTCAGGGCCTGGGCACTGATAACTTCTCTGGGATGTTCGAAAGTATCTTCTCGCTCCAACTCAATCCTCGAACCCACGAACACCTTCTCTGTCTGGTCATCTACGTCGTCATCCATCATCTTCTCTTCCATCGTCGACTTCACAAACTTCTTCTCCGACTGATCATCTATGTCTTCATTCAAGATTTTCTTCATCCTATATAATATTCTTCGTAGTATTGTAACGTCGTTTACTGCTGTTAGTCTATTAGTTATTCTTTGTCTTGCGGCTCTGATCCTAGACATATCTGGCTGTAAGACGTCTTCAACGGTTGTACTTCGAATTGGGATTTTTCTATCTAAGCAGCTCTCCTCAGGCACAGCGAAACTCCGGTCGGCACCACCTGATACTCCGTCAAGCGTGGCTAAATTCACCTTCGGTTCGACGATTTTCACCACTCTCACATCTTCCTCCACAACTTCAATTTCTCGAGCTGGTTCGAGAACAACAACAGTGTTGTTCTTGGTTACCGATCCTTCTCGTCCATCTCTCGCAGGTACTCCTTGCACATCTTCAACATCTTCCTGCTCCAACACTTCTTCTACATCCACAAATGCTGTTTTCCTTACTTCCGTAATTGCGTTATCTGGCCACACATCTGAAGTACTGCTATCACCCTGTCTTTGTTGTTCAGGCTGCGACACCGGCTGGAAATGGGCTCTAGGCTGCAATATTGAGATAGATGAAAACCTCGGGTTCTCGCCCGACTCGTTCTTCTTCTCGTCTTGAGCTATAGCTTCCATTATTCGGCCACGACGGTGCACTGCTGACTTTAACTGGACTGGTGGTACGTTCGTATCTTCCTGGCGATCTGCAACCTTGTGTGATGACAGGCAATTATTAATTGAAGTTGGAATCACACTCCGATATAACTTCACTACTCGACATCTACTACTCTCCTCGCCCTCCTCGTCACTACTAGACGGCCATGCTGTGACAGCACTAGCGATTGTCCTTGGCTTCGTGACTGGAACGTTGCTGAGCCGACGGGTTGCGTCAGCATTCGCATACGTCTTCTTCTCTTCAACACACTCCAATACTCTCCTACTACACGACACTTTCTCTTCATTCATGAATGACTCCCAACACTTCTTAGTTGTACCATCTGGCTGACAGGCTGAAGTACTACTGGCATCTTGTCTGTTGACTTGATCAGGCTGTAACACCGGTTGGGATGGGGTTCTAGTCTGCAATTTAGTAAGTGGTAAGAATGTCGGTTCCTCATCCGACTCGTTCTTCCTCTTGTCTTGAGCTAGGGTCTCCCTAATCCTGCCATGGCTGTTAGCTGCTGGACTCAACATGACTGGCTGTGCTTTCATATCTTCAAACTGATCTGTAATCATGGGCGATGATACTCTCGAAGTTGGAATCACATTTAAATTCCACCTCACTGCACTATCACTCTTCTCATTCTCTGCTTCACTACTGGACGGCCGGGCTGTGGTAGCACCGGCGCTTGTCCTGTTGCTGAGCCGACGGGTTACGCCAGCGTTTGCAAAAATCTTCTGTTCCTCTGCTTCTTCGACCACAACTTCTTGTTTCGGTCGACAGGTTATGCCAACGTTCACGAAAAATGTATCTTCCTGCACAAAAGTATTCTCTCTTCTACAAAAATTTTCTTCTTCTACAAACAATTTCTCTTCCTCTTCAACAAAAAATTTCTCTTCTCCTATAATATCTTCCTTCACAACAAAATTTTTCTTCCTTACTTCAAAAATTATCTTCTCGTCTTCTACCTTCTCCAAGTTGCGTGGCCGACGAGCTACGTCAGCGGCTGCGATGAACCTCTCCTGGGACTTGGCTCCTAACTCCATCAAAGGGCTAGGCCGACAGGTTATGTCAGCTTTCGCTATCTCTCCGCTACTCTTCCCTCTCAGCTTCCATCCCGGCGACTCTAGTGGACTTGGACCACTCACTCCCCCTCCCAAAACTGGCATACCTCTCTGCAAAGCAGACCCCGTATGCCTAGTTTTCTCCATACTACTAGAGGCCTGTTGTGAGACAGTGTGGAAGACATTGACCTCTGACTTGTCTCCGCGTTGCTATTTTCTCAACAGCACTCTGATATTTGCACAGTTCGGGCAGTCCTGGAAGGTCACGTCCCTTGAACCGCAGACTTGGCAAGTTTCAAATGTCGGGCTGTAATTTACCGGCTTAGCAATATTTGTAGCACGAACTGGTTCAGGTTCTAGATGATGGCTGTTACAGCTGCTAACACTGCTGCTCCGGCTGCTACTGCTCGAACTTTGACTTGCACGGCTGCTAGAACGGCTACTATCCGGACTCCGACTTCTGACTCTACTGCGACTGCGGTTCAAGTTGTTGCTGCTGCCGCTGCTCGAACTCCCGCTGCTGCTGCTGCTGCTGCTCGAACTGCTGTTGCTGCTCGAACTGCTGCTGCAGCTGTTGTTTCGACTAGAGTTGTTGCTGCTCGAGCTGCTGTTCGAGCTGCTGCTGCTCGAACTGCCGCTGCTCGAGCTGCTGCTGCTGCTCGAACTGCGGCTGCTCGAGCTGCTGCTGCTTCGACTTGAACTACTGCTAGAACTCCGACTCCTACCTCGACTTCGACTTCTAACTCGACCACGCAGTCTTCGAATTCTCTTCTTTGACATCTTCTCCTTCTGGTGCTGGGCCTTGGCTTTGCTGGCGCTGCGTTGGTTAACCTTCTCTACACTTCTATCGGCATGGTCACAAAGCGATTTCTTCTTCGTTACTCGGAATTTATTGACCTCCTTTCCATAAAGTTGTTTACAAGTTCTTTTAGCGCTACGAGTTTTCGTGCTAGGTTCAGGCAATTTACATGATGATTCTTCGTCGTTGTCCCAACCGTACCATGGCACCGGGTCTTGATAACCGGAGTGCCATAGTATGGCACGTAATAGTCTATCTCGGCGTAAATCTTTAGAACCAAATGTACTAGCATTTAAGGATCGTAGTCTGGCTTTCAATTCGGCTGTAGGTAGTTTTAGAATTTGTCGACTGAGATTCCTCACCTCTGGATTCTTCCGTAATTTTGCCATAATTTCTAAATGAGAACTCATTTTTACGTTGAAACAGCGTTGGAAATTTTTGGGCAGAGCGGGTATTTCTTTTTCAAATCTGGGGAGTATTAAACATTGGCTGTGACTTGAAAAATCTTTTGCTCTGGTCTCGGCAGTAAACAGAACTCAAGCGGAAATTATGGTGTAGATTCAGATTAATTTCAGAAGTGTCTGGCGAGTAAATACTTGGATTGAATATCAGTCGACTAATTCGATACGAAACAGCGAAGGACAATGTAAAACAGAAATAAGGAAAAGTTTAGCATAATTCGAATTTGTTCACTATCAGAAATTCTCGACACCAACTTATGCTAAGTTGTTTACTTTGACGAATTTCCTGTTGGGCCGGCAATTTCCACAATAATTTTTAATCCGATCTCAACATCTTTCAACAACTACTTATTTCTCTAAATATACCAAATACCGATAATTTTCGTTGAAAGCATGATCCGCGACTCCACGGCTGAAATGCTGCGAGTCAGGGTAAACCATTGAATTCACTTCGGTGAACCCAATTCGCCACGTGGTCGCTCGTCACGGCTCAATTTTCACAGTTGCCGAGTTATTCCTGGCGCAAAATTAAAAAATAACCCCTCTCAACACGTCTGTAAACCGAAACACAATATTTAAATCGGCACTTCTAACTTTCATGCAACTTCAAGCGACTTCAACTTCCACGGCTTCCAAATTAACAAAACATATTTTTTTTTTTTTTTTTTTTTGGGCTTTTCTTTATTCACTGGGAATGTGGGCACGCCACTCGACTGAATGAAAGAAAAATTTTTAACCGTACAAAAAACACTCGAAAACCTCGAAGTCACTAAAAAACAGGACTGTGAACATGGAGTCACTTCGAGAACCCCAGTTTTTCGGCTTCTCCGCTATCACCATGGGTCGGCAATTTTAATCTTTTCGGCAGTACGAGTGCCGTCTTATTCCTATTCCCGGCACTAGACGGAATTTACACGGCACCAAAATTTTACGAACGGCACTTTGGTTTTCCTAGCGAAGCACAACTCCCGAAACTTAACACGGGTCGACGCGAGTCCCCAAAATGGGCGGCTAAGCGTCTCTTTCGCTGCAAAAATGTCGCGCAATCCTCACTTAAAATTTCTCTATTTTCCCACGACCGTGCCCCACACGTTATGGGCCGCCACTGTAACGATTGTGATTTTAGGGAAAAACCCCATCACCACTCACGTTAATATTCACGAATTGCTAGGCACTCTTTAAATATCCGACCGAATTTATTAACGGCGCTCAGGTCGAGTACGCACCTATGCACAACGCTCTATTCGGGTTTCCGGCTAGACTTTAGTACTCCTTTTCTCTGAGGAGATTTGGCCAAGGAAAAGGGGAAAATAACAACACTTTCACAATTAGCGACACTTTCTTTAATTTAATTTGCTACTAAAATCCACGCAGTACTTACTGACTGAGAGAAAGAAATTCGATGTTAAATTTACAATCACGAATAGCTACCGCGTTTGATTATCACAAAATCTCTATTGAAAAACTTCACTCAACTCTCGCACTACAAACTTCGGGTTACAGCTATATCCGACAAAACAAGGCCCACGGGCAGCAACTCTGGCGATCAAGCTTTTTTCCGCTTATTCTGTCACTCGCCGATTACCCGAGATTACTCCAATTACAACGACTACTTTTTAAACTCAGCTTCAACCTCCTTCCTCCCGTTCTGAGCTGGTGTGCCCTCGCCGAATTCGCGCGAAAACGCACCAAAAATACCTTTGGTAAAATCGGCGTACTGCAGCGGCTGCTTGTGTAGGGCTCGCTGACGGAATCCAAGTGAGCGAGTCGTCGCCTTCGCGCCGCGCGACGCGATGGCCTTCGCGTACCTTCTCACGCATGCGCCACAACATACTTGCCATTCTTTACAATGGTTTTACAATCTTTTCGGCAGAAACATTCTTTACATGACTTATCATACCCACCCAGGTTGCACACACTTTCCATTTCTCGCGTTTACAATAATTTCTACAGCATACATTTTTCGTCGATTAAAAGATTACCCACACAACAGCCGCAACACACATAAAACGCGCGCGGCACTATTCTCGCTCGCCACGGCGAGAGGTTTCCCCCTCCCGGCCGCTCGCCCTTCGGGGTGTTCTTGGGCTCGAAGCCGCTCCCGGTAGGTATCGGTGCCTCTCGTCTCGAAGTGTGGTGCAGCGGCGATATAGTTATAGTAGTCCGGCTGGGTCGAATTGCGGTGCGGTCAGTAATGCGGACGTTGGCTGCTACTTTGTTCTTCTCTCTCTCTCTCTCTCTCTCTCGTGGCTGCTAACTATATGTCGACTGCCATACTCGGCGTTCATCTCTCTCTTTCTCTACTCATGCAGAGTTATGTTACTCGGCGGTGATTCGCCTTCTCTCTAAATTGCATTACCAAACTTATGAGTATTAAACTCTTGGTGATGCAGCTCGCGACAGAGAGGCATGAGT
Source organism: Pteromalus puparum (assembly GCA_012977825.3). NCBI lineage: Eukaryota > Metazoa > Arthropoda > Insecta > Hymenoptera > Pteromalidae > Pteromalus > Pteromalus puparum. The sequence goes on from CM053172.1 coordinate 29,944,546, forward strand.
GAGGAGAGAGAGAGAGAGAGAGAGAGAGAGAGAGAGAGAGACCAATACTAACAAGACGGTCACCCCGTCGCAACTACCACGGTATATCTTGGTCATCAGGTGACATTGAGTATGCTGAAATTGTAAATATTCTTCGAGAACTTTTCCAAGATGCAACTCGTATACTAGTCATGGGTTCCATTAAGAAAAGATGGCTAGAACGTTTTAAGTTTAATGTTCATGATGTAGCTGAGATGGGATACCCACCATTGTACAAGTTGAAAGTTGTCACTGTTTGTCCACATCATAATGGAGCTTACAAAGCTAGCTGTGCTTTCCATAATGTGCAACTCATGCATAAGTATCTAAAGGAGCGAAGTATGCCATTAAACGGCTCATCGATGGAGTGGGAGCCTCTATAAATACGTGGCATCGATTGCTACTCACATCATTCGTATTTTGTGTGCGATGGGATCAACACCAAGCAGTACAGGATATGCCCCTCTTCCTGATTCTAAGAACAAGGAGAAAAAGGAAAAAGATTGAAAGCAATTCTCGCAGAAGTTTTCAACAAACACCAAATCTATGCCTGAAAAGCAAAGATACAAAAGATTTTAAATAATGGGGCAGTCACAAAGTAATGTGGTGTATGTTCCTAATTGCAAGAGAAAAACGATCAGTTGGAAACATTATCTTCCAAGAATTGAGCAATCTAAAACACCAAAGTATTCAAGAGTCCGCATAGGTTGATTCTTGCTAAGTCTCAACAAGTTTGAACCTGTTCTAAAACTGGATGAATAATAAGGATTTTTCAAGGTGAGCGCTCTTTCCAAGCGGAGGCTCTCCTGCTAGATGGCGTCGCGAAACTCGCAAGAGAAGTAGCTTCGCGGAGTCTACATATAGGAGTGCGCTCGATGAAGGCTCTCCCGCTAGATGGCGTCGCGAAACTCGCAAGAGAAGTAGCTTCGCGGAGTCTACATATAGGAGTGCGCTCGGGCGGCCGACGGCCGCAGTGGCCTGCCCCCGGTTGCCTCGAACCGCCCCCCGGCTTCAGTGGTTTCATGGGGGTGAGTGAGCCCGGGGTATCTTTGGGGAGGAGCGCAGTTGGGTTACTGTATACGAGCGCAGTTGGGTTATTGGGTTATTATACGAGCGACAGTTCTGCGCCCGTACCGCTATGCGCCCGTACCGCTATGCGCCCGTACCGCCATGCGCCCGTACCGCCATAGCTCACCTACTATCGGTTTGTTGACATTTCGCTAGTAACGTGAGCGTCGCTACTCATATGTGCCTACAGCTGACAGTAATAGAAGGTTCGAGAAACTCGTTGATTTTCGGAGATTATCGGAGAGTGGTGTGTTGGTCCGATGCGATTCTATATTCGAGATGTATTTACAGGTAGCGCAATCGGAGAACGGAGAGCGAGTGAACGAGTGTGCGTTGAGCATCTTTTTTTTTCTATTATGATATCGGAGGTGTGTGAGTCATGTGTGTTGTTGTTTTTATTTGATGTATTAGGTGTGTGTACACAGAACTTAGGTGCTGTGTATCTTCTTTTTTATTCACACCGTTTTCTTGTAAATGTATGTGTATCATTTCGGATATTAATCTTTTATTTAAATTTGTTTCTTTGTCTTTGATTTTATAGTTGTCAAAATTAAAAGTGTGGTTATTATTTTGCATATGATCGGAAATTACTGTTAGATTATGCATAGTACATTTGTCTGTACACTATATCATAGCATCTGTAGATAGGATGCGCAGAAGTGCTGTGCGCAACTACCCGACAGTGAGTCTCGTCTCGTTGCGCACCGTAGGTACTATATATAGTCAATGTTCGACTACGACTGGATTCACTCGTTGCTGTACGCTCTTGGAGAGCTCACGCATGCTCGGCATGCTCTGTATATATCAATAAACTCTATCATTATTATAACTAATCCTCTCCGTATCAACCTCATTTCAACATGGTAGCAAAGCGTTGGAGCCTCTTGTTATCAATTTTACATTAATCTTCGGAGAGATGTAAAATTGAGGGGGGTGATAAAGTGAGGTTAAAATCCACGTGGCGTGTAAAATGGACAACGGTAAAACATCGGAAGTCGTGAAAATTGAAAAGAAAGATTCCGAACACGAAGGAGTCATAGAAGAAGTTGAAGAAAATTCCGAAGTTAAAGAAAAATTTGAGTTTCAAGTAGACGAAATGGAGAAGAGAGAATTGGCTATACCAGTGTTCGACGGAGAGGATTACAGCATGTGGAAAAAAAGAATAACGATGTTTCTAAAATTAAAAAAGTGTCATGAAGTAATAGACAAAGAAAAGCCATCAACAGAGACAGGACAACATGGGATAATAATGATCTAAAAGCGATAAACATTATTTATTGTGCGATTTCAAATAAAAAATTGGAGTTTGTTTGTGAAGAAACAACAGCCTATGGCATAATGAAGAAACTAGACAGTATGTACTTGAAAGAATCTACAGCACTGCAGATTGTTTGTAGAAACAAGTTGGAAAAACTAAGATTAGAAAAATACAGCGACACTGCTACATTTTTCAGTGATTTTGAAAAATCAGTAAACAAATTTAAAAATGCCGGTGCAAAGATAACTGAAAAAGCAAAACTAAATTACATGTTGAACACGTTGCCATTACAATATAGTTATATCGGAGACTTAATAGATACACTCAAAGAAGAAGATCAAACAGCAGAATACGTGAAAAATAAAATTCAAATAGCTGAAATGAAGAACGGAAAAGAAGACTCAGAAAGAAAGTCAAACGCCTTCGTCACAAGAAAAGAAAAATGCTTCAAGTGCGGAAAAACCGGGCATTTTGCAAGAGAGTGCCAAGATGGCGGCCAAGCGGGACAAAGCAGCGCAACATGGCGAGGTTCAACACGTGGCCGAGGCCACGACAGCAGAGGAAGAAGAGGCAACTACACCAGAGGGCGCGGTAACTTCCGCCATCACCATCACCAACAGCAGGGGGCCAGCACTACACACGAGCAGAGCAGCTCAGGAGCCAACGCCTGGATAGCAACGGTACACGCGGCGAAGAACGATGAAGCGAGGTTAGGTAATGAAATTCAGTGGCTACTAGATAGCGGGTGCTCCGATCACATTATCAATGATGAGAAGTATTTTGAAAATTGTATAGAATTAAAGAAACCTGTAAATATTTATCTCGGTGATAATAGTCCGGTAAAAGCAACAAAAATTGGCAATGTTGTAAGTTATTTTGATGCATTTGGCAAAAAGAGTAAAGTAAATATGAGTAACGTTTATTATGCCAAAGAAATGAATATGAATTTGATTAGTTTCGGTAAACTAACTGATAATAATACAATTATTTCGAAATATAATATTGCAAAAATCATAGATAAAGATAATAATTTAATAGCTGTTGCCTATAAAGATAATAGAACTTACAAGATGACTAGTAAGTTAAATTTCAAAGAAAAGATTGTAAACAGAGCAGATAGGAGTAACAATAATAATATGAGTTTGAAAGAGAGATGGCATAGAATGTTAGGTCATGTAAACTTTAGCTATTTGAATACACTGTGTAAACAACAGTTGTTAGTTGGTATTCCAAATGAACTTGAATCAGAATGTATGAAGTGCAAAACTTGTATTGAAAATAAAATGCACAATCTGCCGTTCAACAATAATAGAACAAAGGCAAATGATATATTAGAAATTATACACACGGATGTGTGCGGTAGTTTTAAAACCGCTGGTTTAAATGGAGAAAAATATTTCGTTTCGTTTATTGACGATTATAGTAAAATAGCTAGAGTTTACTGTATTAAAACTAAAGATGAAGTTTTTGATTGCATGGTTCAGTATATTAATGAAACTGAAAATTTAACGGGAAAAAGAGTAAAGAAAATTCGATGCGATAATGGTAAGGAATATTTAAATAATCGATTTTATAAATATGCTAAAGAAAAGGGTATTTTTATAAATAATTGTCCAGCGTATGTACACGAACTTAACGGTACAGCGGAAAGATTTAATAGAACAATAATGGACATGGCACGTTGTTTGTTAGAAGAAGCGCAAGTAGATAAAAAATATTGGCCTGAAATCATATGCGCAGCAACGTATTTAAAAAATCGCACGTTAACAAACACAATTGAAAGAAAAACTCCTTATGAAATATTTTTTAAAAAAAGGCCAAATGTAGAACACTTAAAATTGTACGGTAGTAGAGTCTTTGTTAGAAAACCGGAACAGAAAAGAATATCTAAATGGGATAAGAAAGCGGATATGGGAATTCTGTTAGGATACAGCGAAGTCGGCTATAGAGTACTAATAAATAATAAGATAACTGTTGCGAGACATGTTGATGTTGTCGAAAAATATGAAAAATGTATAGGTTTTGATGATAGTGAATCTGAATATTCAAGTAGGGGAAAAGAAACCGATATTGAAAGTGATCTCGAAGATAATGTTTTTGAAAGTGCAGATGAGAGTGATAAAGCACAAAATATTACAAAGAAAAATGAGAATGTAAATTTGAAGTCAAGCACTCCACGTAGATCTACGCGTTTAAGAAAGAGTCCGATAAGGTATCCAAATACTGCTACGCCTTCATTTATAAATCAATCTTCGGAAAAGTTTATAAATAACAGTAATAAAAATATTTCAGTACATTATTGTAGAGTAGATGCACCTTGTACGTTTGAGGAGGCGTTGAATAGTAATGATAGTGAAAATTGGCAAAAAGCCATGAATCAAGAAATAGAGTGTATAAATAAAAATAAAACTTGGAAATTAGTAGATAAAGTAGAAGATAAAAAAGTATTGGACGTTAAATGGGTTTATACGAGAAAATCAGACGATAGATATAAAGCTAGGTTAGTTGTGCGAGGATTTCAACAAACTGATGTAATTGATGACATATACGCTCCAGTTGCAAAGAATCAGACATTAAAAATTTTGTTTTCTTATTGTTGCCAAAACGGTTTAAAGATTGAGCAAATGGATGTAGAAACCGCATTTTTAAATGGCAAAATAAATTCAGAGGTATATGTCTATCAACCAAAAGGTTACGAAGATGGAACAAACAAAGTATACAAATTGTCAAAAGCGTTGTATGGATTGAGAGAAAGTCCTAGAGACTGGTATGAATGCTTTGATGAGTGCATTATAAAATTAGGATTTAAGAGAAGTAATGCAGATCTCTGTTTATACAAAAAAGGAAAAGGAAACGATGAAATTTATATTTTGATTTACGTAGATGATTTGTTAATTTGTAGTAAAAGCAAAGAAAAGATAAAAAGAATTAAGGATCTCTTATCAGATAAATTTAAAATGAAAGATTTAGGAAAAATTAAAGAGTATCTTGGAATAAATATTGAATATGACTGCAACAATCGTGAAATGAAACTAAGTCAAACAAAGTACATTGAGTCACTAGCTGATAAATATAAAATAATATATAGTAGATTGTACAGTACTCCTATGGAGACTAATCTAAAACTCGAAAAGACTGAAAATTGCGAGTCAAACATAAAGTACACAAACTTGATAGGTGCTTTATTATACATAAGTTCGAATACGAGACCGGATATTAGCTTTAGTGTAAATTACCTTAGTAGATTTCAGAATAGCTATAATGAAACCCACTGGAAGTATGCTTTACGAGTATTAAAATATTTGTATTTAACGAAAGATATGATCTTACATTATAAAAAGTATGAAAATTGTAGTATTATAGAATGTTATGTTGATGCCGACTGGGCTGGAGATATCATAGATCGAAAATCCACGACAGGGTATGTAATACAAATGTTTGGCAATATAATTGACTGGAAATCTAGGAAACAAATGTATCGCTAAAGCGTCGACGTACGCAGAGTATGTTGCTCTATCCGAAGTTATAACCGACATAGAATATATTCGAGAATTAGTAAAAATATTCGATATAAATATTGAAAAACCGATAAAGATCTACGAAGACAATTCGGGTGCGATAAATATTGCGAATAAAGGCAACATGACAAAAAATTCTAAGAACATTGAAATACATTATCATACTGTTCATGAAAATGTAAGAGAAAAATTGATCGAAGTTTGTAAAGTCGATTCGAATGAAAATGTCGCGGACATATTTACTAAAGCACTATGTAAAGAAAAGTTTGTAAAATTTAGAGAATTGTTAAATTTTAAAGAATATGCATAGTACATTTGTCTGTACACTATATCATAGCATCTGGAGATAGGATGCGCAGAAGCGCTGTGCGCAACTACTCAACAGTGAGTCTCGTCTCGTTGCGCACCGTAGGTAGCATAGAGTATAGGATAGACACACACATGTGCGACTCCCCACCAGTACTATGTATGTGAGTCGTACGACATATAGTCAATGCGCGACTACGACTGAGTCCACTCGTTGCAGTACGCTCTAAGAGAGCACACGCATGCTCGGCATGCTTTGTATATATCAGTAATAATAAAACCACATTATTCTTAACAATCCTCCCGTCTACCTCACTCATTATTAATAGTTTCATCAGCATCACTGCGTCGCTCAGGTTTAAACTTTTTTACTCTTCGTTTGAGAGGATGCANCATCACTGCGTCGCTCAGGTTTAAACTTTTTTACTCTTCGTTTGAGAGGATGCGAGTTGCTTGCCACTGGTAATGTAGTGATGGATTTCTTATTTTCCGATTCAACCAGTTTTTGAAGTGGATCAACGATTGGTCTAAAAATTTCTCCAACAACTTTTTTAAAATTATCCTTTCCAAATTTCAATAAGTTATATTTGCGCTTTACAGCGTTTCTTGCTTTGACCAACTGATGAAGTACGTTTTTCTCTTCATGAAAATCAGACATGTTAGCACTTTCACATTCAATGTCAGACTAAGTATACTGTACTAAGCCCGAGCTATATTTATAGCAAACTGATCGAACCCCTTTCGATATCTTCCTGCATTGATTGGACTATCTTTGTCAATCATGAGAAATCCATGATTTACGTCCGACCAACATTGTGCGCATAAATCCTTGAAGCGTGCATACGTCATGTCGGAATTTACATGATCGTCGTATAAGTGCTTTAAATTCACATCATCTTGCCGAAATACTACCAATAAATTGACATTATCTCTCACAAGATGTTTAGGCACTTGTGCGTACGACTGGCAGAGGTAGAAACAGTCAACTTTTTTATGTCTACCCATGCAAAAGAATGCTCTAACGTTATTCTGCTTTTCACAAGCTATATCGTTGAATATCATAATTGAATTGGGAAGTGCACTATCTTGTGCTATAACTTCCTCGTGTTCACTGAACGGAAAATACTTTATAACTTTGAGAGGCTCCAATAGCTGTTTTAAAAACTTATACTTTGGTTGATTGAGTGACTTGGAGTATACGTATACATTTTCAAACCTAACACCGTTGGGATTCGTTATGAGCGCTAGCAAACTGTTAGTCTTGCCGCAATTCGACGATCCACAAAATACCGCCCTCATACTATCAGGCAACAGATCGCCATGTCGTTTAACTTTTTTATCTCGCTCAACGACTGAATCGAAGTTCGGCACCGGGAGCTTGATAGGCTGTTCCTTAAAATTCATGCTTTGAACTGTTCGGATGCTTGACATGTACTAGTCGCTCAGGTATAAATAGAGCGCTTATATACTCTCATCATCAGTTAATCATAAACCTTCAGAGGAGAATGATCGTACACAGACAACAACGACGTGGTCGTGGTTTCGTGAACAAAATTATTGACAAGCTTCCGGTAGAACTTCACTTGCCAGGATATAGATACTGCGGTCCAGGTACTGAATTAGCAAAACGTTTAGCACGAGGAGATCCAGGAATCAATTCTCTTGACGAAGCCTGCAAAGAGCACGATATCGCATATTCGCAGAACCACGATAACGACAAGGCTAGAACCGTAGCTGATAAAATTTTAGCTGATAAAGCTTCACAAAGAGCTTCATCGAAAGACTCGAGTATTGGTGAGAAAATAGCTGCTTTCACTGTTTCAAAAGCCATGAAGTTAAAGAGTAAACTCGGAATGGGTGCGAAGAGAAGAACTAAGAAAAGCTTAAGATTGAATAAAATTGTAAAAGCTGCTGCCAAGTCTATGATACAAAGCAATAACGCTCGCAAAGCCATTCTTTCAGCGCTGAAAGGAGCTCGCGATGCGCTTAAGAAAGCGGGTGGCAAGCATAAGGTGCTGGTTCCACGCGTTTTACCTGTACCCTCCAAGATAGGTGGATTCTTACCATTACTAATACCCATTTTTGCTAGATTGAGCGCTGTTGGCGCTATGGCAGGAGGAGCTGCAGGTATTGCAAAAGCGGTCAACGATGCCAAAGCAGCTAAGTTACAGTTGGAAAAAACTTTGAGACACAATAGAAAGATAGAGGAGCTGAGTATCGGTAAAGGACTTTATCTGAAACCTCACAAAACGGGAATGGGTCTTCGCATAGCACATGGCAAGACATTGATTAAAAAAAAAAACGTCGTTCAAACTAAGATTACCACAAAGACCATTCACTAACTCCGACCTCGTAAAGTATGCCAAAACATTAAAAATACCGCATTTTCGCGGCGTTTTCATGAGAAGCGATTTACCTGCCGACGGTCCACGTTACAACGAATCAGCTGTCGTGAATTTGGATGATGCCAGTGGTCCTGGAACGCACTGGGTGGCATATCGTAAACGAGGAAAATCTGTCGTTTATTTCAATAGTTTTGGCAATCTTCAGCCGCCTACAGACTTGATGCTATATTTGAACGTTAACGGAGTCAAGTACAACCCGGACAGATATCAAGACTATAATTCATTTAACTGTGGCCATCTCTGTCTCAAATTTTTAAGCAACAAGCTCGATACTCCTATATAAAGATGCAAAAAGTTTGAGTTGATTCATTTTCAATTTAACAGTCATGGAGAATTCACTTACTCTGACTCTTTCGGGTACTTCATCGATACTCGAAGCTCAGTATTTTCCACCCATTGAATTATCACCACATAAACAATACGTTCTTGGATTGGTTGAACTTTTAACTTTTAATTCGATACCCAATATCGATAAAGGAAATAATAAATTTTACGTTGGCAATGAGAAAATCGCTTTACCTACTGGAAGTTACGAGATTCAAGATATCGAGAGTTATCTTCGTGAAATTTTGAGTAAAAAGGGGATTTCAATCAGCATACAACCTAACAACAATACGCTTCGCAGTATTATAAAGTGTGACCACAAGATTGATTTTCGACCGCCAGAAACGATTGGTACATTGCTCGGCTTTACTAGACGCGTTCTGCATGAAAACATCAAGCATTCTTCTGACTCGCCAGTTGCTATTCTCAAAGTTAATGCTCTGCGAATCGAATGCAACATCACCAGCGGCGCCTACATAAACGGACAACTAGCGCATACTATTCACGAATTTTTCCCCGCAGTGCCACCAGGATATAAGATCATCGAAGTCCCATCGCAAGTCATTTACCTTCCAGTCACCGTCAAGAGCATAGATCACTTACAAATTCGCATAGTTGATCAAGACGGACAACTTGTAAATTTTCGAGACGAAACTATTACGATTCGATTGCATCTAAAACCAACATAATGGGAATAGTTTATAATAGTAAAGTTGGTAGAGGCTATATAAGCAAACCGACATGTCGTTCAGTTATCAGTCGTCGGCGAAACGCCAAAGCGTTAACACGGCAAAACATTCAGTTCCTAAAAAGCCTAAATTTACGAGTCATCGCCCCTGGTGGAAAATAACTTGCTTACTATTCTGCTGTATAACAAAAAATGGACGAGATTCTAAGCATACAGTCGCCAGTAAACTTCGATGAATCGTTGGCAAACTATGAGCTGCACGCTCATCAACCCTACACGATTTCATCGTACAACAACAGCGATGAGATTCGCATCTCGATTCAACATCAAGATTTGAGCCTTTTGCCATCACGAAGTTCGCTGCACGTTTGCGGCAAATTAACGAAGCCAAATGGCACTGCTCTAGCACGTACTAAGCTAGTAAATAACGCTATCTGTCACATGTTCGAAGAGATCAGATATGAAATTAATGCTGTAGAAATCGACAAGTGTAAAAATGTCGGTTTGACCACACTCATGAAAGGCTGGATTTCACACAATCCCAGTCAAAGTTTAATAATGGAAAATGCCGGCTGGTTAGACATTGAAGAGACTAAGTCGCTGACTAATGCATCTGGCTACTTCGACGTCAACATACCGCTGAGTATGATATTCGGGTTTGCCGAAGATTACAGAAAGATCGTAGTCAATATGAAACATGAGCTCGTACTGACTAGGTCACGAAACGATTTAAATGCAATTATTCAGACGTCAGCTGTTGTGGAAGGTGTCGCTACCTTTGAGGACTATAAGTTAGAATTGACAAAAATTGAATGGCTCATGCCGTACGTCATAGCATCAAACACTAATAAAATTCGACTTCTAAATTACATAGAAAAAAACCGACCGATCAGTATGAGCTTCCGCAGTTGGGAGTTATACGAGTATCCGGTTCTTCCAACCTCGACTAAAAATGTGTGGACTGTCAAGACTTCTAATCAATTGAAAAAACCATGCATCGTAATCTTGGGATTTCAAACAAATCGTAAGAATAAGCAAGATAAGANCTCGCAATACTATCCATACGGCAATTTAAATTTGGATATCAATCGTTATCAATACGCCATATTGTACGATATGTTCGCAAATTTCCAGAACATCTACTATGACAAAGTTTCAGAGCCTGTCGTAAATAAGAGCAACTTTATTTCGCGCTTACCACTCATAGTAATCGACTGTTCGAAGCAGAACGAGTCCTTGAAAAGTGCTCCAGTCGACGTTCGTCTCGAATTCGAATCTCGAGACAACTTTCCAGCTGGAACATCGGCCTACTGCTTGATCTTACACGATCGCATCGTGAGTATAATCCCGTCAGCGGTGACATCAAGACGCTCATATAAGATGGAGTACGCAGTGGACATGCAAGGCTTTAAGAAACCCGGGAAGGACTTCGTCTTGAAGGAGCAANGAACCTGTTGTACTTTTATTCAAAGAACCATTTCCTTGGTGCAAGTTATCTGAGAAGTACAAGCGTGAAAATTTATGGCTTGAACTGTATCATCACGGATTAAGCTGGAACTCCGGTGATCACGAGTATACCGAAATAGGAAACCTTCTTCGAGATGCACTCAAAGACGCCAGCAAGATTTTCGTCATTGGTGATTGGAATAAAAAGTGGCTCGAACGTTTCAACTTTAAAGTTACCGATATTACGGAAAACGGCTATCCAACCATTGATCATCCAAAATTACTCACCATATGCACCGATCATAATGGAGCGCACAAGGCCACCTGCGCACGTCAGAACGTTAGACTCGACATGAGGCAGTTTTACTTCACCTGCTTATACATGGAGTGGGAAGACATCTCCTCCGACGAAGCATAAATATTCGTGCTATCGCTCATTCGAGTCATTACATCAAAATAGGTTCAAACCAAAGCAGCTCTGGCTACACGGAGCTCCCAAAAGACGATAAAAAGAAAAAGGATTCATCGGCATCCTCCTCCTCTTCTAAATGGAAAGAATACCCGCAAAAGTATTCAACGAATACAAATTCTCTACCTGAACAAAATGGCTACAAAAGATTCAAATAGTAGATGTCACAATGGATGAGTCGCTAAGATGGCCGACTCGAGATCGAAAAATCCCGAGTTCAAATCCCGTTGACTTCAATTTTATTTTCGATTAATTAAAATATTAAATTATTTAATAAAAAAAAAGTAGTAGATAAGCTAACTCGCCTTGACTCGTACTGCAAACTCCACACTCGGCCTAAAAAAGCCCACTTTACGCCCTTGGCACACAATATACTATTTTTTCTAAAAGAGTTTAATAATATTTCTTTTTACCAAATCTAATAATGGAAAATTTTGGAGTTTTAAAAATTCTTGGCGATGGAAATTGTTTATTTAGATGCTTTTCTTATTTTTTAAATAACACAGAAGATTTTCATATGAATTTCAGATTAAATTGTTCAGTACATTGTGAGTCAATGGGAAAATTATCGTTATTTCATAATTGGAAATAGTTATTATCCAAATATTGTAAATAGCAGAGATTATGAAATGTATATGTCTCAACTTTCTGTTTATGGCAATGAGATTGAAATGAGAGGTTTTTCCGCTCTATATAATGTTTATGTCACAGTGTATTTAGACAATGTTGAAAGTAACTTTACCTCTGGAAATATTTCTCAACCTTCTGAATTAAAATTATTACTAAGTGGAGTACGCGGTACTCTTTAACTTAACGCTAGAGTATGTTGTTAGACAAATGCAGATTAGCGGGCTGGGCGCAACACTTAACGGAAAAACGCCGATTTTAGGATATGCAGATGTTTTGGACATAGTGGGGGATAATGGCGAAACGGTAGCGAGAAACGCGGAAATACTCATAAATGCGGCCGAGGAAACGGGGTTAGAGGTGAGCGAATCGAAAACGAAATATATGATTATGGATAAACTGGGCATTTGCGAAGGAGAAGGGTATCTTAGAGTCGGAAATTTTACTTTCGAGAAGGTTAGCGAATTCAGATATTTAGGCACAACTATAAATGATCGAAACGAAATAAAAGCCGAGATTAATAAGAGACTACATTCGGGTAATGCCTGCTTCTACGCCGTGAACAAACTACTAAAATCAAAACTTCTTTCTAAAAATGTAAAAATTAGGATATATAGGACTATAATTATCCCGGTAATCCTTGTACGCGTGATGCGAAACTTGGGCGCTTACTAAGCACAGGAAAAACGTTTAAGGGTTTTTCGGACCAATAAGGTTCTGCGAAAAAATACGGCCAATGAAAATGAGGAAACCGGGAGCTGGAGGAAACTGCCACAACGACGAGCTAGCATAACTTATATTGCCGTCACCGATATAACCAGAATAAATTTAAATCGCGGAGACTAAGAGGGCAGGCACGTTGCAAGAATTGGTGGAATGATCGCTACGGCAAGCTGCGATATAATGAAAGGAAAGCCTAAATAGCATCAGCGACCGTCTCAGGTAGACCTAGGACGCCAGGTGGGAGACAATGTAAAAGCGACATTAAACTGAAATCGGGGGCGGGATGAGTGCAAATGGATAGGGGTTAGCAATCGAACATAGGATACGTGGAAGCTTGCGTAGAAATGAGCGATTTAAAAAAACTTCGGCTATTCGAAATACACTTAAAAAAAAAAAAACAAGATGCTGGTCATTATGACGTCATTCTTGGATTTAATAACGATAGTTTAACATCACAAATTTTAACGCCTAATAAACAAACAAAAAATCTGAAAAGAAAAGCTTTAGAAAATAATTTAAGTGAAAATATTCCATATAAAAAAGTTAAGTTTCATAGATCTCAAACTAAAATACGTTATAGAGTTAAAAAAGGGCAATTATCAGTAAAAAAATTCTCAGATTTTGGAGAAATGAGTTTTGCATGTAAAATGTGTTCAGAGTATATTGGCAAGAGGAAAGAAGTAAATCTACTTGTTGCCATAACTGAAAAGTTAGGTTATCACCTTTGAGCAAATACAACAAAGATCTCAAAGAGCTATTACTTAATAATAATCATTTCAGACACTTAATAAGATATTACAATAACTTATTCTCTTTCGCAACTTTTAGTGCCAATGTAAAATACGAAAAACAAAGAGCTATTTATAATATAAAAATTCAAGGTCAAGTTTGTCACACTACACCGTCTACATTAATACCTATAAATAATGAACTTACATGCGGATAACTTTATATTTATGATGACATGACTTCTATAGAAAAAAGACTTAAAACTAATAAGGAATTGACTGAACAACATTTGAAGAATTTAACAAATATTTTAAATAGAAATCCATACGCCAAGAATTTTAAATGTTTAAATCAAATATCTAACATACAAAACTTACCAAATTACAAATTATTTTTTATTCGTAAAACCGATAAACAAAAACACAGATATAATAAACCATTAACTGCAGAATGTGGCGCAATTATTGTCTCCAAATCAATTCCTGAAAACTATGCTCTTTGCGTATATCCCAAAAATAATTTGAATTGTGAATATAAGAATATTTATTTGAAAAAATTGTCACATCACGTAGATCCTATGGTTTTTCCGTTAATGTTTCCATCAGGTGATTTGGGATGGAGTATAGGATACGATAAAAAACCAGATTCTATAAGAAACGATTATGATATATAAGAAACGATTATAATATTGAAGATCTTTCTTCTGATTCCAAATCAAAACGAAGCTTAGATAAATTGACTCTTTTACAATATTATAATTATAGACTTTCATATAGACCCAATAGTACAAACTTTTCTCCAATATTATTTAGTGGTAGACTAACACAACAATATTTTTTACAAGCACTTATAATGGTAGAAAGTAATAGAATGAATTTCATTCGAAGTAATCAAAGACAACTTAGAATAGAATGTTACAAAGGTTTATATGGCCACGTTTACAATTCAGCCGCAAACAATTCTCAAAATGTTGAAAAGAAAGAAAGATTAGGAAATTTGTTTATTTTACCCGCAACATACATAGGTAGTCCTCGATACATGCAACAGCATTATCAAGATGCTATGGCAATAGTAAGATCAAAAACAAAACCTGATTTATTAATTACCATGACGTGTAATCCTAAATGGGTAGAGTTAAAAAGAGTTTTAGAACATTTTCCAAAAGGAACTTCTCCAAATGATATTCCAAATATTACAGTAAGATTATTTTATACAAAATTCATGTCATTACTTGATGATATAGTAAAAAATGAAATATTTGGAAAAGTAATAGCTTACGTTTATACGATAGAGTTTCAAAAGAGGGGATTACCACACGCGCATATAGTTGTTACACTACATCCAAAAAACAAACTCATGACACCTCAATTAATTGATAAATATATTTCTGCTGAAATTACCGATTTAGATATAGATTTACAAAAATTAGTAATTAAACACATGTTACATGGACCACATATATATCATGGACCAAATCGTACATTTTTTGCCCTAAGGTATTTTCAGTGTACTCTATAATTTAATTTCAAAATAACTTTTTATTTTTTTTTTTGTCAAGACATTTCACCTTTTTGTCTTACATTTATTATTTTATAGACTAGTATATCATGACAATGGAATGGGATCCACTTTACAATTCTTACGTTCAAGTTGACACTGATGAGCAAAGAAATTATTTACAAGCTTTAAATGTCCAAATTTAAGAACACATAATAGAGCAAGTAAGTTATATCAATCAAATGATACAAGAAAATAATGAAAATGATTTACGCTACTTAAATTCAAAAATTGAATTTTATGAGAAATTTGATGAATTAGAAAACGCGTCAAAAAAATTTACAGAACTCGATCAAATTTCTACAGAAATGACATTAACAATACAACATATTTTAAAATTTCGTAAAAAACAAAATTTATTTCCAAAAGTATTAAAAAATGATCCTGAAGCTTACATTGAATATATCATCAATATAGCTAATATATAATAATAATTCCTTTATTTCCTGTATAGACATTACATCTTTTTACGTTTTACATTCTCCTTCATACATCTCTTTACAATAAATTATTCTCTTACATACTTAGATTTCTTATATTAAATTAAATTAAATACATAGTATATTATTTTCTTTACAACTGTTTGCTTATAATCTATTTTTGCTTAATACTTTCCGCGCTCGCCCATACATTTTTCTATTTACATTTTCTACATTTATTCTTATTCTTATTTTCGCATTTACATTTAACCTTTTACATTTTTCTTTTTACATTTCGTTACAAATTATTTTACAAAATTATTATTACATAACGCTTTTATTCTCCCTTTTTCCCCTCCCTACTATCTCCTAGTCTTTTTCTTCCCTCTTTCCATCCCCCTTCTTTATTTTTGCCCTTGCTATTTTCTCAAAGCTGTATATGTACATACATAGCTTTTCATTAATCTTTCCTTTAAGTATTTATTCTAATTTTACCAAATTTTCCTCTACCCCTCCTGTTAAGTTTGTAACGGTTCGACTTTCCCCGTGTGTTGAGTAGTCGGCCGGACGCCAGGATTTGGTTAGGGGAAAGGTTAATTGAAGAGACTTGTTTATGCAATTAATAATAATAAAGATATATTCTAATAATTATGTTAACAAGGTGATAATTCAAATATGAGTCTCCATCTGTAACAGAAATCAAAATCGCGGTGGTTTAGAATATTTCGCCTTCACAATCAGTTTAGCTTAATCTATAGCGGTTTACGGTACATAAACACGCCGTTACCGGAGTTACGTGGTTTCGGTGCGGTTATCGGCTTTACGGACGCGGTATCGGAGTTTCGGACGGTCAAACGGGTTCGGGTTAACGACGGGTTTTCGGAGGTTAGGTTTCCCTCGAGTCCATGGAGTCGTGAGCGCACGGCCCTACGGATCGAGGTCGCTCGTCTCGTTCTTCCCCTGGTCCTGTGTGCTCACAGTGACCAGGCGAATCCCGAGCGGTCGGCGGGTGGTCGGTTTTGTACAGGCAGGAGTTGGCCGGTGCTTCACCAGGACGTGTGCGCACGACCTGGGGAATCGTCGGCGGGGCTTTAGTTATTTTCTCAGCCCCGTGTGCTCACGGCGGCCGGGAAAACAACCAGTCCCTTGGGATGGATGTTCAGGAGCAGGTGGCAACGTCGAGTATCGGCTACGTGTGCTCACGTAAACGAGACTCGGCGCTGTTCGGCTACTCCTGGTTGTCTCGTGTGCGCACGACGGCAACTCGGAGTTTCGGGTTCGCCAACAATGTCGTCACGTGTGCTCACGAGCCGACGTTGTTAGCGTCGGTCTAGTTCTAGCTGTTCCTCTCGGTAACGTGTGCGCACGATGCCGCTAGAAATTCAGCTCGAGTAGAACTGCCTCGCTATGCCGCGCGGCCCGCCTTATATAGGTGTGTTCTCGGCGCGCCGCTCGCGCCGCCTGGCGCGTCGCCACTGTGTTACTAGTAGAATCTCGCGCTCGTGCGGACTGGCCTTTCGGTTGGTGCGCGCGCGCGCTCACCTCGCATCGTGCGGACTCGCCTTCGTTCGCTGCGCGCGCGCGCTCGCTGGCGTCAGCTGATTTACTCGGCGCCGTGTTTGTTGATCTCGTGTGCGAGACTTATGTCTTGTCACAAGTTTCTTTCTACTACTTCCTGCACCCATTCCTCTTTTATTTCTTTCCTAGCTTCCTTGCATACATGCTCCAAATTTTCCTCCTCTTCCTCGCATATTCTACATTTATTTTCCCTATATCCTTTTCCTACTTCCCTGCCTATATTCCTACATCTCACACTTGCCCATTGCTCTTTTAAAAACCCACTCGATCCTGAATCTTCTGGAACGATTACAATTCTTGGCGTATATTAATGGAGAATATTATTTCCGTTGAGCTATGTGCCTCTTTAATTAATACGGAGATAAAAATATGTGATTTATAAGTTCATTCTAGTTTACGTAGAAGCGAAAAATGTATTAATGAATACGCAAGAATTCTAAGAGATTTAATTTAAATAATTATTTTTCGAGACACAAGGTACTGAGTAGGAATGCGGGTTCAGGTAAATAATTGCGACACAGTTATTTATATTTATGCAAGTAGTATTCAAAGAAATTTTCTTATTTATTATCCAATCATATAATGAGAAATAGTAAAATGAAAAGCGCAAGGAATTAATTCTAGAAATCGAGCGGAATATTACATCAATAGAATACATCATATAAATAGCGTAAGTTCGAAGTATGAAAGAATTGGATACAACAATAAATTCGAGAGAACAGATTGTTTACTGGATGGTTGATACCTAGACGTAGAAATATAAATATGGTTAGTAAAATGATGAAATGATTATTAGTTGTTGAAGAACCTGCTGTATAAAGAAAAGATGGAAATCGGGATAAATTACCTATTGGAATACACTGTTATGATATGATTTTAATTTAGGTAAAAGAAATAATTATTCATATTCAAAGATTCTACAAATGTATATCTTCTCGATTACTCCTGCTTGTGACACAGGTTCAGAGGTCACCTCTGAACAAGGCTTTCATACAAGCCTTATAGAGAAAGCGAGAGTTTTGTTAGATGAAAGAAAATACTAGATTTATTATGCAAAACTGAGACTAATGAATTTCAATAATTATGTTAGATTTCACTGGATAGCAAAGGGAAAAGGATTCACATAAAATATCACTGACTTGATGCAGCTTTGTGCTTGAACGTGTTAGTTGCACAAGGGGTTAATTATGCGTTGTTAGTAATAAGAAGGTTTCGCGAATGCGACCATGGGAGAACCTACTGGGCTAGCCCATCTTTTTATGACCCGTCGGTGGCGAGTTAATTGTTATTTGCACGAAATCGTCCCAAGTTAGGGCCGATTTCCCCGGATCAGTCACGTGGAGATACCCGGGTGCAGAAAGTTAGTAAAAATAGAATAAATATAACGAAGAATATACTCTAAGATGATTTGCAGAACGGCGATAAAACCCTGAACTGCACCGCTGCACGAAAAGGCTTCCTTCCTCTCGAACTCTAGCACGTGGAAAATGGCGTGGCTGGATTATTCAGAAGAAGATGTAGTCTTGTAGTTGGTTGCGAGTATACTGCCTCGTGTATGTCTCATGCCGCTCACGAGGCCGGAGAGACGCGCCGATAGAAAGAGATAGTATGCAGAGTGAGAGAGAAAGCTAAATGCGCGAGAGACGAGTTGTCGTATCTCACGCTCTGACTTGAACAACTGGCGCCCCGTTCTAGCGGCAACTTCCTAACCGTTGCACTTCCCAATATTTTTCCTTGGCCATATCTTTTTTCCATTTTTTATATTCGGGGCAATACCCGGATTTGTCTATTCTTCCCCAGTCGTTTTGAATTTCCTGCTCTAGTTTCACTTTTATTCCTTTTTCCAACCTTCTTTCTACCTCCTGAATGTCTCTCCTACTCTTGCTTTCGTACATTTTCCTAATCAGTTCTTGGTCCGCTACTTCGCACATTGCTTTCTCCAGTTCTTTTCCCCATTTTGACGCATTTTTATTTAAGATTCCCCTCAATTCTTCCCTCAGACATACCCTTGGCCACCTGTTTTCTTCCATTTTTAATATTTGTACTAAATATTTGCTTGCCCTTTTTCTTGTCTCAATCTCCAAACTGTACTTTTCTGATTCTCTTCTCCATATGTATCCCGGTGTGTTTGCATTTAGTCGCATTGCCATCTTCATATATCTACTTTGCACTCTTTCCACTTCTTCTTTTCTTCCCCAACCCCATATTTCTGCTCCATATAAACAACTTGATCTGACCACCGTTTCTAACAGATATATCCTTCTTCCTAGACTTCCTAATTTAGCTCTCTTCCATACCCCCCATACTGCGTTTATTGTCCTGTTCGCTTTCCTAGCCATCTTCTTTATATGTTCCCTATATGAGTTGGATGATGTGACCCATTGTCCAAAATACTTATACTCCTTCGCTATTTCCAATTCTGTCCCTTCGTATTTCCATTTGTCCTTCTTGTTCTTCCTTCCCCCCTTCTTGAAGCACCTTATTTTAGTTTTCTTTGTATTTAGCGTCGTTTAGCATACTATTCTATTATTATTATTATTATTCTCTTTGCAGTATCTTCCTAAGTCATTCAGCATGCTTTGCAATCCTTCCCTTGTGTCAGCTAGAGCTATTACGTCGTCCGCGAATTTCATACAGAAAATTTTTACTCCCCCAATTACTGTTCCCCCTTCATTTTTTTTCACCCATCTTTCCTCCAAATCTTCTATATATATACTAAAAAGCGCTGGACTTAGAGGACATCCTTGCCTTACTCCTTTATAGGATTCGAAGCTTTCCGTTGTATCCTTTCCCACTATCACCTCATTCTTTGTTCTTTCATATATTCCTTTTATCACCCTTAATACCTTTCCTTTGATCCCTATTCCTTCTACTTTTTCTAACATTTTCTTCCGTTCCACTGCGTCGAATGCTGTCTTAAAATCTATCATTTCCGTATACAATTTTCCTCCTTTCGTTTTTATCTTATTTCCTATTATACTGTTTAGTGTGAATAGATGATCTCTCGTCCCTCTTCTTCCCCTAAATCCTGCTTGGCTCTCCTTTAATTTTTTCTTCCCTTCTAACCAGTCGTTTACTCTTCTCGCTACTATGTTTGTTAGTACTTTATATCCCATATTCAACAGTGATACCCCTCTGTAATTTGTCACTTCCTCTTCATTCCCTTCTTTATAAATCGGACATAATCTTGACAGATCCCATTTATCCAGCATCTTTCCTTCCTTCATTATTCCATTTAGTATTTCCGTCAGTTCCACTATCCACTTGATTGGTAATTCTTTTATGAACTCTGCTGTTATTCCATCTTCTCCCGGCGCTTTATTATTCTTCATCTCTCCTAGTACTTGTTTTACTTCCCATGGTATTATCTCCTTTTCCAGTTCTTCTATCTCCTCCCCCTCCTCTTCCTGTTCTTCCCTTTGATTTTCTCTTTGATTCTCCCCTTGATTAACTTCCTCCCTCTCTTCTGCCCTCTCCGTGTCTCCTAATAATCTTCTGAAGTGTTGCCTCCATTCGTGTTTATTTATTTTCTCTCCTTCCCTTTCTCTCCTTTTTCTATATTTTTTCAAATCTTTCCAAAACTCCTGTATATTCCTACTTCTCTCAATGTTCTCCCAGTTTCTTTCTCTTCTCATCATTTGCTTTTCTTTTCTTATTTTTCTTAATTGTGCTCTTTCCTTTTTTAGGTTATCCTTATCCTTTTCTTCCGTTGTTTCAGCCCACCTCTTCAGCGCTTTAAATACTTTCTTTTTCTGGCCTTTTATTTCCCACGAGTTTTCTATTGATTTTTCCCCCATCTCCTCTGTGCTGGTTTTTAAGTTTAGCATTTCTGCTGTTTCTTCTATTTCTCTCCTTAATATGTCCCATCTTTCCTGATTTTTTCCTTCCTGTGATTCCAGACTCTTGCCTTTTTCTCCCATAATCATCCTGTGCTCACTACTCCATCTTTGCTTCCATCTTAATCATCTGATCTCTGTCTCATCACTTCCTTTCTCTAGTCCCTTTGTTTTCTCCCTCCCATTGATCCAGAATATAACCGGTAAGTTATCCGATTCTATTCTTTTCCCTATTTTCATTTCTTCTATTTTGCTGCCCTTCCCCTCTTCTATTTCCATAACCAGATCTAATACCGATCCTCCTCCTTCTCCTGCATACGTTACTTTTCCCTCCATATCCCCCTTTGTGCTCCCGTTTTTTATTGTCAGTCCAGTTGCTTTGCATATTTCCAGCAATTTCTTCCCTTCTCCGTTTACTATTTTATCCTCTGACTTCCTTTCCTTTTCTTCTTCCTGTTCTTCTCCCCCTTGTTGCTCCCCAATTCTTGCGTTAAAATCCCCTGATACTATGATGCTCTCCCCCCTCAACACCCCTTCCTGTATTATTTCCATTAGTTCATTTTTTATTTTACTTACCCCCCACATTATTGTAGCATGTTATTAGATTTATTTTCTCTCCCCCCCTTTACTTCTATATTGTGCATACTTATTCCATATTTCCACTCCTCTATTTCTACATTCTTCCCAGTTCCTTCTTTTAATCCCACTAGAATTCCTCCCTTCGCTCTTCCCTTAATATTTTCTCTTTCCGCTGCTTTAGTCGCCCATTTATATTTTTGGTTCAACTTCTTTATTATTTTGTCTTCTCTGTCCTTCTCTAGCCAAGTCTCCAGTGAGATTATAATGTCATGCTTTTCTAAAAAATCCCACGTTTCTTTTTCTTTATTTATCCCTGCCATGTTCCACATCACTACCCTTATTTTTTCCTCTTCCCTTTCCTTCATTCTCTGCTTTCTTTCGAAAAAGCATTTTTTCATTCTCTAGCCTACCTTTTAACTCGTTCCAATAATACCGTTTATCTTCTACCTTTATTTTCATATAACCTAGTCTTGTCTCCAATCCATTTCTTTTCTCCCCTTCCGCTATTTTATTCAACCAGCTTTGTACTTCTCTTTCCCTGTGCGTCAAGTCGTCTTCTATCCATATGTTTTTTCCCTTCAGAATCGTTTTCCTCTTCATTAGTTCTATCTTATTTTTAAACGATTCCAGTTCCAATACTACCCCACCCCCTATCATTCTTGTCTTATTTATGTATACTTCTATCTCTAAGTATTTTTTTATCAGCTCTTTTGTCTCTTTTTCTACGTTTTTTCCCACTGTACATACTCCCCTTATCATTATATTATTTTTTCTATTTTTCCTTTCCTTTAATTCCCATTCTAGTTCTTGCTCCTCCAAAGCCTCCGGTATTTCCGACAAATATTCCCTATTTTCCCTACTTATATTCCCTCATCCATCCGATCCTATCCTTTCGTTCGTTAACCTTATCCTTTTGATTCACCTCTCCCTCTTCACTCTCATTATCTGACCCGACCCTCACCTCCCCCTCCCCCCTCTTATCTTCTTCTGTCCCTAACGTATTCCTATTTGCGTCTTCTCTAATCATTATTAATTGAATTTTCCCTTTTAATTCTTCTATCTCTGTTTTTAAATCCTTTCCCTTCCTAACTGCTTGATTTTCCATATCCTTTATTTTATTCACCATGTTCGTATTTTCCACTACTACCTCTCTTATTTCTCTTTCCAACTCTTGAATTCTTTTTTCCCTTTCCTCCCCATTTCTTTCTTCCTCTCTTATTTTTTCTCTCCATAATTTTCCTTCCTCCCTTTCCTGCTTTATTTTTTCTAATTCCCGTCCCATCTCACTGTTTCTATTCTTTTCATCATTCAATTGCCTTTTTAATTCATTTAATTCCCTCTCTATTCTACCTTTGCCCTCATTTATCCTTTCTATCTTATTATCCTTTCTATCTCATATCGTATTCAACATGGCGCCAGGACGCAAGCCTCCTGATAAGCGTCCCGCATTTTTTGCATGTCATACTGAGAAAAAAGTGGAAACAGTGGTGTGTATCATCTGTGATGAGGCGTTCCATATCAACTGTCTCAACGAGATGTCGGACAATTATAAACACCTGGGGAAACACCTTATAATCTGCCCCGAGCACACAGAGAAGAACATAACCTCTAAAATCGAGGAAACAAGCCTCAATGAACCTGCAAGATTACTGATTGCACAGATAAAATCTAAGTCCACTGAAGTAATAAGAAGAGAATTACTGGCTGAGACTGAATCTAAGACTACAGATCTCTTCAGTTCAGAATCAAGTATAAGTGACACTAAGATGGAGTTTGTGAAAACAGAGGTTAAGCTGCTGAGAACTCTTGTTGCTGAATTAAAGGAGAAAAATGATCTACTAAAAGAAAAACTACAAAGAAACTCGAATCAAGCTACTCTCAATACACTCACGTACAGAGATGCAGTAAGACAACAACAACAAAAACCGATGAATAAAAAAGTACCTAAAATCACAGTTCAGAAAAGTGAAAACAGTGAAGTTGATATTAAAGAAATAGGTAAATCGGTAATAGATTGTTTAACAGCACAAAAGAGTATACAAACGAAGAACATATTTATAAATAAGAAAGATGAAGTTATTATTAGTTGTACGAGTGAAGATTGTGTCGCACTAACTGAAAGTGTACTTAAAGAAAAACTGAGAGGTCTGTGCAACGTAAAAAAGCATGAACTTCTTAATCCGAAGATAAAAATTATAGGGATAGACAACTACACTAATATGAAACTAGAAGAATTAGAAAAAGATATCAACACAAGAAATTTCAATGACTTCGCAAGAAAAGGTAAAGTGCTGCATATGTACACTAGCAAATCCAGTAATCTGTGCACTGTGTTGATGGAAGTGCCTGCTGAAGTATATAAATATGTAAGAGACAATAAAAACAGAGTTTATGTAGGCTATCAAAATTGTAAAGTCTATGATTTGATAAACATTGGCCCGTGCAATAAGTGTGGCAGGTTTGAACACAGTGAAAAGAAGTGCCACAACGAAATCGTATGCTTGAAATGTGCTGAAAGTCATAATACTAGTGAGTGTACAAGTGAAACAGTTAAGTGCACAAACTGTGCATTTAGTAATGCCAAGTATTCCACGAAACTTGAAATAAAACATACTGCATATGACACTAACCTTTGCTCTATTCTAAAAAAAAAAATTGGAAAGTTCATTGACTCAACGGACTATCCGATGAGCCCGTCATTACCATCACTAGACTTTATGTACAATAGAAGGAAATCTACAATACAGCATGTACCGGCTGATGATAACAAGGGTAACAATGAACTAGAAGAACCAAGCAAGATTAATGAGAATGAGAAACAGAATACTCCACAGCAACTGAAATCAGACAAACCTCAGATCGTGAGGGTTGTCACCAGAAACCAACAAGCACTCCAAAAACAGAAGCAACAACTGGATCAACACACTACTCCACAGGCAGCTCGCAAAGATAAGAAAACCAAAGATAACAATAAATAGGTTATAATGGCTACTTTTGATTACTTAGATATAATACAAAATGATTCTTTTCAAAATGAAAAAACATGTAGTAGTGTTGATATTTTTAATAAAATCAGTAGTAGTAAAAATGATACGATCATGCATATAAATGTCAGAAGCATGAATGCTAATTTTGATAAAATAAAAGTACTAATTGAAAGTTTAGCTATAAAGCCATCTATTGTTGTCTGCACGGAAACTTTTCAACAGATTAATTATAAAATATACGAATTAAAAGGATCTGACTATGAATATAAGTGTTATTATAATCATAGTACGATAAACAAAAATGACGGTGTCATAGTTTTTGTAAATGCTATACTAGACCAAAGCACAGATGTGATTGAAATGGGTAGGATTAAGATTGTAAATACGAGTATTAAGCTAAGTAACCAAAGTAATCTTGAGGTGTCAGCGGTTTATAGGTCACATGGGATTCCAAAATCTGAATTTATTCTAGAGATAAATAAATTTTTAATTGCGAATAAAAGTGTTAAAAATCACCTAGTAATAGGTGATTTTAATATTGACTTACTAGAATATGATAATTACAGTCAGGAATTCCTATGTAATTTCTTTGAGAAAGGGTACATCCCAGGCTTTGTTGGTATTACTAAACCACCAGTTGGAATCGCTAAGGGCTCCTGTATCGACAATATTTTTATCAAAACAAACAATTTAAAAACAACTACATACAAAATAAAACTTTCAATAACAGACCATTATCCAATATTTATTGCGTTAAACAAGATCAAGGAAAAAACAAAACAACCGAAAACCTTTGTAAATTATAAGAAATTAATAGGCATCGCTAGAAATAACAACTGGAGACGAATATTGTCGATTCAGGATCCTAACTTGGCGACCGATGTGCTCGTAAATGAGATTAAAGATTGCATAGATCTAGCAACTACTAAAAATAGAAAAAAGAAACAAGGTGGTAGAAAGAACTGGATCACAGGTGCTATATTGAAATCATGTGAAACTAAAGAGTTTTTGTATGATTTATGGCAACTGGATATAAAAAATGATCAACTTAAATTACAGTACAAAAAATATGCTAAAATACTAGACAAAGTTATTAAGGATGCTAAAATTAAATACGATCAAAAACAGGTTCAAAGCAATATTAATAATCCAAAAAAGCTATGGGAAGTCATTAATAGTAAAATTGGAAATAAGAAATCCAGAGAAACCATAAATCATGTAAAAATTAGTGATAGGAAAGTAACTAATAAAACGGAAATTGCGAATAATATGAACAGTTTTTTCTGTGAAATAGGTCGAGAGTTAAGTACGCGAATTGAGAAACCGGATAATGTGGAACTCAAACTACCAGCGATGAACCCTATTACAATTTTCATTAATCCAACGAATACAAGTGAGGTAATATCTGTAATCAATGCATTAAAAATTAGAAGTGGTGGAATTGACAATATCAACTCCAAAACCTTAAAATTAATTAGTAAATATATAGCTGAAGCAATCACTTACATTATAAACTTAAGCATTGAAACAGGTATATGGCCTAACGCACTCAAGAAGGCTGAAATTGTCCCAGTCTACAAATCAGGTGAAAAAAGTAAAATCACTAACTATCGGCCTATTTCATTAATATCTAATGTAGCGAAAATTTTTGAAAAAATAATACACAGTAGACTTTATGATTTTGTGACTGAAACTGACATAATTTCAGAGCACCAATTTGGCTTTGTTAAAAAAAAGGGCACCAAAAATGCACTAAACTACTTAATGAACTTGTTATATAACAATATCGACAAGAGTATTCCTACCATAGTCACATTTCTTGACCTTGCCAAGGCCTTTGATACTGTGGACCATAGTATCTTACTGGATAAACTATACTGCATGGGCATTAGGGGGCAAGCTTTGACACTGCTCTCTAGTTACCTTAGTAAC
Organism: Pteromalus puparum; assembly: GCA_012977825.3. Taxonomy (NCBI): domain Eukaryota; kingdom Metazoa; phylum Arthropoda; class Insecta; order Hymenoptera; family Pteromalidae; genus Pteromalus; species Pteromalus puparum. The sequence continues at coordinate 29,971,013 of CM053172.1, forward strand.
AGATATCAAAATGTAAAAATTGATGGTTATGTGAGTGATAACCTATTAATAAACACCGGTGTTCCACAAGGTACGATACTTGGTCCACTGTTGTTTATCTTATACATAAATGATTTACTACAGGAGATACCTATGGAGGCTATTCTGTCGTATGCAGATGATACTGCTATAATTGCTACAGGAGATAGCTGGGAGAAAGCCCAAGATAATATGAATAATTATTTGATACAAATACACAAATGGCTTGCAGTAAATAAGCTGTCATTGAATGTTGATAAGTCGGTTTGTATGACTTTCGGTAGCTATGTCGGCAGTGTTCCCAAACAAATGGATGTAAAAATACAGGATAAAAAATTAACTAGAGTAGAGAACTACAAGTATCTGGGCATAGTTATAGATTATAGACTAAACTGGGATATGCATATGTTATATATTGTTAAGAAAACTAAGTATCTAGTATACATTTTTTACAAAATTGCGAAATCAATGTCAACTGAGACTTTGATGTTAATATACTATGCGTTCTTTCATAGTATCATGAGCTACGGTATCATTGCTTGGGGTGGTGCTTATAAGAATAATAGAGATTTGGTACAAAAAATACAGAAAAAAATTCTAAAAATAATAAATAAGAATAAATTTGTCACGCATAATAAACCACTCAATCTCGAACAATTGTTTACCCTGGAATCACTAAAAATATACTATAATGATCTCAAAGAGCAATACCTCAACTCAACTAGTATTACTAGGAATAAAAGTATTATAGTACCGAGAAATAAAAAGAGAATTAGCAATAAGAACTGTTATAATAAAGCGATCTCAACATTTAATGATTTGCCGAATAACCTAAAAGTGTTAGAAATTAGCAAATCGAGTCAACAGGAGATAATTAAGGAATGGATAAAATCCAACTGTTGATATCTGAAATGTTATAATTTATGTATGAAATAATTTATGTATGCATATAATGTGTAAAGTAGTGAGGAGGCCACTACTAGTCATGCGTAAATTTAGCATAAGTTTTAGTTTTAAGTGTTTTTTTATATTTATATTTTTATTAGTTAGTAACCAAATGCCAGGCCTGCGGTCAGATAACTTTGTTTATTTTTGCAGGGATGCAGAGTATTTATTGTATTCTGTATTTTATTTATGGTCAATAAATATCAAATAAATATCAAATATCTAATTTACTTAAATCTACTTCCAACACATGCTCTCCTTTACCTTGTGGTGTTTTGATACTGCTGCCTCCCTCTGTTGGATCCTTTCCGTCCTTGCTGCCGTTGTCGGTGCCGCACCGCTCTATCCCGTCCTGCTGCGTCGGTACATCAGGTTTTGCCTCATCTTCTTCCCTCCTTGCTGCCGTTTCACCAGGTGCCTCTTCTCTGCGTGGCTCATCTCCCGGTGTCTCCTTCGTCGATTCTCTTTCCTTTTCTTCTTCTTCTTTTCCTGTTTTCTTGCCTTGTTCTTCACTGCTTTTTCCATCTCTTTCCTCGTCGTCGCCGCTTCCTCTTCCTCCTTTCACCGGCGATCTTTGAACCATTTTCCTTTTTCCAAAGCTAATCTCAAGATATTTCATCATCTGACTTGCCTGGGCACTATCATTCTCCTCTTTCCTTGGTCTTCCTCTTTTTTTCCTTGTTATGACATTTATGACCTCTTCCTTTGTTTTGTCGTCTTTTCCTATTCCGTCGTTCTTTCCAAAATAGCTAATATATTAGATCACATTAAAATTAGTTGAGTCTATTATAATTTTTTATAAATTTGTAAAAATACTATTTTCAAAATTTTTGTATTTTGCATTTCAAAATTATCGTGACATTATTATTTTTTTTACGCTCTCGTGGTTATAGGGCTCTTGGCGATGATTCCACGGCTTTTTTTTAGATTATTGTATAAAAATTTTCATTGATAAAAATGAATCAGTAGTAATTTTTGTTTTGAAATGTTATTATCTTACAAACGAAATTAATTTTTTAAAATAACCATAATTTTGTCAAATTTAATCATGTCATCTTTAGAATAAGATTCATTTTTAAAAATAAACATCATTTTGTATAATTTGATCATGTTATGAAATTATATAAAATTATTGGTAATTTTTATACAATAAAATAAAAAAAAAACAAGGAGCGTCCATGGCTCAGTTGGCTAAGGCGCACGCCTTAACCGTCCGAAACACGTCCGCTCTAGGGGTCGTGGGTTCGATTCCCGGTGAAGTCACTCGGATTTTTTTCTGAGTTTTCAACGTCTTTCAACGGGAAAAGTACCCAAGACACCGGCTGTTTCGAGGCAGGTTTTTCCCCGGAATTTTCCTTCACTGTAATTCCGGGTTTTACCTGCCTCACAGGCGTTAAGCCTAGGCGAATGCAAAACAGTGGTAGGGACCATAGGCAAGGCAGGAATTAAAAAGGTAGCCAACCCGATGCACTAGGCAGGGAGCGCCGGCCTTACCGACGTGGAGCTGGTCTAATACACGGGACCTTCTCCGGGGAAAGCTACACTGAGAGACGGACCCGATGACCTCTCGGGGGCAGAGAGTGCTGGTTTAACCAGCAAGGTGTGCGTCTGAAAATATGGTCCTCACCGGAGAAGTCTCTCAGGGTGGAAAAATAATAGGTACAGATACATTGAGGTAAAAAGTGGTGGATAAATCAGCTCTTGCATTTTGTTTAGAAAATAATTATTCTAAAAAGAAATACGAAGCTTTAGTAAAAGATAGTCATTCAAAAGGCTGCAAAATATATTCATGTTATGATAAAGTGTATGAAGCAAAATTAGAGTGCCAAACGAAAAATTGTAAATTGTCAGAAGTTGAAGTTACCGTACCGCTTCAAGATTTACTTAATAAAACTGCCGAAAGATTATGCGAAACCGTTGCTTTAGATTGGAATAAATCAGAGTTAAGTAATTTACAGTTGATTGCGACATCAGGATTTGATAGTTCAGCTGGACATATTTTTTTTTTTTTTTTTTAATTCTTTTATATACCGCAGCTACTCGCCCAGTCTGGTGGGGATCTTCAGCCACCGTGCTGTCGTGGAATTATGTACACCTATATTTTCTACCTCGTCTTCCAAGTCGGTGCCTCGCTTTGTAACCTTCCTGGAGGACATATCGGTGATGGACATTCCAGACTCGACAGGTCTAGTGTAGAAGGCCACACTCTCGTGCCGGTTGATGAGGGCATCGGGGTCGTCTCAGGTGTAGGCGGGCATCCGGAGAAGGTCCATATTCAGGGACGAGCTCCGTCGCCGGGTAAGGCGGGCGTCCCTGCCTAGGCGGAACGTCGGAAACGGCTAGCCTATTTATCGACTCAATAGAAGTGTATGCATGGGGCTTCGCATTCACCCAAAGGCCTTGCGCGATGTGAGCAAGGAAAACGACGAATTAAAACTGGAGGAAATTGGGAAAACATCCGCTCGAAAGCAGCACGGAGAGTCCTTGGGTACTTTTACCGTTGAGATAGCCACAGGAAAAAATCCGAGTGGCTTCACCGGGGAATCGACGCAGAACCTGGGGCGAGACGTGTACGCGTGTTAGCAGGCATGCGCCTTACAACCTGAGCCACGGACGCGTCCAGCTGGACTTAAGCCCATCATGCAATCTGTAAAATAGCTGACAGAATTTTAATGTAGAGCGGGATTCGATCGCAAATCAATGTTGTAGAGCGCTTGATATTTCCGCGCGCGTCGTTAGTCGCGCGAGGGAGTTGTCGCGGTATGCTAGCGAGACGAACGTCTGCGGCCGAAGTCAGCGGGTTAGGGTTACGCATGGGCGCGAGAGAGGCGAGCGGGGAGACTCGCGAGTTTCGCTTCGGTCGGGATCAACATCGGGCATGAATACGGCAAACGTCGCAGGATCCTTGCACTCGCCCATTCGCGGTGGGGGGCCACCGGGATACCTAAGCAGCTCAGACTTGAGGGGACGACCTTGCCAGAACCCCGAGTGAGAGCGGGCCCGGAAATCGGCGCCGGTGGAGTGTGTGGGAGGAACGCGAGAGGGCGGAGGGTTAGCTAGCGAACGGAAGAAGCCCGGGCGGCGGAAGTAGTTGCGTTTTATACTATGGTCCGGAGCAAAGCTGCCGACGGTGAGACTCGCAGCCGCGCGAGTCTGCGGACGATCGCTTTTGACGTGTGGGCATTGGGCGGCGGCGATCCTCGTCGCCTCGCGCGCGTGCGAATTTGTATACATTGTATCATCATGTAGAGTCACAATACTAATATAGTTCTTTACATCTTATTAGTGTATTCTTTGTGATCCCGACGATACTTCTCCGTGTAGAACTCACGTGCAGGCGGAGTTAAAGCGTGGTCACGGGCGTCACGTATTTAAACGAAGTTGGCAGAAATACAACAGGTGAGTAGTAGACTCAACGTCCGCGCACTATCACACGGTACCGATCATGACCTGCGGCGACTGTCTTGGCGCCGCACGGGAACGTAGTCGAGTACACCGTTACATGGCGCCCAAACGTCGTACAGCGCGACGCTGGAGAATCGGGAATCAATAGAGTCAGTCATCGGGAAAACATCGAGAAATTTCAAAAACCGACACGTATGTTACAGGCAGCGGCGGCCCGATTATTAAGGTTAGCAACAGCGCATCAAAACAAAGGCTAGGACGCAGGAGCGAGCGGGCGCGGCGAGGGTAAACAAGCGTGTGTTGCGCGCGGACTGTGTAGAGGCAGTGCGAAGGCTCGAAGACAGATACGTGTTCATGCGAGTGGAGAGAGAAAAACCACGGGACGGAGAGCGGTCGGGCTGTAAGGTTGTTGTCGTGAGCCTAGGTGGCAGGCTACGCGAAGTATAGAGTATAGAAGGAGCGCTGGCGATCAGTCAGCAAACATCCAGGTAGAGGGCAGGACAGCCGTGGCGGGTCGCACAGGAGTTACTGAGGGGGAGCGGAGAGCGGGAGAGGCCGGGCAGCATAAAGGGCTGCGGGGAGAGGAGTCGACTCGGGGCGCACGGGAGAGCGCGGCAG